>QAXI01000443.1:1566814-1589282 GCA_004335615.1 Chloroidium sp. JM | reverse complement strand
CCCCGCGGAGCCAGTTCTATGCGATTGCTGTCGTGCTGACACAATGCATGAAGCAGACACTGGTGAATGAGCGATGAGCTTGCCTGGACCCGGGTCTGACACAGCCACAAAGCCGATCCAGTTGTATTGCTGCTGGAGCCAGGACGCCAGGGGGATACCATCGGGGGAGCGGTCGCTTCCTGCCAGCTCCATGAGGCGCCCCACCCCCTTGTTCAACGCCCTCGCTACGTCCCCGAACTGCCAGCCGGAGTTTGCATACAGGAAGTCGATCACCTGCACAGATTCATTGCAGGAAATGTCCCAGCAAATTTCAGGCCTTTGCAGGCATCAGGATCTTCCACCAGACAGCGATGCACACGGCAGAATTGGCTTGCCATGCCAGGGGGACTCCGGCATCAAAGCAGCATCAAGACATTACGATCCATATGGAGGAGGTTGGGCAGGGAAGGGGGGGGGGGGGTTGTTGGACCCTGTGGGGAATGATGGGGAAGGGCGCAAACCTTGTAGCCGCGCGCCCTTGCCAGCGAGTCTGGCTGTAAGAGCTCGGTAATGTGGCTCATACTGTCCTCCTTGAAGCGCTGTTCGAAGCCCTGGTCCCCCCTCCTAGGCGTGCCCAGCACCTTGGCGGCCGACTGCTTGTTGCGGAAGCTGTCGTATGTCAACTGCATATCGGGACTCACTTCATGGACACAATTCGGCATTTGTTTGCATCGCGAAGGATAGGAGGGATAGGATGCAATGCAGCCCATAATAATGATGTTTACTGTCCTCTCATGAAGCAGGCCTGATGACACATATGGAACACAGTGTCCAAACAAAGAGGCATCAGCCTTGTCAATGGGATGCAACACAGGATTATGGCCATTTCAGTCTCACATCCCGAGCTGTTGGGATGCAAATCTTGAATAATGATGGGTATAGCCACAAGGCTTACATCTCAAGGTATAAATGCCCACTGGATTGGCCTTGATGTGCTTCTTGTTCGTGGGATCATTCCACCTTGCCGATGGCCTTTTCCTTATGCACAATTCCTCAAATTTGAGCCAATTTTTGTGTATCCTTTGTGCAGAGGCATCTGGCAAGAGTCACTCTTACCTGGGTCAGCTCTCCATACATGAGGATATCCTTGAGCTCCTCCGCCGAGGGCCGGAAGAATGTTTTGGCGGCGTGCTGTGCACAGAGGGAGGGGTCTGCATACAGTGGGGCCCCTGGTTCCACTTGTCGGGCCTCCTGGGGGGGCAGGGGCGCTAAAACTTTGTCTGGCAGTGCCCTGGCGAGCCCACGGACGTTGAGGGCAGTTTTGATGCCCTCCACATGCGGGATCGGCTGCCTTTCTGGCTGTCGATGCTTGGATGGTGAGGCGCTCTTCTTGACTGGGCTTTTTGGGCCAGGTTGCTTGCCCTGGAGAAACACTCATAGTGAACAGAGAAAAATCGTATGCTTCCAATGAAGCAGGTGTCGTGATCCATACGGGTTGTGATGGAACAGCAAGCAGTGAGCCAGGACACAGCAGCTCGAATACCTTCATTTTGTGGAGCTGGGTGCGTGAAGTCGCCAACGGCAAATTCTGTCGATACCTGCAATCGAGCTGGCCAACGAGGAAACGATCAAATTTGCAAATCACCGAAGTGATTGTATTGACCTCGCAACTTGGCAAATTCAGGAAAGGACGTTTCAATTAAACCCGAAGCGAGTTTAGAACAGCTGTGGCGCAGCATTGAAGATTTAGAACTCCGACCCAGGAAGTCTTTGCTATTGCATTGAATTGACAGCAGATCATTAGAGGGCCCAATTCATGAGACAGTCATCCAATGAGTCCGGCAAGCTCAGAGAACGATCATCCCGGGGCCAGAAGTGCTGCGTGCCTCGTTCGTTGGTAAGAGATTCAAATTGGGCTATTAATGCTGTCATATGCGTATACGTAGGCGCTATCATGCCTTTCCTGAGGGCCAATTTTTCAGTGTGCATGCCATGCCAAGCACTGAAGCTCGTCTTTGACGGTACAGTGGGAAAACAACTTGTTCGGCTCCTTATTTACACCATCCAATCATTCTCAAAGCCAAAGATTGTGTCCCCAGGTCGGGCCCAGCCAAACTTCACCTCCCAGGAAAGAGGGAAAGGGGAGGGGATTGTTGGCCAAGAGCTCGCCCAAACCAGCTGACTGTGCTGCAGGGCTGCCGACCCAATTGAGGGCAGGGAGGCAGACAGCCTGCTGCTCTGCTGCGGGGACACAGGGGTGGCATGCCAGAGGCTGAACGATGTCTGGGAGCTCTCCACAGAAAATGATGCCGACCAACGGTGGAAGCAGCTGCACACAAAAGGGGACCCCCCGGCGCCCCGCAGCAACGCAGCCGTGGCCTGCGTCGGTCGCAGCCTGTACATCTTCGGCGGCTGGAATGCCTACGGTGTGATCCCAAATCCGCGTACTTGCTTGCAACGCTTGTTTACCAGTCCTTCTAACATATGGAAAAGCCAAATTCTAGTTGGAGCCGTGCATTGATCTCCACTATCTGGATCTGAGCAGCCAGGCCGCGCAATGCACAGCCTGCAAATCTCCCTCCGCCCAATCCAGTATGAATGCAGCGCACTGAACCCAATTATTCAGGGTCCCTTCCAGGGCAAAAATCATGTCTGCCGCTCAGATGAGAAGTGCAGGAGTCACACCTGGTCACCTGTCGATGAATCTCTGCTCTAACAGTTTTCAGTGGTCCCAGACACACTTACAAGACCTACAAAGACAGATTATTCTCGCTCTCCGCCCAAGCCCCCCCTGCCATCATGCAAACAGGCATTGCAGGCACGACGCCCCTTGGGGCGTTGGCGATCCTGGACCTGCCCACCCACAGGTGGCTGCCGGGGGGCAGGATGCGGGGCACTCCCCCCTGCCCGAGGGGCCAGCCCACCCTGGTTGCCGCCACCGACGGGCGCAGCCTGACGCTGTTCGGGGGGTGGGATGGTGCCCGGCGCTTTGACGACATGCATCGCCTGGACCTTGTGACTTCCACCTGGAGCCAGGTCAGGCCCGCTTCAGGCGAGCTACCCCCCCCCCCTCCCCCCGCTCGTCCCACGCCGCAGCTGTCGTGGGCGACACCCTGCTGGTCATGGGCGGGCAGTCCCAGGCCCAGGTGTTCTCGGACTGCCACATCCTGTGCTTGGTCACCCTCTCCTGGCGTCAGGCAATCCATCCCCCCCCCCCGCCCCTCCACCCCACCTTCACATCTTTCACCCTCTTTGCATCTTAAATATTGTATCTCAAGAGCACACCACAACTGCAAAATTTGAAGATGCATTCCTTCGGGAAGGACCTAAGGCTTGAGAGACCAAATTAAAGGGCTGAGCAGGTTGCTGTGTGCACAGCTTAACACAACGACTTTCCATGACAGCAATGAATCTCATATGCCTGACAACCTAGTGAGCAGTGACAGTACGGCAGAGTCTCACTCACACATTGCTGGCTCTAAGTGGTTTCTCAAAACCACCAATACGCTGAAGCAGCGGCTCAACGCGTGCAGGTGGAGATCCCAGGGCTCGGCGAGGTTTGTCGGCACAGCCTGGCCTTCGCCGGGGACCGCTTGTGGGGCGCGGGGGGTTTCGATGGCCAGGATACCCTGGCACAGACCTTTTGCGTTGATCTGGAGGGTCTGGGGCAGCTCACCGCCACTTCCCACACCCCCACCCCCCACACCTTCCAGTCTCCACCTGCCCCTGAGGGAGCCCCTGCCTCCGAAGCACCGCCAGTTTCAGATGCTTCCACCCCCAAGACACCCCCTAGCGTGAGCCCTAGCAGCACAAGCCCCTCCCCAGAGCCGCAGCAGCTTGTGGAAGCAGAGAAGACAGCCGTCTCTCAGCCGGCCGCAGAATCTATGGGCCAGTCCAGAACAGGGAGCAGTGCCCTAGCCCTTGAGGATGCAGGACCAGCGTCCTTGCCGGAAGCCGAGTCGCCAGAAGGCAGCAATACTGCCAGGGCTTCAGGGGCTTTGGAGGAGGTTCTTCCAGAGAAATCCAGCGGGGGAGAGGGGGCTACGGAGGCCAAGGGAGAGGTGGCAGGATGGCGGCTACTGCTGCGGAGGGTGACTGGTCGGCTGACCGGCTCAAAGATAAGGGCTGAAAATTCACAGCTTCCCCCGGGCGGCTCAGCCTCTGGAGCAGAGTCAGGGGCTGCAGGTGATCCCCTGAGTGGCACGTCTCCCAAGTCTGGGAAAGTGGAGGCCCCTGTGAGCAGCACGTCCTCCGGTGGGGGTGGTGAGTCAGTCGCGGCCTGCAACAGCAGCGCCCCAGAACCCCCCACCCCGGATCCGCTCGATGAAAGGGCTCCTGAGACGGTGGCAATGGACATGCCCAGCCCGGCCGTCTTCCAACAGAGGAGGCGGGAGAGCATGGACAGCCGCGCAGCCAGCCAGGAGGCTCCCGAGAGCCCACACAAGCAGAGGGTCGTGTTAATGGAGACGCCAGAGGTCAGCGGAGAGCACAGCTTGTCGAACAGAGGTGCTCCGGATCTGGTTTCAGCCGGGAGTGGGGTTGGGGTAGGCGCGGGCGGGGATCCTCCCGCGGGGCACGCGGACATCTGCAGTGAAGAGCTGCAGGACATTGTCTTGCGCGTCAGATCAGGGGAGCTCGTGCCCAGCCCGCGCGAGCTGGCCCTGGAGTCCAGACTCATAGCCTGCTCGATCGCCCAGGTGCACCTTCCTTGAACCTTCTCTTTGGCAGTCCATTTCAGCCTCTTCCAACGCTGCCCAGGTGCTGACTCGACTATCCGGTTGCTGATGAGGGATTTTGTGAAGGACGGAGATGCAGTGAAGGTGCTCAGCAGGCAAAGTTGATGTCTCCTTTACATAAAGTCTCCAAGCAGGAATGGGGTATTGGCTTTGTAAGCTGTTCCACCAGGAAAGACTCTGAAGGGCATCACCTTCCTGCGATTCCCACTTTTGTGCCAACGTCATACCTTCTGGAGGGTGGGCTCCTGACTCTGGCTCGCCTTCTGGCTGCATCTTTGGCAGCTATCATGAGCAGTGGCCAAGGGGAGATGCACAACTTTCATTGGGCAAATCGAGCCGTCACGGAGGGTCCTTTGCATTTTGCAGAGTACAATTGGCAAGCAATTCTGGCTTTTGTGAACACAAGCAAAAATTCGCATCAACATCCCACAAGAGCCCTGCCTGGGTGTCGACCCAGGTGGCCATACATGTCAAGCAGTAGCCTTTGCTGTCACCCCTTAAAAAATCAATAAGCACTCGCAGGGAGCGCCTCTGAAAGCTGAGGGCGGGGCCGATCAGTCAACATCCGGGGACAGGGGAGAGAAGGGTTTCCCTGTGGATAATCAGAAAGGGTTGCCAATGTCTGAAGCACCGTCGATCCAGATGCTGGTGGCCAGCCTGAAGGGTGAGGGAACTGCAAAGCACCACATTCCCATTTTGCGAGCTTCTCTACACAATAAAGCCTAACAATTTCATCAGGGCACCCATTCCATCCTTCCTGTAGTGGGCCTGGCAATGTGCAAGAATATGCAAAGCAGTGAGCTCCTGTGACCAAAGACTTTGCTCAGAGATCTTGTGTCTCCAATTCTCTTCGTTCTCAGTTGTGCATCCACAAATCAGATTTTTGGTAACATGCCAATCAGCCCCACAATTTGTGATAAAAATTTCTGCGGTAGAGAAGCATGTATCCTAGGTTTTTCTTTGTCACCCTCTTCCTTGAATTGGACAAATGGAGAGAATGCTGCAGTGTCTGCAAGATAGGCAAACACGCCCAAGGAGGGGGGTCAGGGGGAGGGGGGGTTCAAGAACATGCATACTGTGCCCTACTTACGGGCGGTACATTCTGCAGAGGATGCTGGGGAACCGCAACCGCCTGCCAACCCGGAGCCCTACACCCTGGCGGAACTGCCGGCGGAGGACCAGCAGCTGACGGGGTGGAGAATGGTGAAGCGCATACACAAAGCTGCAGTGGCAGATGGACGAGACACGTACGTGGACCCTGCCTCCGGCTACACCGTCTTCACCAGCAGGTGCTATTGTATCTCTGGCTGCAAATCTTGGCCCTGCCGTCTCCAATTGGATGGATTGTCTTGCTGCAAGGCGGGCTGGGGATGCTTGCAGCACTATGCGGCTCCTGGGAACTGATTTCTGACGATATGGTGCTCGGTGGATACTGCCTGCCATTGTGCTGCCTTCCCATCCCAAATTATCCGCAGGAGGAGGCGTTCTGCTGGAAAGGGGTGGGTGGCTGGGTTTGTTGCAGTGCTTATGGCTGGTCAAAGAAACCTTTGACATGCACAATCTTTGGAGAGTCTGAATTGGACATGTGAAATACCACCCTGCTCTCCTGCACTTACCAGCAGGGGATTTCAGCTACACAATGCACAGCCCCATTCAATGCAGCCTCAATCATGCCTTTACTTCGCACCTGCGGTCCTGTGGAGGTCCATTGGCTTGCATCTTAAAGCACCATTTCCATGCTCATTGTTTGCACTGTCTGCAGGTACTTGGGAGCGAGGCCCTGCTGTGGCAACAAGTGCCGGCACTGCCCTTGGAAGCATGCCAACGTCAAGAAGCAGGCTGATGAACAGGCCCAGGCAGATCAGAGCTGGTAGAAAGCCTGTGGTGTGGTGAGCTGAAGGTGCTGGCAGCAGCCTTAGAGTACAGTACAGGAGCAGAGGCCACATTCACCAGCAATGCTTGCTGATTGCCTTTGCCTGATTACCAAGGAACAGTATCTGAGTGCGTGAGATGTTGACCTGCTGAAAGCAGCCTTTTGAAGCTTGTGTGCACCCTGGACTATGCAGCCCATTGCAATGCAACGTGCCTGAGACGACAGGCTCAGATGTAAGTTGAAGACTTGACTGGGCGACCGGCGTGTTGTGTCACTTAGAACCTTCTATCCCACACGTAGAACATCCTATGCGGTGCTAGGGGCAGCGCCTCTGTTGCGTTCTACCTTTAGAATTCAAAGATTTGTAGGAAGTAAGATAATTTGAAACCAGCACGACTGGGAAATAAATGATAGCGCTGTGCACACAGAGACATGACCACTTCATCAAGGAATCTCGTTGTCATCCTCTGAAATGAGCAAGAATCAAAACTTGAAAATTGCACTGTCGGGGTTCCATGAAGGTTTCATCACACACCGCGCTCAAATTAAATCACACAACTTTGCCCCTCGCACTTCCATCTCCAAACAGCTGACAGGCCTCCAGAAAGGAGCTTGCTCACGCATGCTCGCCTCTCGACATGCCCCTGGCTCCACAGGCTTATCAATTGGACCGCCGTAATCTTCGCAACCCTAACCACAGCCTGCACATGAGCATTCATGCTCAGACACTCTTCTGCTTCTGAGATCTATGCAGGAAGTTTGCAATCACCCAGGTTTTGGCCCGATCCCCGGAGGATTGTGTGGGTCATATTACATCGGACCAAGGAATAAGTAATCAGCCAATAAGATCCCCAAACCGATGCTCATGAAACTTTCACCTATCTAGCCAGCTGGAGAGGGCAGGTGCTGCGATTTGCATTCCTTTGAGCGAATCTCCACAAATACAGGACAGGTCAAAGCCACCGTCGAAATGCCCCTTGCCTTCTGTACTTGCATGAGAATGTTCATGGACCAGCAGACAAAAGCGGTCGAAAAGGTAGTTGGGATGGGGGAGGGGGGGGGGGGGGGGGGGTGGGAGCTGGCGCACCAAAACCGGTAGACCAGCATGAGCAGGATGCCTGCCGAGGCACAGAAGAACAGGGAGAGCCCCCACGCCCGGCTGGGGCTGTACTCGCGTACGGGCTCCCTGTGGCCCACCAGCTGCATGGCCGCCTCGTGCAGGGTGAGGCGCACCGCCCCCTGCATGTCCCCGCTGGCCACCATCTTCTTGGCGCGCTGCCCCAGGTAGTTGAGCCGCGCCTTGGTCAGCACTGAGTCCAGGTCGTTGCCAACCCGCAGGTGGGCCTGCAGCAGCGAGAGAACGCTCACACAAGTCCACTTGTGACAAGAGGGACACTTGTAAGCGGGAGTTTGCTGCCATCCCAAACATTGTATAACGTGGGAAAGAATTTGTGTAGACAAGAAGAGCAAACCCAGACTCAGCAAATCCCCATCAAATCTGTCTGTTTCTCCCATAAGAATCTCTCCATATACCTTGAGCCCAAGTATACCTCGAGCCCACTTACTTATGGAGTTTTTACTTGGATTGTAGGAGGCCAAAAGATGTACTATTCCATTTACATGGGCATTGGTAATTGCTGCTGCCAGCTGTGTAGATTGGATAGGGTAGCCCCGGGGAGGTGGAGATGCGGTGATGATACAATAGGTCTAAATCTTCTGAATTGATCCACGGTGGCATGCTTGGCGGGAAAAAGCAAGGGGAATGTGCTGCCCATGAGATTTGAACCTAAACTCAGGGATCAAAACCATTTGCCCAGATACCACATTCCTAGGGAACGACACACTAGGTATCTGCCTTCCTCAAACACCAAAGCTGCTGTGCAGCTGCAGCCTTTCCAGTGATTCAGCAAGCATGCCCTGACAGGGGGAAGGGATTTGCAACAGACACTGCTTCCTCACCATCCATCCCCATCTTACTTCGGCAATTATTTCAGGGGAGACGGGGTTTTGCGGTACCTCGCGATCGATGGTGGAGACGACCAGCAGGATGCCGTTCTTGCACTCCTTGTACTCCATCTCCCACGCATTGTACAGCGTGTCGGCAAAATGGGCCGCCTCCACATTCATCGGCCGGCCGAAACGCGTCCCCAGCTTCCTCACAAGCGCCACCGCCACCTGCCGCGGGCCTCATATTCTTGAATTACAAAAGCTTTGACCCCTTTCCCACAATTGTGGGTCATGTTGTGTCAAGCAAAGACTCTCTGGCAGTCGCACGTGTGGCCACGGGAGTGTGCACTGGGCTGTACAGCAAGTCAGTGGCGCTGGATACGGCTTTGCAGACTTGACTGCACGGCCTGAAGAGCGATACAATGGTTGAGTATGCAAGCATTTGCGGGGCTGTGGGAGGGGAAAAGAGTGGGTAGGGGGCGGGAGGGGGGGGGGGAGACAAACCGGGTAGCCATCATAGCCCTGGCCCTCACACTCTGCCGTCGGGTACGGTGGCGTGGCTGCAGAGATGTCTTGCAGCAGTGCAGCCACCTGCAAGGCCCAAATGTTAAGATGTGCTGTGATGCTAGATGACTCGTGCAAGTTGCGGGCTTTCCTGAGCTGCATGCTTTAAATCTTACTACAGTCTGCCAGCAGGTTTGAAGGGGGCATGCAGACCACCATAGGCCTGTGGAGCAGCCAGAGAACCCAGAGCGTGACCCCTGCCATTGGAGGAATTGGTGTGCCTGATGTACTGCGTCATGTGTTCACCTTCTGCCGTCCCCACCATCCTCCTCTGACCTCCACCTTGGGCCACCCCCCCCTTCCCTTTCTCCGTCACCTCTCAGTCTGTGCAGGAACTGCCTGTTCTTCCCTGTGTACAATGCTGTCAGCCGCTGTTGAGGGTACCCTCGATGAAATCAAGGCGGGAACAAGACTCACCCCATCTGCCTGGTCCCTTGCTAGAACGTTGTCTGGGTCGCAGATCCAGCCAACCGAGTCCCCCCTGCCGCACGCCTCGGGGTATTTGATGGGGTTGGGGTAGTTCCCGGGCAGCCAGGCGGTCTCCCCCGCCGCCCCCGCCCCACCCACCACGGACGCCAGCAGCCCCAGGACCACGCACCAGTGGGGTCTACGCAGGTCCCCCCATCCCATCAGGTGACCGCCCTCCGTGGCCCACAAGGCTGCCCCTGCTGCAGCGAGGCTGGCTTTGGCCCCGGGGGATTTTGTGATGTCAGGCGGTCTGCAAGAAGGGGTGCATTGGTAGCTCCCTTGCAGGTTGACCATATGTGTCTTAGTGGAAGTCCGCATGCGCAGGACTTTTCCAGTCCTACGGGAGGACATTCTGATATGGAGGTTGCGCTGTGCTGTGTGCCCAAATATGTGGAGTGACAGTTTCTGGGAAGTTGAGCACTGTAAAAGGGAGGGAGAGGGCTATGTATCAGTTCTTGGAAATCAACGTAATTTCTATGCTCGCACAAGCAATGTTTCATCATTTGTTAGAGCTTTTGTATAGTGAATGGCATGATCAAGTCCGGGAAACTGTGGTTGCGAGAAAGGTGGAATATTTGTAGTATTGCAGTATTGCATTTGTGAATGTACTCATCGAATTGTGTACTGCTACCGCACACAACGGCCAATTCTGAGCGAGCATTGACGCATATTTCAAAGTGCTCACCTTTTCACTTCAAGGCAAGCTTCATTTCACTGCCAATTTAGGTCCTTTGCCGGCCTGCGGAATGCTTCTGAGGCTACTGCTGGCTCGCTTGTGACAAGTTGGAGCATCGGCTTCAAAAGGCCTGCTGTCTGCGGATGCGCCTATACGGGACGCTGGAGCTCTATTGCGCTATAAAGACGCTTTCAAGCATTGACGAACTGTTGCTTGAGGGGCAACCGACATGATGAGTCAGGAAAACTCAAACTGATTTCAGCGCGATCACTTTTCGATTGTCCTCCAATTGTGGGAATCGCAATTCCTTACTGCGTTCGACAGCTAGTGCCGCGCGAGAATGCTTCCTCCATCTCGAGCTTGAAACTCTGCAGCAGTCAACGGGAGATGTCTGACTGATAGATATATTTGCTCTCGCTCAGCTGACCGGAGTGCAATTATTTCAAATTCGTTGCAAGGGAGTCTACATGTTGTGACCACCACAATCCATACGAAGTACAAGGTATGTGCACCTTGGACAGGGTCTCTTCCTAATTTGTACCATCATCAAGAGGAGCTTTGGTCTCTGCTGGACCTGCAGGCTCCTTGCAGTTCACTGATGAGCTGCCATTTATATCAAGGTTGAGGAATTCAACCTGAGAGTGCTTCCTTGGGCACAAAAGAGCTCAGACAGGGCTCACAATGGAGCTAGTGAAGAAATCAGTTGAGGGCTGGGAATTCCTCTTCAGCGAGGGTGGACATCCAAAACTGGTGCACAAATGTGCAGTACAGCGCCTCTGCCTCGCATTGCCACCAAGGGCATGCGAAGGAGGGAGGTGTGGGAGTCAGGGGTGTCGGTGTGAGAAAACAGAGAATGAAAGTGCTCATGCTGACGCATACATCACACAAATCATCAAAAGGATGCACACAAGAATATGGCGCAGGCACATAGACCCTCTCTGTCAAAATTCACCTGTGCACCCCACACAGGAGATGAATCGATCGCAACCTCCTCTGCTCAGGCAAAGCCTCTATTTCTAAGAAAGCATTCTCTACGAAGTATTGCTACGAGTTTGCAAGGTTGTGCTCCCTACAAATTGTTTCTGCAATCTGCCTCCTGTTCATACCTAGCGCTACACAGTCCTAACCGATGTGCGGGTTGCCGCCAGTCAAGTTCATGATCGCCCCAGTCACGTAGGAGGATTGATTGTCGTCGGCCAGATACACAGCAGTGGCCTGCAAGCCATGGCATGTGTCAATGTGTGAAAGGTTGCGCCACGATTTCATGGCTCCTCTCCATCTCGGAACGAGTACACATGAAAGCTTAGCAGCAATTCATCACAGAAACCAGCCTCACCATGAACTCCTTTGGCTGTGCAACGCGATTCAGTGGGCACTGACCCTCGCCCAATTTGGTTGTCTGCACCGACGAGACCGTTCGTCAGTATCTGTACCTTGATTTGATGGTTCCTTGCAGAGGTAAGCAGCTTCCTCTCGTATGAAGGGCGCAAACTCCCTCCCTTCTTTTCTTTCCTTCCTTCACATTCTCTAATCCCTCTTCATTTTGATCGCTGCCTTACCGAATCTGTTGTTCTTCGTTCACTGGGGACACTCATTCTTGCTATTTTCTGACTCTGTTCAGCATGATCTCTTCAAGAATCCTCTACTGTGTTTTGTCCTTCCTTCCAAATTCCCGGCCCAATGTATTTACCCATTTCCTCGATACGATTGACCACTCTTCTTGGCTTCTTCACCTGTAACCTTGCTCTTGTGGGACTCTCTTTCTGTCCTTACATGTAGGTCAAAAGCACACCTTCTCCGTCGGGAAGCTGCTCACAACAAGTGGCGTCCACACTGGCCCTGGCGCAATGCAGTTCACTCGAATCGGAGGTTGCTTTGAAGCAGTCTCCAAGGCAATGCCCTGAGGGCGCGCACTGGTTAGAAACTTCGATGTAACATGCAGGAAAAGCCTCCCAGACAAATCAAGGCAATAGAACATTGAGCTGGAATCGGCAGTGCTTGCTCATTGGCAGCATAATTCCTGTTAATCATTGGGGCTTACCTTTGTCAACGTCACAATGGCCCCCTGCACACAAAATTGCCGTTGTCAACATCCCTCAGGCCACATATTGTCATCATCCACACCAAAGCTTGTATGGAAATTAGACCTCTCAAGCACCCTGCCACTTCGCGAAACCTCCCCCAATATTCTGAATCTCAAAAGATACGTGGGAGTGACTGATGAAGCAGAAGCTCACCTTTGTGCAGCTGTAGTCCAGGATCGGCGGCGAAGGCTTGTAAGCCTGGATGCTAGCTATATTTATCACATTTCCCCCCTCCCCACGATCTACCATGTGCTGGACTGCCTTCTGTGCCAGGCTGAACATGCCGATGATGTTCACCATGAAGGTGCGCTCCAACCGGTCCCTGCGGCAGACAGAGGTCATGCATGAGTAATGACAGGCACTCTTCAAAGCGGCGGAATGGGAGTATCTTCATCCTTCTTCCACAATGGCAATGCCGACTGAAGAAACCACGGAAAATCACCACTCAGGCAGCCATTAGCTCCCACAGAAAAGAAGCTCCCACAGAAAGAGCACGGCAATGATCTCTACTGATCTGTTTGATGTAGGGTGCCAAGATATCATGCTGCAGGTCAGTGAAGGCTTACAAAAGGTAGTCTCGCAATCTATTTCATTGGAGAAAAGAGAAGAGCAACCACCTCTTGATCTGGGTGAAGCTCTCCATGGACTGCTCCTGAGTGGAAGCGTTGTTGACCAGGATGTCTATCTTGCCCAGCTCGCTGATGGTCTTGTCGATCCATTCTTGACACACTGCTTCGTCCGCCAGATCTCCAGGCAGCAGGATGTGCCTCACTCCAGCCTCCTCGATCCATTTGGCTGAGTTCTTAGCGTCCTCATGCTCCTTCCTAGAACCACCCAAGCGTCATCACTTGCCAACGGCATGCCCTCACTCCCTTCTGAGTATTGTGCCCAAGGATGTGTGTGACTGAAACGCTCCAACAGAGAAGGAAATGTTCACCAGTATGCGATCGCGACATCAGCCCCCTCCCTCGCGTAGGCAAGCGCAATGGCCTTGCCGATCCCGCTGTCTGATCCAGTCACAAGTGCAACCTGCAGAGAGATTCCGACTCAAGCTATTCTGCTGGAGGGGTGAGTAAATGTTGATGCTGCAAGCATGAATTTTCAGATTGCCCAATCAGCTGCCAGACTCAGGTGCTCACCTTGCCTTTCAGCTTTCCACTTCCTTTGTATGAGTCCCACCCAAAGTCTGGCTCAGGGTCCATCTTGGTTTCCTGAGAAGGATGAAAGCTTGAGAAGTGTTATCTCTGAAATTCTGCAAATATGATATCCTTTTGTTGAAACTTGTTGTTCAAAAGCCTCCATACAATACAATAAAGACAGATTGCCCTGCAACGAATTCCTTACAGATCCGGGCTCATGGCCTGGCTGCTTCTGCTCCGGGAAAGGTGCAGTCTGCACCAACAGTTCAGGATCACACGGGTTGACTTGAGAATTTAAGGCATGCGCATGCCAGGAGGAAAGGCAGCAAAAGTTTTCTCTACATTCGCCCGCGTGGTGCAGCATCAGTAGATTTATAATTGATGGTACGAATGAGCTACTCACGTTCCGGTCCTGACGCTCTTTTGAGTCAGTTGTAGCCATTGCCGGTGTCCGTCGGAAGGCTCTTGAACTGGGGCGGGAAAGTGGAAAGCGTGAGGTGCTCGAAATGAACGAGGGAATAAAACTGCGAGAGATATTTGCAGACAACATCACAAACAGCACACAATTCGCGAACAAATTCCATGTTCCCGCAAACCTTAGAACCTAAAACCGCCTGTCCAAAGGAGAGAGAAATTGAGCCGTTGAAACTGAGCAATTGAGCCGTTGCTCTCCTTGATCACAGGAAGCTGGACATCCCACTCCAAGTGCTTGCACGCATGATGCAGGCGCAAAATTTCTGGCAAGGTCAGTGGACCTGCCGCAAGCTCCCACGGTGTTTGCTCCATTGATCTATTTTACGCACACTGCTAATCTCTGCAGAGCCTCATGCTTAAAGGCTCCATGAGAGGCTCCAATATGGGGAGCTGGAGAGGCGAGGGAAAGGGGAGGTCCTAAAAGCTCTAGAAACTCCTGCATAATGAGGTAGAACATTCGTGTCTGGCAAAGATCGAATTTTTGGCCCAAAAAGCTCTCAAAGTCACCTTCCGTCGCCGAAACAATCACAGGTACGATCATCACCACCACCAACTTGTTCTGAGAGACAATGGGCTCTCGATGCTGAAGTGTACAGGTTTTAGTCCCACACCGATTTCATGAGAGCATCCATCGAGAAGTGAGGGCTTCTTCCGGGGAACGGAAACACTTCAGGTCCTCAAAGGAACATCCATAAAGATGTATCCATATAGACTGCAACTGACCATCGTCTCGTGCAGGAAAGACCACCTACGACAATGACCTGCACCGCTTGCGAGAAGGGCTGCAGGTACTTTCGCTTGCCTCAATCAGAGAAAAAGGGCCTGGAAATTTGCTTGATGGTAAAACTCCATCACTTGAGCTTTTCGTTCGCTGTTTTTGATGCATGCACTTTCTGTGCAGCTGCGGCGAGAACTGCAAGTGCGGCAAGGGTGAGACAGCATCGCACTCGCTGAGAATGCTGACTAGCCTTCGACCCTCAGAACGCAGTAATGGCTTGTTCTCCTCCCCTGGCCCTGGTACAACCCTGGAGATGTAAGCTGAAGTTGTGGCTGTTTTTCAGACTGCAGCTGTGCCTCATGCCCAGCAGCACAGCAGGCCAAGTGCACATCGTGCGCTGATGGCTGCAACTGCGGTGACAACTGCGTTTGCACCAAGGTGAGACCCCTGTATCTCCTGTGGTTTGACTGCTCGGAAATCTCAATTTGGGCTTGCTCAAAGGCTGTGTAGGGAAGCCAGGCTAGCTGACAACACAGATTTAGCTGGCAGCTTTACACCTGGATATGAAGAACAAGCAAGAAGTGAAAATGAGCTCTTGAGACATGGATGGGTAAAGTGTGCCAGAGCCAAGTGAGTAGAAAACCGGCTGCGTTGTCTTCTCAGGAGTGTCAAATTAATTGCAGACCCATCATGCTTGCTTTCTGCAAAATTACTCTAGATCCACTCTGGGTGTCGGCTTGCTTTCCTACCTCTGACGAGCTTCGCTTCCTGGAGTCTTCTTGGCTAAGTGCTGGCAAGTCAAACCTGTCGCAATTGGAGGATAGGAAGAGACAATTGGTTGTGCTTGGAACCCTCGGGTTCAAGCCGTACTATGTCCAACGACTGATGTGGGCAGGGGTAGAGGCGCGCTGGGGATTGTCCGCTGGCCTGATGGCGTCTTTCAGAATGTCAGTGCAATCAGTAGTGACTCATGTTCATTGCATGCAGGAGTGTTCCTGCGCAACCTGTCCCGGCAAGGTGCTTCCCCACCCCTCCTGACCGGATTGCTGAACCAAACTGATTCTTTCAAAGTACATCTGCCATACAAATGTGAGCCTGGTCTCTGAATTGGTTCCTTGTGCTTGCAGAAGGCAGCAGCATGAAGTTGAGCAAGCAAGACGTCGAGCAAACAGGAGGAATGTTGTGCTGATTTGGAGGAAGTCTGAGCTTCGATGGGAGAAACCAGAGCTGATTTGTGGGCCTGGGCTTGTACACTAGGGGAATTTTAGGAGCTGCAGATTCAGTATGGTGCCCTCCTGGGCTGTTGAGGATGACAAAAGATGTAATGTAAACGGCACAAATGTCAACCACAAAACACAAATTCCTCTCCAGTCACATTCCCTCTGCAGCCCTCTTGCCACGCCAGCCTTGCGATCCTCCAGAAAAATCAGATCTCCCAGCAGAATACTATGCCAATTCTTCCGCACCCTTCCGCACCACCATTGTTTCTCTGAGATATTACGCAGCTCTGTACTGTAAAATTTCCGAACTGAGCCGAGCGAGGCTCGCAGCGCAACCACAGCCGAGCACTGTTAATCTTTGAGAGCGAAGTCGTATTCAGTAGCTATCCATCACCTCTGTTGCAAATGATCGACACACTTTGAGGCCTCATTGGATTAATTTCGCTGCCCTTGGCATCACCGTGTGCCTGCGTGTGCTATTCGTTTAGCTGGAATATCTAGGACTATGTATAGCGTGCAAGAAGGTATTTTTACCTCTGGGCTTAGGTGTACAGCCCCGACACGAGGTTTCGGTCGCTCTTTGCATCACAAGAGTTTATGCCGACGGAAAATTGCTGTGGGACGGCCTAGAAATATCCCATGCGTTGCACAGCGAGACGAGTCCTCTCAGGGAGGTCTTGATCCAAAGCTAGAGGTGAGCTGGCAATCTCCAGGCCACTATTGGTGTCAGTAGCAGAATGATTGGGGGCACTACAGCCGCGTCAAGGCCATGCCTTTTCATCTTTGACGCAATTTGCCCACCAAGGACGTCAACGATGTGTGCCCTGCTGCCTGCAGGTGGCAGTGCCTGCCAATCAGAGACCGGTCAATGAGTTGGGTCAGCTCAGGAACGGGCAGCTCTATTCATGGGTAACTTGCTCACGCTTTCCTGTTTGATTTGAGACCCTTCCACTACCGGCAGGATCACCATCTCCCCTACAATATATAGAAGTGTCATTGCGGCAGATGATGTTCCCTGACCATAACCCTACCCTCCGTGCTCTGACCACCATTGGATTTGAAATTTTCTGTAGGCGACATTGGAGGGCAGCCAGTATGCAAGGAGGCTTGCCGTTGTATTTGGGGGCATGTTTGCCCTTGTCAGCGGGCCTATTGCCTACCAGACCTTCGACCCCTCACAGCAGGTACCATCTTTAAGACTTCCTGCAGGACTCGCCTGCTCCTTAACCCCTGTCCCGCCTCTTCATGGAAAGTAGAACGCCTCATGATGATTGCCCTTGCCAGCTGCCGCCTCACAGCCTGTCCTTCCTGGTGGTGCCTCAATGACTGGCATTTGCTGGCACGCTAATCATCAGCAATTGCGGAGAACACAGCCAAGGCTTGCAAGGAGATGCCATGGAGGATTGCATGTGGCCAAATCCGCCTTTTGAATGAATCGTAGTGTCAGGCCCCTGCATATCACTTCAGCACTGCCTATAACAAGCCGCAGGTAGAAGAATCATCACGAAGAGGGTCATCGGGGAGGGAGAACAGATTCTTGCCAGGTTTGGATTTGGGTGGGGAAGTCAAAGAAGGCACAGCATCAAGAGGCCTGTCTGTCTTGCAGCCAGTGGAGTGGGCGGTGGCAGGGTGCCTGGGGTCGCTGGTGGTGGTGGTTCTGGTGGTGCTGCGCATCTACCTGGGGTGGGCGTACGTGGGGGATCGCCTTCTGTCCGCCGCCATTCCTTACGAGGAGACTGGCTGGTACTTCCAAACCCAACCTTTCGTGTTTTGAGGCACTCAAACAGAACTACCTCCTCTTCACGCTAGATTGACACAAAGCATCCTGCACGTATCAGCTATCTGTTCATGAGGTTGGCCCATTATTCTGCAACAGCTGTGCTAGGTTCAACCCCTGGCTTCAGCAGCTCCCAAACTTCCATATCTGCTATTTTTCATTGTAATCTGAAAGCTCTGGATTTCATCTGTAATAATTCGAAAAGCCCTTCAATCTTATGCCATGAATGCAGCTTGTCCCTGTACTGGTCGTTTTCAGAGCGCAGATTTCCAAGAAACAAATTCGCCTAGGTACTGGCAGAAAAGGGGGAATAGACGCCATGCAACTGTTGAAGAGGATTTGAACCTAGCACAGCTGTCTGAAAAGAATGACCACACACTGAATAGTAAGCAGGAAGCCAGAATAGATAATTTCCAATGTAAGAATAAAAAATCAATCAAGTAAAGCTCAGAACAGCTATAGAAAAGCTCAAGTCTCAGCTTGAAACCAAAACCAGACAAAAAAACTCTCAAAACACATATCAACTGTAGGGAAGATGTGACGGCATGCAGAGCCCACAGGATAACCTTCCAGAATCCTCCCCAAGGTGCTGGCTGCAATCTTAGCTTCAGATCATTTCATGCAATGGGATGTTTTGACACACCCTCTCATCTGCCATTATTACTCCACTTTACTTCACTTGGGTTGTACCCAGGTATGACGGGCAAACCTTCCAAAAGCCGCCCGAAGTGCTGGCTAGGGACCGCCTGCTGGGGTCGTACGAGGTCAAGCCCAAGCTGGCGCTGCTGAAGCGCACCCTGCTGGGCACGGGGGGTGCCCTGGCGGTGTGCTCCGTGCTGCTGGTGGGGCTGCTGCGGGCGGGGGCAGACGCCGACGGGATCGTGGGTGCGTTCAGCTCGTTCACCGGTTTCGCGTCATGGATAGGGTTTCGTTTCAGGGTTGACTTCAAGATTAAAGGCTAGTGGAAGCTACTTTTTTGGAGGTCAATGCTTTACACACAAGGGGGTCTGTGCACTGCCTGGCCCACGGAGGCAGCAGCAAGGCTGCAGAGGTAGACGATAAGGACCACAAAGGGTAGAATTTGGTGATGCTTTATCACTTGCCCTTGGTTTGCCATCCGCTTCTGACTATGGTTGCTCCTTGAACCAGACACATTACGCAGGATTGCAGTCACCCCTTGAGCAGGGATTGGGCCTGCTGACCATGCCTTGAGCACCCACCTTGCCAAGCTGCAGAAACCCATGACTCCGTTGCCAATAAACTCACAATGAAGACCTCGAATCGCATTGCAGGCAGGGGTGCTGCCCGGGCCGTCCCCCGGCAGATAACGGGGGAGGGGGTGGTGTTCAGCAGCAAGGTGCAGCACCTGCAGGACCTGCTTGACGACGACACGTTGGCCGCCGAGGAGGCCAAGTCCCAGGGGGGGGTGCCGGGGTACTGCGCAGACCGGTACTTCCGGGCCTCCGCCGGTGGACAGTATTGCGACAAGTTTGATGGGGGCAGGGCCAAGTGAGAAGGTGAACGACCAGCTATGCATCGAGAGAGGGGACATGGGTCAGTCTTAGCATGAGAGGCATGCATGATTGGCAAACGTTTGCAGCGTGGAGGCGCTAAAGCCTGTCCTCAATTACTCAGTGGCAGGATGGTGGGGTTTCATTTGGGACCTAGCAGGAGTGGTTTCGCACCCCCCGGGGAACACAAACACTCATGTTTTTGGGCTAGAAGAAGCTTGTAAAGGCAGGATGTGTCAAGAGCGGGAGGAGTCATTCCAGCATCCTAGGAGGACAAGTAGGATCTCAATTACTTGCTTGGCGCTTTCGTGTAGCACCAGCATGTCTGATCTCATGGTCGTGTGCAGAGAGACAGATGAGGAGCAACAGCGCTATCAAGCTCAAGACGAGAGGCTGAGAGGGCTCAGCACCGAGGGCAGGAGAATGGAGGAGCTGGCGACGTACAAGGATAGACTAGCAAAGTGCATCTTCAGAGTGGCACACGCGCCGGACGAGGCGTCGGATTAGGTCGCTTGGATTCTGTGCAGATGAAAGCTGAGATTGGACGAGCAGACTCTGACCTGTGTCTGTGCACTTCAGTAGAATAGTTTGAGAACAATGGTGATGTTTTGATGGCTTGCTTTGCAAGGCACGTGAAAAGATATGGCTGCCAATGTGCTCTCACACCTATAGGAAGAAGCAGTGTTGATCGGCAGGGTTGACTTACAGGGTGTTGATAATGTGGTCTAGCATAAGAGTTGTCTAGCGTGATTCTGTCTGTGTCTAGCAGTGGTTGGTATGATACAGCAATGACACGACACCTGGGTACTGTGGAGTGTCGCAAGTGACCTACCCCTGGAAAGCTTCACAACTGGCACAACATCTTCTCTTGTGGGTTCAATGAATAGTTCTGTACAGAACCAGCAGAGCATTGGTGAAAATACCAGTGATTCGACAGAAAGTTGTGGCAGAGAGTCATGAGCCAGGGACGGAGCAATCCTGTGGACCACAGAAATAGCAAACCCGCCATTGGCTTCATCTCAGCGATGCTTGATATGTGCCCTCCTGGCCTCACTTGGTGTAAAGCACCTGCATCACCCCAGAGGATGTTCCGTTCAAAACAAAACGCCTCCTTCCGGAAGTCTCTCAATGGCTTTTTTCTTGGAGCCCGGAAATCATGCAAAACACAATATGGCATTCCAGGACACAGAGCATGCTCTGCATGCATCGCTGTGAGGCAACGAAAGAGCTCGGGAATGGAGGGGAGGCTCACTGCGTCCCAGGGGTGGCGGTACAGGGGCTGTTGGAGGCGTTTCTGGTCCAAGGCATGGCCGATGAGCCCTATGGAGCGCGCCAGCACAAAGAGGCCGTTCAGGTAGCCGATCTTGACGATGTCCTTGATCTCGGCCTGCAGGGGTACATTGGAGGGATGGGTAAAGGAGGTGTGTAGGCCAAGGAGAAGTGAGAGGACGAATGGAGGGTATGATAGGTGGAACGAACATGGGAGAGCAGGGAGGGGCTCATCAGGAACAAAGTCACATAGGATGAAAGGGAGGGTACATCGGTAAGGGCAAAGCGAATGGGAAGATCTGAGCAGGAAAATGAGAGGAGGTAATGCGGGATGGAGGCCACTTGGGCAACTCAAAAACAGTGTATTTGGGGGTCAAACCAGCTCATGCTTGCTGGCTGAAGAATGGTGCCTTGAATTGAAGAAGGATATCCCCAGAAGGGTGGGCGATATGCGGGTAAGACAAGAGGCTCGGTAAGATAAAGTGAGGAAGGGGTCAGGAAGCACTTGGAAGGTTTGGGAGGAGGCTAGGAACGGGTCCAGGAACAGGTGGGTGGGAGAGCGAGGTGGCGGGGGGGATGAATTTGGAGCAATAATTCAACAGGGCAAGGGACAGGACGCATTCTTGGGAGGGAGATTCTGAGCCGTAAGTCAGGGGATCGGATTCAAAGGATGGGTTTACGTGGGTGAACTGGGAGGAGGAGTTGAGCAGGTCCAGGAACAGGGCGCCGATGCAGCCGTCGACGTTGAGCACCAGATTGGCGGCCTTGCCCAGCGTGTAGGCCTCCACGCGCACCGCATAGTCCATGTACTTGGTGGCCGGGAAGAACTTGTACGCGTACTGCTGCAGCAGCTCCACCCTCTTGTCCCGGTTGTCCTGCAGGGCGCAGGACAGTTGGATTCTTGTGAGCGCTGCAGAATCCCTGTTGTTCTTGATTGAGCCCTTTGTCCTGGATGTCCTGCACTGGTACAAGGCCCAGCTCCTGTGCCAGTTGCTTTGTCCACATGCGTCTGTCTGCGCCTCACAATGGGAATGGGGTATGGGCTCGGATTTGTTGGGGTAGAGGCCAACCAAGAGGTGACAAAGCTTGAATGGAACCCTCATCATCGCTCATTGAGCGATGATGATGGAATTTGTGAAATCATACAATCAATCCTGCCGTCCGGCTTATCAATGGAAATTTTTGCACACGTTACTCACGGAAGATCCCCCCTCGTCGTTAGGTGCACAGCAGCGTGGAGCCAAGGCAATCTTTCCCGCTTGATTGTCTCAGAATTCCTGTAGAGGGGAAAAACTTGAGCACCAGGCTGGTCGTAAATGCCAGGGCTCGAGCCGTGCATGCATCTTTGCGAGCATCATAAAGATATTGACATGGGTGAGCTCTACCCTCTCATACTGTTTGCCATGTACTGCAGCCAGATTATGGCAACCTGTAGATCTGCTCCCTTTCTAAACTTTCAAAAACATGTAGGTGAAGTGCTGAGGCGATGCTGGGGTTCAAACCTTGCCTGCATCAAAATCACGGATGTGTGTATAAAGAGCATTGGCAGCGCATGAAAAATTATATCACCCAGCCTGTGGCACGAAGCACACCTAGAGCCATTGACTGGCAGATGAGCCCACTATGCTCACAGCCAAAGTGTGGCTAGTTTGTGAACATGGTACAGTCCTCAGACCTCCTAAAGAGTCCCATAATCCCTTCAACTGGACTTCAAGGGTTATGCTTACGTTTCAAGGAAAGAATACTGTGCAAGCTAATCCTTCCTTGAACTGAACTCTCATTTCCAAAATCCTTGTAAGATTATTCTTGCAAAAAGCTTCCCCACAACACCTTGCAAAAAGCTTCTCTCTGAAAAATAGGAGAGGAAGGACAATCTCCGAGGTCCATAAGTGGGCATTCCGCGTGGATG
Organism: Chloroidium sp. JM; assembly: GCA_004335615.1. NCBI lineage: Eukaryota > Viridiplantae > Chlorophyta > Trebouxiophyceae > Watanabeales > Watanabeaceae > Chloroidium > Chloroidium sp. JM. Next base: position 1,566,938 of record QAXI01000443.1, on the reverse strand, counting down.
CTACAAAAATATGTTGGCTTTATCCTCCAAGGTCAAATCTGCCCCCCATCTGTCACTGCCTTGGAGAATAAAGCCAAGGGGGGGAAAAGGGGAAGGGGGAAAGGTTAGGCAGGGGGGGAGGGGG
>QAXI01000443.1:1551483-1562446 GCA_004335615.1 Chloroidium sp. JM | reverse complement strand
CCCCCCCCCCCCTTCCAGCTCACCTTCTGATAAATTGTCAAGATCAATGAGCTGCAAACTTGTTGATGTTCCCAGTATGGGTCTCAAGTTCCATGTTGAGTCGTCGAAGGCAGAAACGTAAACAACAGGCTGCCGCGGCCTTCCATTGCCTCTGTAAGAAAGGGCAACCGTATCAGACCAAAAACACCCAACAATCAAACCACATCTCCTGAGGCATCCAGAAGTACGGGATCCCACCTTCTGAAGGAGGCAAAGTTGATGAAGACGTCTGCAGAGGGGTACAGCTTCACAGCGGTCGGGGTGCTGCGTACCACACATACCGCTTCAGGAAATTGATTCGCCCAATACAAGCCAAGCAAGCTCCCCAGTCAATGCCAATATCATGGTGAGCCCAATCCTTCACCATACCTGCCAAGTATACAACTTGCCAAAAGAGAAACATATCTCATCCCCCAGCGCTCCCTCCCATAGCCACCCTCTCCTCATCCCGACAACTTGACAAGCGGTCTTGGGGTGGATAAAGGGGGTTTGAGCGGGCCCACCTCCCCTGCACTGGGATGGCAATCTCCTCCTTGCCGAAGAAGAGTTTCTGGAACCCGCCATTGTTGCCAGGCTGCACCACGCAGGCAATGGAGGGCGTCGACCTCCCTACAGCCATCATACGCCGCTCACAACAGGTGTAGAGCTTGCCCAAGGAGTCGACGGGTTATGGAGTTTAGTCAAGAGTAGAGGGCACGAGAGGAGGCACAAACGCATCACAAACATTCCTACAGCACCAGGCATCCAATGTGCTGATCATGGGCATACTGACAGACATCAAGCGCTGGCACTCCCAGGCAATCACGAGCCGTATTGCACCAGTCCCACAGTGCGCGGTCTCTTGGCCAAATTCCATTCGCCTTTAACCCCAAAACTACACAGGAGGTGCTCAATGTGCTAGAGGGCACATCCAGCAGGCAAAGATTGTGGAAGTATCAATGTGCCTGGAGTGGAGGGGAACACCACCCAGCAAAGGGGGGTTAGTGGAGCATACCGCAAAGGAAATCGAAGTCCAGCATCCTCTGCACCGGGCTGGGCTTCCAGTTGTAGAATATAGCCTGTGTATCCCGGCTGAATATCTGCCCGAAAGACGACATGGCTGATTGGTTTTTAAAACCACCGGTAACTCTTCTCTATAGTAGCTTCACGCGTCAATGTCAGCCTCGCCTGTAGGTTCGCTTCTATCAATGCCTAATGATATGCTCGATTTGGCTGACAGTCGAGAAGAAGCGCAAAGGTCGCTGAGACTCTCGTATGGTTCGCCAATGTGGCGAGTTATGATTGTGTTTCAACTCTCTTACAAACAAGGTTGATATACAGCCCACTCGCTGAAGGACGGCAATCTGCTCACGGTCCCCTGGAAAGCCTTAAAGGGGGGCAGGGGTCAACTGTACAAGGTTTGAACACTGCACTCCACGCAGGGAAGTCCTTGTTTGACCCACGGTCAAGCATCCGGACAGCTGCACACACATGATCGTGCAGAGTGCAAGCTCGTCAATGGCTTGCTTGAATATCCGAGTCGTACTATGAGCTAATAGCATTTAGAATTTTCTACAGTTCGCCATTTACAAGGCTGTGGCGGCAAGGAGGAGGAGGAGATAGAGGCGATCGGAAGATCTTTGCATTAGCCGTTGGTAGTCGTGGTGGAAGCGCAACTTGCACTGATGGAACACTTACTAGCAACGACAGCGCTGCTGCGCCAACCCGTGGATAAATTTATAGACACCTTCTGTGACCCCAAGCAAGTCGCCTGCCAACTTGAATGATTATCGGTTTTGTCATGTGGCATGCAGAGTTGCACCTCTTGGGTCTGAGGAATCTGGCGACTTTTCTCTCATCATGTTGCCAATGTCTGCAGTATGTATTTGAGAAACCCAGCAATTTGTTTTTAATCGGATGGGCATGGTGCAGGAGCGTCACAAAGGATTTCAAGAACGCCCTGGGAAAATTCACCCCATGTTTTGCGGACATTGTCATCCTAGGTAGGCTATTCTTGAACTTCACCTCTCTCAAAGCCCAGCAAAGAAAGACAACCCTTTGTATCCTTGTTTGTTCATATTGCTGTGATCTATATCAAGTTCCTGCAGCGGAGAGGGAAGGGGGGCCAATTGTGCATGGCAATACTGCGTGCAGTATGAGCGCATTATCCTTGCATGCAATAGCACAAACTTTGAGGAATTCTCACTCGCTTTGAGCTGCCAGATTGCCAGTTCCTTGGGTGCGGCAGTTCCTTGGGTGCGGTAGGCTCTTGTATGATACACATGCATAGGAGCCTGATCTGGGTCATAAATCGTGTTGTCATCTACCCAAGTCATCAGTGTGAATCTGGAAATTTTGATCAGGTCTGGCCCACCTGACGGCGGTGGTCCTCTGTATCGTCCGCCTGCACTACCTTCTGCGGGACCGCACGGGGCCCAAGTACGCCCTGGGGGGCTTTGCCCGCTTCCTCAAGGCGTCCCAGGCCCTGGCCGCCCTTGCCTGCCTGCTGATCGTGCTCTTCCAGCTGCATGTGAGCCTTGCCACCGGGTCTCATGTTGCAGTGCACGGTGCTTCTGGAGAGAAAGAGAGATTGACTCACATCACAGGCTTATTATGCAAGATACAGGAACATCACGGAGCAAGATGTATATCTACAGAAAGAGCGTTTGCTGCATTGAACGGTGGTTTGAGGGGTAAGTGCGATGCAAAAGCATTCAGCTAGCCTGGGTCGCCATTGGACTACTTCTGGCCAGACAGGATGCAGCCTGGATATTTGGGGCGCTGCCATGCAAATTTTTTCGCCCAGACTCTACAATCAAGTGGAAATCACCGTACCCCTCTGCCAAGAAAAACTCTGCCACAGATCATGCCACAATCCGGCTTTGGTTTTCTGCAGGGGCGGCTGGCCTCCGACCCCATCCCCCTGCTCTCCGGCAGCATTGCCCCCTTTGAGTGGGCGCAGTACATCCTGTCTGCCGCCTCCTGGCTGCTCTTCCTAGCCGTGTTCCTGGTGTCGCTGGACCGCTACACACCCCGCCACGAGTGGGTGATCAGGTTCCCTGTGGCCTTCATCTGCGCCGGAGAGGTCGCCAAGCTCAGGTGGACTTCTTCGACTGTCTGCGAATGCTATCACTGAGGAGAGGCGTGGGAAGAGAGGGGGGGGGGGTGCAGTGTTCATGTACCAGTCAGGTTGCTAAGCTCAGGTGGGGTCCTTAGGTTGGCATCAAATGGGATCTGAATTGAAAACTATATGCGGGGCTCGATGCTGGATATGTGGTGTTCATGACACATGGGGAGGCATTACAAGCTCACTTTTGGTGCAGGTTTGTGGTCATCATGGCGGAGAGGAAGGACTACTTCTTCTACCTCTATGTGGTGTACTTTGCCATCCAGGGCTACCTGACCCTGCTGGCCGTGTTATGGTACCCGCCCCGCTCCTCCATGACGCCTGTGGAGTCCACCATCGACTTTGACTACCAGGTGCCCTTCAGTTCACCACTTCAACTCTTCCATCCTGTCCTTCTGTCCAGCTATTGCATTCACTTATGAAGGTGAGAGTCATGCGTCAACGATATGCCTGAGGCAGAAATGCACGCTACGTTGATTTGTAAGCCCAGGTGAGGAATGCAAGATGGGTCTTGATATGGAGCATGTGTTACATATCGCTTGCAGGGAGGCCTATGGAGTTGTTGAGGGGCATTTGCACCTCAGATTTCCTAAGTTTCCTATTCTCAAGTGCACCATGGATTGTAGGAGCTGGAAGGGGCAGAGGCGGACAACATTTGCCCGGAGGCTATGGCAAACCTTTGGAATAGGTTCACCTTTGGCTGGATCTCCCCCCTCATGGTCAAGGGCTACAAGTACGCCCCCTCCCCCTTCCCCTCCCTTTCCAGCACCTCCCCTTCCAGGAATATCTGGAACACATGCAGCGGAAGTGCACATGCTACTCACGGTGTAATACTACATCGCTGTGACCAAGCAAGCAAGAAATGCCACTACCAGCAAACATCAACAAGCTATCATGGAAGCAGCTCATTAGGCCCCTTACCTCAAATACGGCAGAGTTAACACATGAAAGAACTGGGGAAAAACAAAATGACGATTTGGGTGTCAAACTTGCCATGCTCATTATGCCTCTGCAGTATGAGCTCATCTGCAGGGGTCAAATGGTCTGCTGAAGAGTAGCAAATGACACTGAGCTTCCTAGGCACCCTGCAGGAAGCCCCTCCAGTTTGAGGACATCTGGGAGCTGCCGCCAGGGGACAGAGTGGGCAAGGTGTCGAGCACCTTTGACCAGATCTGGGAGGAGGAGCTGCATCGACCAGGGGGACCCTCCCTGGTGAGTGCATCCCGCAATAAATCTTGAGAAAATCTTTAGCACTGAATGGTGGAAGGGGTCCAGGTGGACTGGGTATCATGGCGAAGGCTTGAAATGCGAGGCTGTGGGATTTGTAGGTTGAGTGATAATTGAAAGTCCAAGCCAGTGGATGCTCTTGTCATGGTCTTTGCTATGCATAGCAGACATAGCACAAATTTGCTCCAAAAACAGGATGTGAACACTGCAACGCAGCCAGCAGGGTTTGAACCTTAGCACCAAGGTATTCAGAGGACATCTCTGGCTATGAGCAATTCCTCAAGAGCGATAGAAGAGAGAAGTATGCTTGTTGCCTGCATGCTGTTCCATGTTGGGCATAAGTTCCCCTCAATGTGAGGGACCATGTCCCCATCAGCACTGGACCAGAGTCTCCATGCAAGCCTCCCAAACAATGAAGGGAACCCCTCACCCCTTGTTGATTAGGCCCAGTTGTGTGGCAATTCTGCGCCCTTTCAGGTGCCATCCTGAAGGAGAAGAGGCGGTAGAGGAAGGGGGAAGGGTAAGATAATTATGAGCCTGATGGGTTGCTGAGGTGTGGCTATGCGTTGCAGAGGCGGGCATGCTGGAAGACCACGCGGGGCCTGCTGTTGACAGCCATCCCCTTCAAGATTGTGAACGACGCCTCGCAGTTCGTGGCCCCCATCTTCATCAACCTGCTGCTCAATGTGGTGGCCAACGGCGAGTCCTCCGCCAAGGGCTACTCCCTGGCTGCACTCATGTAAGCCCCCGCTCCCCCCTTTTGCCTTGAATCAATGGTAAATGGTCTGCCTTTGGAAGCGAGCATGTTTGCGGAGCGTTGGCTGTGGGTTTGGGTTTGACACGTGGTAGCTGATAAATTGTTGTACCCTGCAGGTTTGTGTTGCTCGTCACCGGAACGCTGGCAGACAATCAGCAGTTCCAATACACAATGCGGGCAGGTCAATTTTCTTTCCTCCATCACTGGGTGGCGTTTACTTGGAGCCAATGAGTTGATTGTGCTCATTATTGGCTGAGGAAAGAAGACTCAACCTCAATGCATCCTCAGACGCAGACATTTGCCAATTTTCCCCCGTCAATTGTGCAGTCCATTGGGCGTGCGTCATTGTGCACGTGCCTTGTGATGCACCAAACATACCAGGCACAGAAACCCAGGATTCAAACATGGTGGGAGCCTCCATCAAGCGCCAGGCAAACTCACTCAACCCCCGCATACTTCTAGATGCGCGCGCTGCTCTTGCACCAGGTTTTCCATAAGGGTACCAGGCCAGAAAACCCTTTCCAGGTAAAACTGATAAAAGATATTCTTGCCATCACGCAAGGAAATCTGATGGACTCCTGCAGGCTTTTGGCTGCGTGCGCTGCTGGTCCACCAGATGTTCCGCAAGGTGCCAGGTCAAAAGATCCTCAAATAAAAACATAGTGGAAGCTTTCATCAATGTCAGGCAAGCAAACCTGGTCGATTCCTGCAGGCTTCCGGCTGCGTGCGCTGCTGGTGCACCAGGTGTTCCGCAAGGTTCTGCGTCTGACCCCCACCGAGCAGCAGCGCTTCTCCAGCGGCCGCGTGTTCAACCTGGTCACCTCAGACGCCGAGACGCTGCAGGCGCTGTGCCAGAACATCCTGGGGGTCATCTCCTCCCCCGCGCGCATAATCGGGGCCATGGTGCTGCTGTACGTGCAGCTGGGGCCCGCCAGCCTGGTTGCGCTGGGCACCCTGATCGTCATGATCCCCATCATGGCAAGCCCCTTGCTAGACTGCAGTCCCATTGGTACGGTCCAGAGTTAGGGGGGGATGGAGGCAGGGGGGGTTGGGGAGTCTGAGGGATAAGGTGGCAGGAAGGGCAGCCTGGTGGCGCTGGGCACCCTAATTGTCATCAACCCCATCAGGGCAAGCCCTTCGCTGCAGTCTGAGTCCTGCGCTATCGCGGGAGCTTTGAGGAGTTTGTTTCAACTGGCACGCTGGGGGTCGGAAGGGGGGGGGGGGGGGGTCTCGGCAGGCTTGAAGGGAGATTCGAGGGATTTGGCAAGCCTGAGGGGAGCAGGGGCAGGAGGGCGGCGGTGCCTATATGCAATCACATTGGCCTAATTCAACACTTGATCACCAATAATTGAACCATGCGGGTGGGGAGGGGGATGGAAGCGTGCGTCTGCAGCGTCCATGCATGGAGAAAATTCAAGTGTATTGTAAGGAAGGGAAATGCAAATGAGGAGCATTACAGTTGCTGGTTCCAATTCAACTGTCTGAATGTCAGCTTGTCTTGGTGCCTGTTGTTGGCCATATCCACAGGGTCATCTGGACGTTCACACATCATGGTTGCCACAAGGCTGCGTCTGAGTCAGCTTGTCAACAACACTAAACTCCTGCCTGCTGTTTGGAGCAGGGATGGCTGGTGAAGCTCTCCTTTCTGTTGCTGCGCAAGTCTCTGGCGTTCACAGACGAGCGCTCCAAGCTGGAATCGGAGCTGCTGAATGGGATAGACGTCGTCAAGTGCAGCGCATGGGAGGTGGGGACCTTGCTCCTGCCTGTGCACATGGAAAGGGGTTGAGGGAACAGGTGTAAAGTAGTCTGTCTTATGGTCAACGCTAGACGCAAATGAAAGGTGAAGAGGTGCCTGCTGCATCAAAGATCAATAGAGGAAAGGGCAGGGGAATGTGGACATCCTAATACAACTATGCAACCGGTTCATCCAAAGTCCAGTGAGATAGACGAATTTGAATTTGCTGAGCTTAAGAGCTTCTGGTCACCTGGCCACATGCCAGCAGAAAATTGGGCATGTGGCTTGAGCATTTGACATTCAGCTGCCTGCTTTCATCCTTACGGCTCCAAGTGTTGCTGCTGCCCCTGACAAAAACCTCATCCATTCTGCTGTCTGAGGACGCAGAAGAGGTATTGGAGAAAGGTGGGAGCCGTGAAGCTGAAGAGCGGTGAGACCCTCAATATGAGTTTGGGGTTTGGGGGGCATGGATATTATGCCATTTTGGTCAAAGCAGCTGATGGCTGCATCATAATCAAAATCGTGTCGCGCAGGACTCTTTCTGGGACCGCATCCAGGGGGTGAGGAATCAGGAGCTGCACATCCTGTGGCGCTCCGCCATGGTGTCCAGCGTCTACGGCTTCCTGCTCAACACCATCCCCGTCATCGTGTCGGTCGTCACCTTCACCACCTACGTGCTGCTGGGCAACCAGCTGACCGCCGCCAAGGCCTTCACCTCCCTCTCCCTCTTCACGGTGCGCGCCCGTCCTGGTCCCCCTCCCCACCCCAACCCCCCGGGTGTCGCCAGGGTCTTTCACAGATCCTTCCTTGTCTTGTTGCATTTGCATTTCACAGCATTGGCTTGCCATGTCTACCCCAGGCTTCGATCATCTCATGCCTCTCCCTCTTCATGGTGCGCAGCTGCCCTCACACTTGGGTCGCCAGGGCTCTCTACTTCAGGCGATAGATGGGTTGGAAGGTGTAAGAGAGGCAATTTTCAATTGGTTGCATCGACAAAAAGCAGTTTTGTTTCGTCGAATCCGAGCAAAATTAAAGATAATGAGTATGGCTTTTCTACCTCTCTGTTTGGGCTGTACATCCACTGTCGCCCCTGTGTGGCTGCACAAGACACATGACTGCACCTCACGGCACAAGTCCGATTGTGAAATAGGCTTCCTTATGCGCCCTGTGAGATTTCCTTCACCTGTTCCTAGTGACTCCGCCACCCCCAAAACAAACCTGCACTACCAGCAAGGTGACCAAGGGGTAAAATAAAATAATGCAGGTGCTGCGCATGCCCCTGTTCCAGCTGCCCCAGCTGCTGAACCAGATCGTCAACGCCCAAGTGGCCCTGGGACGCCTCCAGGAGCTGCTGGCAGCCGACTCCCAGGACCCCATCCCCCAGCTGCCGCCCGCCAAAGAAGGTTTGCTTTCACTTGCCAAAAGAGCACCTCCAAGATCAGAGTGCTGACAACAGGCTCATCAAGAATGAATATTCAGAAAACACTTCTTGGAGCATTGTGTATCTAGACATTGTAAGATGATGAGAAATGCGATGCCTTAGTAAAGTGTTTCGCTGGTCTTCCCATTGAGGCTTTAATCTGAAGGGCGAATTGCACATCGTTACAGCGACGGCCAACCGTGGGACCATTAACAACTAATTCAAGTGTTTGTTTCCTGTCAATCATTGATGCTCAATAAGCATCTCTGACAGTCATTGGGTTCTCACAACCCTGCCCCTTTCTCCCCACTTCCCCTGATGTGCATGCTTGCGTTTGTGCAGGCGAGCTGGCCGTGAGCCTGAAGGGTGACTTTGGGTATGACATGGCAGCGGAGCCCACCCTCAAGGGCGTGGACCTGGAGGTGCCGCAGGGGCACCTAGTCGCGGTGGTGGGGGCCACAGGCAGCGGCAAGTCGTCGCTGCTGAATGCCGCTCTGGGCCTCATGGAACATCTTTCAGGGCCGGAGGTGCAGATACAGGGCCAGGTCAGTGCCTGTGCACTTCAATCCTTGCAATTTTCCGCCCTGCATCCTGCATCTGGAAAGTGATGGTAAGCAATCGGTATCAAATACGCCCACAAGCAATTTTGCTGCTTGATGCTGGTAGTTTGTCAATTCCCCGGCGTCCTTTGCTATGTGGCCTTGACAGGCGCCGGTCTTTGAAATACATCAAGGAATAAAGCAATTCATCTAGGGGAGCTTGTTGGTCAAACATGCTTGTTAGCTTTATCCTGGCACTACAAATTTGAAGGTGATGTTACTGCTTGATTCACACAAATATTATAGCCCTTATTGGAGTACCTGCAAGAAGTGGATCAGTTGCAATCTCGGGCCACCCTGAAACATTCAAGAATCACAAGGGGCACCAGCCTCACCCATCTCAATGTGGGGCTGCAGATCGCCTTCGTGCCTCAAACGGCATTCATCTTTGGGGCCAGCGTGCGTGACAACATCCTGTTCGGCCTGCCGTACGATGAGGCCAGGTACCAGGCAGCGGTGCAGGCTTCAGCCCTGGGGCCAGATCTGGCTCACTTGCCAGGTGACCCCTCCCCCTTCCATCCGCAGAGACTTAGAGGTCCATTCTGTGCTACTCAATTGGCAAGGGACAAGGTGTCGTATTATTGGTGGTGACATCAAGATCCTGGCCCTGGCCCTGGCCTTTTCGCTGGATTGACCCTATTCATCCCTCTCAATCCCTCATCTTCCTCCATCCGCAGACCCACAGGGATTTTTCCAGATTAGGTGCTTTCGCTGGGAAGAGGGTACAATGCCTGCTGGGGCAGGGGATTGAAAAGGGTGGCAGGTTGTGCCCCAGATTTGCAGCATGCACTGGCCAGACATCCATGGCTTCAGCAAAGTGGGCAGCAGAGAGAAATTTGCTGCTCCCATAGACGAACAGACTTTGGTGACACACTGATTGTATGCCTTATTATGATTGCAGTATGGCTTTATAAAGCAGAATGGCTAGATAAAATTGCCTTGACCTGGCTTCAAACCTGCAAGAGAACAATTATCTTCATCGGCATATACTTTTATGTTGATTACATTTCCAGGTGCAAGGAACTTGACAATGTCCATCCAAGTATGATTTTCCAGTCAAATGATGGGTGGGGGGGAGGGGGGGGGGGGCTGCATGCACTGCTGGTTTACCTCCCACTTACTTCATCATTAAGAGGAACATAGACATTTATGAGAACCGCTTGCATGAAGGGACAACGTCCTTTGCACTGACGGTCATGAGTTCAAATCTTGTGCCCAGCATGTCGAAGAGCATCGGGAGGTTTTTTGTGCATCAAGTTTTGCGCATTATCTTTGCTGGTCGTTCATGCCCCAAATTCAGTGCTGACAGGCATTAGGGCTTCCCTTGCAGAAGCAGTTGCATTGTTGCTTCAGCTTCACCACTTCCCCCTTTTTGTCTTTGCCGTCGTTGGCAATTGAACAAGCTGCTGCTGCTCTCATCTAATCTGACTTGTGTGAGAGCTGGCCATCTGAGCAAACGCTGCCTCTCCAGCTTCAGCTTTTTCCCCCTTTTTGTCTTTGCATAAAGGGGCAGCAATTGAACAAGGCAGTTGCCCCTTGCCTGACTCATCTCATGGGAGCTTTGCATCTGAGCAGACACTGCCTCTTTCAGGTTCTGATCATTTCAGTTCATGGGTCATGACTGCCAAGCAGGCGCGGCTATGTCATGAAATCAATCATATATATGTCACACAGTCTCGACTTTCATCAGAGCTGTAGAGGGCTTGGAGGCATCAGCCATGCTTGTGGCGTCACGGTCCAGCCTGTTGTGCAGCCGGAGACAAGACGGAGCTGGGAGAGAGGGGAGTCAACGTCAGTGGGGGCCAGAAGCAGAGGATTTCGCTCGCCCGGGCCGTCTACTCAGGGGCCAAAATTGTGCTGCTGGACGACCCCCTGAGTGCCCTGGACGCAAAGGTCAACCCCACCCTTTCATCCCTCTCCCTGCCCATCTCCTGGCTTTTTCAGCAGCATCTCAGAAGGCCTGTCTCCTGTTTCCCGATTGGCTTCTAGCAGCAAGGAAGCCACGGTTGAAGAATCTGGGAGTGTAGGGGAAGGGTTGGCGTGGGAGGGCAGGAGAGGGGGGGAAAGTGGGGGGGGGGGG
>QAXI01000443.1:1504840-1522421 GCA_004335615.1 Chloroidium sp. JM | reverse complement strand
CCCCCCGCTCGCCAAACCACAAAGCAGAGAAACGATCTCCTATATTCTGATGCAGGTGGAGAAGTTTGCTCTGGAAGAGGTCAAGCTTCTGGAGGCTGGGCTGGAGAACGACCTCAAGTCGTTCGGAAAAGGATTCACCACCCTCGAGCAGGTGCCTCCTTGACAACAAGCCTCCACTGGATCTTCTCCTGGACTTTGTCAAACTCATGGATTTTATATAGGGCCCGTTGGCATTGTTTGTCTCAAGCTTCACACTAGGTGAGAGACGGGGAGCCTATGTGTACCTCTCTCCCTCTAGAAAGTGTTCTGCCGGCTGCCATTGCAAATAACAAAAATACATCAATTTGCTGACAATATTTGGTGCAGACTATTGAGCGAGAGCTCACCAAGGATGAGAAGCTTGCCGAGGAGGAACTGCGGGAGGCGGAGAGGTTCCTGGAGGGTATTGAGAAGCAGTATGAGCCAAAACTGCTGCAAGGCCCCTTCAAAATCTTCCAAGGCCTCAAGCTGCCTTTCTTCACCGGCTCAATCCCACAGAGCGGAGGAAAGTAAAAGCACCTTGAATATTCAAGGAGAGCAATTGTTCTCCCCTTTTGTGACGGTGGATTCGATTTTGAGGACTTCTCCGCCTGAGAGGCATTTGGTAGATGGCGCCAAATTAACTGGGAACGTTTCTTGGAGGAGAGGGTGTGTCTGCTTTCTCGTTTCCCTTGGGGCGTTTCAACTGTGCCGTTTGCACCCCTGTGCCTTGTGGACCATATACAGATACATATTCTTGCAATTGTTTAGATTGTGCCATTCTGAGTATGATATTCAGAAGCAGTTTTGAAGTAGCCTTGGGTATTCAGGTCTTGGACACTGAGTTTTGCGATGGTGTAGAGGTAAGTTGCATAGCACAATTGCAACATAAGATTCCAAATATAGAGACGACATACGTTCTGTAAGTCACTGGAAACCTGCTCTATTTCTCATGACAGAAAGATGCATTTGAAACAAAAACACCAGGAATCTACGCATGACTCTCATAGTCCTTCTCCATTACAACGCTTTTGGCAAGTGCAATTGCCAATGACAAGAGCTGCATGACTATCTCGCATGTAGCTGACAAGTGATTGCCCAATTCGCGTTCAAAATTCACTTTCCCACTTGAAAATCATGCCTCCTTGAAGCCAGGCATTGTGGAGGCCCTCTTCAACACCACGTTCTCCCGATTCAACAGGTTGTGGCAGCCATACGCTGTGGGGTGGAAAGGCGTCAGCCCCTCCTGCAACACCACAATTCCTGTGTCAGGACAGAGGCTGCATCGCTGTCTTGAGACCGGTAATTTCCTGAAAAGAAAGGGACGCAGGTATTGAGAACCAAGACTCTGAGGTTCTTGAACCAAGAAGGGGCATCAAAACCTTCAATGGGTGCTCGACACCCAATTCAGCTTGCCTTGACAGCGGGAGTGGAAATTGCTGCACCGTCTCGGGGACAAAGATTCCAGCTAAGATCAATGGAGTCATTGTGCAATCGATTTGGCAGAATGCTGCCCCAGTCCAGTCATTTGCATGGAAGAGTGGGCTCACCAACAGGCAGCGCCTGAAGTGCTCATTGGGCAGTTTCTCTGCCAGCATCTTCTCGTGGTATGGCCAGGACTGCATCTCTGTCGCCTTCTCCGCCTCCCCGGTCTCGTCCGAAAAGTGCTGCACCACAGCTCACGTTCACAAACAGAAATCTGAATGCCTCCGAGCCTTTTCGCATCCTTTAGGCGCTCAGCTCCATCTCCTCCCTAAATATCTCCGCACCCTGAAATTTGCCAAGATGTGGCCGGCATTATAGTAATCCTTTGCTGACTTGGCTGACCTCTTTCACCCCCCCCCCCCCCCCCCTTTTCCTTCTCCCATCTCCCCATTGGAAAGCAGCTCCACGCCAGTGCATTCTTGCTGCTGTATCTGCAGGCTCACCTTGGCGATGGCGTCCACACTATGCTCAGCCATGCAGTCGTTGATCTGGGCCAGCGTCCGCATGGTCAGGTAGCCAGAGGTTGCAAAGGAGGCGGCTGCAATCGCCCAGAAGCCGACAATGAAGGCCGGCCGCGCCCTGCACACAGTCAAGGCTCAGTTCAGAAGACAAATCTTTCTCTGGCCTTGTGACACTTGTTGCATGGTCCAATCAGCCTTGCTGGCCCCTGCATGAGTGAAAACAGGTGGAGACATACCCCTCCAGGGGGCCTCAACAGAACGCCAGCCAATTGCCTCTCATGCCTTCTGCTGCCCTCTCCAGACAGCCATACAGGGCACTTAGGAGGGAGTGAACTGTTCAGGATGCATCGGAATGCAACCCAAGAGCCAAACCTATCATCATATACCTTCACAAAAGCAGAGAGACATGCATGGCAACGAGGAGAGCCTCAAGCACAGTGTCCCCCATGCCTCACTTCCACATTACAGCCCCCCCTGATCCTGGCATCAGATGTGCCGACTGAGGGCCATGGCCGGAGGCACTCACTTCTCAGGAAGGATCTTGATGATGGGTTTGAGGGGTCTGGCGCCCGGATCGTCCACCTTGCCCTTCTCGGCCGCCCTGCTGTCCTTGCTGGCCTGGTCCTGCCAAGCCAACTCCGCACATCACTGCCCGTTTCAGATTCTGATACCCCATTGCAACCCAATTATGAGTTACTACTGCTCCCTGTCATAGAAGTCAAGCCCTGCCAAGCCGATCCTAGTCGTCATGGCCTGCTTTTCTTGGGATTGATGATTACCTCGCTGCGACCCTACTTGTCAGCTCCTGCTCTTTGATTACTTATTCAATCATGGGGAGGACATCACATGCGACTCCCTTTCCATTGGCAGAGCCAACCAAATCTTTCTCCCCCAGCTCTGGCCAATGGCTGAGGGAAATATTTCTATTGTCACAGGCTTGCTGCACGCTCCAGCATAGCAGCAGGTCGACAAAATCGAAAAGAAATGATCAATACGTTGGTTTGCACCCCTCGAGTGTCCAACCACACGGATTCTTGTGTGCGCATGGGATGCTGGAGGGGGGAAAGGGGGGGGGGGAGGAAACCTCTTTGATGCCGTCCTTGAAGGCCTGCTTGACCCTCTTGGGAGTGAATTTGCGTGCCAGCACCAGCTTTCCCAACTTGCACACCACACTACCCAGCTGCAATGCACCAGACAGCAGGCTTCAGACACACCCAAATGGGCGAGCGATGCACCCTGCCTAAACTCCGCTCAAGGTAGTCCAGATCCACATATGCTGGAAATGGATCACAAGGGAAATGATCTGTAAAAAGGTGGCATGAAGGTTGCTTAGCAGTGAGATTTTCTTTTCCAGCAGAACGTGCTCTAGCAGTTGCGGCTCAATGTTACTGAGCTGATGCTTCTCCCAAAGTATGCAGAGGCATGCGACAATCTAGATTCAATCACAGCAAGGTGGTTGGTAGGGGGCGGAGAGTCGGTATGGAGGGGATGGTGGGGATGAGAGAAGAGGGAGTGCGGGAGGGGGTGCCACCTTGGCGGCCCAGAAGCCCTGTGCCTTCCCAGCGCCAGCAAAAACCACATTGGCGAGGGATACCCAGACCTGCACACCAGGACATGCATTGGATCCATTCGTGATGAAAGGCTTAGATGACCTCTGAAGATCTGAGAGGGGGGCTCGGGAGACAACATCATTTCACCTCAAAACCTTGCCCAAAAATCTCACATTCACCTCTCAAGCGCCCCTCATTCACCTGGCGAGCATGTTTCCTTCTGGCGAAGAGCGGCATAGGCGAGTGTCATGCGAAGGGGAATGAAAGGATGCACACACAGATCATGGGGTCTGAATAGTCTGGCGGCATGAGTGGCTCACCACCAATCGAAGAGCGCTGCCGCAGACACACCGAATGACATGCCCAGGAGATGCCTTGGCTTGCATCACCTGCAGGATTTAGCCGCGAGGGTGAATGTCATTGAAATCTGTATGTACGTCAGACTTTCACTGGAAAAATCAGTGTTGCAGGGATGCCTCAGTGACCGCCCCCCAAATTCCTCTCATCTCCGGGTCGAGACCAAATCCACTGTTCCCCAGCCAGCAGCCATTCATGTGCTTCCTCAAATACAGACGCAGCCTATAGAAATGGAGGCAAACTTCGTGTTATCTCAACCAAGCGTTGCGCAGTTGAGCTTGGGAACTTCAAGAGATAAGGTTTGGCAATGGAAGGGAGGAAGCCCAACAAAAACAACCCCAGCTTTTGTGACACTCGAGCGATTTTGGCTGTCTGTGGCATTTCATGTGTGCGCTGCTGGCTTTTAGAGCCTACCATGGACAGCCTGTAGATGGTGCCCACGTGGGGGAGCACTGTATTGATGGGGTTGGGGAAGGAAACATAGTCAACAATGCGCTCCTTCCAGAACTGAGGGTCCCTGCAAGAGAAGGGAGCAAACGTGCGCTCATTTCATCTGACATCTGTACATTACATGCCTCGCATGCTTCTGCCAATCAGTCTCACACAATGTTTCTCACTGGCATGAAACGATCACATCAAGCATGACTATTGTCTTCGAGAGCATCCAGTGAGACAGCAACAGAAGATGTCACAGGGCAGGGGAGAAGGTGACTCGCCTCTGTTCGGCCTTCTTGCGGTAGTACTTTATCATCCCAGGGCTTTCGAAAGTGATGCACCTGATGCACCAGTCAAACTCTCACTGACCGCCCTGCTCGACCACATGCCAAGCCAGATTAGGCGACATCTCAGCCCCATGAGCCACATTCCTTAAAGGGCCTGCAAAACAAGTGTGACAGGACCCTACCCTATGACACATCCTGCAGTGGCGACCACCGTTGTGCATTTCTCACCACCGTTCTTGGGCCAATCACCCCCTTGCACCCCCACCATCAACCCCTTTCCCCCACACTCTTTCAAGGTTTGCCACGCACCCTGCATGGTGAAACGGAGAGGAGAGGGCGGGACAAAGATTTACTTCTCGATGGTGTCTGGCAGGGCCACAGTGACACAGCAAGCGGTGGCGCCCCCCAGGCTGTGGCCGCAGATGTGGTGCTTCCAGGAGCCCCCCTCCGCCTCCAGGGCCTTGGTCTGCTCCTCCACGAACTTGACGGCCTCCCTCACGATGCGCAGGTCGTCATCCGGATCCTTCCGCAGCTCGGCGTTCGACCTGTGACCTTTCGAGATTGAGCTGAATCACGCCCTTGATGCTTATGGTACAACCCTGAACCTTTATGATGGATCTGGGTGAATACAGCTGCTTGACCTTGGTCCTTGGCATTGACAAGCTGTTCTTAGCAGCCCCGCGTCCAAATTGTGACACCCCAGGTCTGGCTGACTTGTCCATAGGCCTCAGCACTGGCACTTTGTGATCCTGCAGCTTCGCTTTTGACATGGCACACCGAGGATCTGGCTGCTTGACATTGGCCCTTCGCACTGATGATCTGCCCTATCCAACGGCGCTTTTGGCGGCAGTCACACCTCACGACAGGGCATGGGGAGATCGGAAGCAGTGACCTGTGGATGGGGGATCTGAGTGCTTACTTCATCTGCCCCTTGGCGACTTCCTTGCCGGCTGAGCTGGCAGTCCCCTGAAAGAGACGACTATCAAAGAGACTTCACACTCGTTAATCTACTGCCCTTGTACAGTTGCTATTGGGGAACTGCAGAATTTGGTTGTGTGATCTCACCATGATTGCAAAGCAGGAGCTTCCGCCGCTTCCAGAAGTATTTTCCTGCATTTCAATATGCTGTCAAGCTCTCTGCCGTGCGCATGCCGAGGTGCTCTTTGGGTCCTGTAAAATTGGATTTCCACAACGAAATGGTCTTCAGATCAGGCGAAGTCTGTCGTGCCGCTAGTTTTGTACATTCAGTTGAAGCAATTGAAAGATTCGCTCCGAAGTTGCCTAGTGTACATGCCATCCGTTCCTTCCGCGGAAGCAAACCTTGACAGTAAGTACGACATACAGACCCGACTCAGCGTGCTCCGTTGTTGACCTCTTGGTCCACCCCTTGGGCAACCAGTTCTTGAATTCCTCCGCATCCTGCTTCTCGCTGTAAACAGCCACAGCCAGCAGGGCAGCTACTCTGCCATTGAAGTCCATTTCCCTCTCCATTGCTGCGCCTTGCCTTCAGATGGGCGGACTTACAGAGATCAGAAATATCTGTGGTGTGATCAGGCCTCTTGACCTAATCTTGACACCCTCTAAATCTCCAATCCACACTCACACACTCACATTCATGTTGATTGGTTTCAGAACAGGCAACCTCGTCACAAATTCACTGCCTCATGCAGATACTCTATGCGCATGTGGTATCCTGAATGTGAAAGTCTATGCACACTCAAATACCTACACAGCTCCACCTCCCATCCCGTACTATAGCTCCTCAGCTTGTTCTAACATTCACTGTTCACTGCCAACATTCGCATGGGTCAGTCAAGCACCATGTGGCTGTACCCACCACAGATGTCCCCCCAAAAAATGCAAAATTCAGGTCTGGGAGATCTCTCATCTCGCCATGACACAGCTTTTCCAGGAGCCAGAACTGCTAAAATTGGGCACCAGAAATCCACACCACATCACAGCCGCCCTTTATGGCTGATGTCTGTGCAGAAGCTTGATCACCTTGGGACAGTCACAAGCCAATCGCCCATACCATGACACAGGGATGCTTGCTGATTCTTGGATGCCTGTGGGAGTCTGCCCAAAATCTCTACTCATCCTCAAGACTCAGCACCACCTTCCCGGTGGCTTCCCCTGACTGCAGGTACCGCAGCGCTGCCTGGGCGTCCTCAAAGTCAAAGGTGGCCGCGACGCTGGGCGGTGGCAGCCCCAGCCCCAGCAGCTCGTCCGCCAGCTCTCTCAGAGCCTCCGCCCGGTCGAAGAGGTAAATCAGGTTGAACGCCATCAGCGATCTGCAGGCAAGCGTATAGCAATTCATGAGCACTCCTGATTTGTTCTCAAGGGCTCCTCTTTTCATCCTGGTCTTCTTCTTCCTTTCATCATCATTCAGCTGTGTCTCGAGGGTTGAAGATGGCTTCAGGGCTTCAATAGTCAGTCTGTGACTGCGCTTCACCCAGCAGCTGGATATGCTCCGCACAGACAAGACAAACAAACTTGCGGCTGTGGAGACCCCACCACTCTGCACAGTGCTGCAGAGATGTGGGGAGTCAGAGGGGCAGGGTTGCGCCATCGGGCATCGAATCAAATGGTAGCAGTTCAGGTACGAGGGTCACCTGTTCTGGCCGATCATCTGCATGGGGTCTATGCGGGGCCGCCGCAAGTACTGGGCAGCCAGCTTCAGCCACCCCGGCCTATCTCCTGTGAGGAACAGACAACTTTGTGGTTTTGCTAGGCCCTTTCCATGGTCAGGATTGTGAGCCGGAAGATGCTCTGTCCACCACCTGTGCCCCATAATGGAGGGGGAAAGTAGACCCCCCCCCCGCCCCAAAGTGCTTACATTGGAGTGAGCATGACCCACCGGTTGGGATCCCGAACGATGATCTGCTCCCTCCGCAGCCATGGGAACCTGCCCAACAGGTAGGCGACCTTCCCCTCGCTGCCCACCGTTGCAATCACGCACGCTCCGTGAGCACGGCAGATGTCCAATGCAAACTGCCCGCAGCCCCCCGCAGCAGAGTGCACGAGCACGCACTGGCCCCCCCTGCGGCAAAGGCGCGGACCTCGATTGCATCTTCCTGCAAAGCTCTGCGCGACGTTTCCATGCCAAGCACCGGGGCAGGGTTCCTCGTTTGCAATCTCTCCGTTAAGCATACCCCTGCACAAGACTAGAATTTATACTTCCACACGGTGGAATAACCTCCGGGGAGACGGAGAATTTCAACAAGAAATTCTGGTCCAAGTGGGGACATTCAACCGCACGTCTCACACTGCCGCCCATAAGGATTCTGCCGACAAGACATGGGTTTCTGCAGCGAGTGGGGTGAGATGTTACTGGAAAGTTCCGCTTCAGGTGGTTTCACTGCACCTGCGCCCAAGGTTGCCCTGGTCCCGCAGGCCGTAGATTGCGGTCAGCCCCTGCACCAGGTAGGCCGCCCCCTGGCGAAACGTCCAGCCCTGCGGGATCGGCTGCAGCAGCCTGACCTGCAGGTCGAGGCTGAAGTCTGGGTTGCTGTCTCGGAATGAGGGCGCAATGTTGCGACTGACGCCACGCTATGGGATGCCACATCAGATGAGTGACCTGCACTTGAGAGGCACAGTCTGGGAGGTTTGATGAGGAGGACAGGGTCTTCATGGGAAGGATGAGAGGCAAATTCCATGCTCTTCTCTCTCAGGGCTGATTCCATGAGGTTGGGGAGGAGGGAAGGTCCTGGCTGCATGCAAGCATTGGGAGTGCATGTTCTGTTTTATTACCTCCATGGCGAAGGTCCTTGCCTCCATAGGCAACAATTCAGTTGGCAATTTCTGTCCACCCCAAGCAACTTTCTTTCATACATTCACACACTTGGCCTTCCGCAGGTGTGGACACATCATCAGGCTCACAAGAGCTCTCTGAATGTGGAATACAGGATCAAGCATCCATGAGGAGAAGCAGCATACAGAGTTGTCTGGTGAGGCCGTCACTACTTCAATCTTTCGCTGTTTGTGACAAGGGTGGGGCCATTTCAGCCATTACAGTTGTGATTCAGGGGTTGCTTTACCTGGGCATTCAGCCGGTCAGCAAATGCGCCAAAACGGGTCACCCCCATCACCCTGTCTCCAATCCTCAGGGCCACGGGGCTCTCGGGAGGTGCCGCCTGCCCGTCATGCGGCGGCGCAACCCCTACCTCCTCCACGACGCCACTGAACTGTATCCCGAAGGCTTTGTATCCCACGCATGGAATGCTGATGCTTTGCATAAGTACTCCTGTCAAGGTGGGTATTCCATAGCAGTTGAGATGTAATTTCTTGGGGTGAGAGTTCCGGAAACCCACCTCCAAGCCAGGGGTCACATTCTCTTTTGGAGCAGCTGCATATAGTCCTAAAGCAGTGAACACATCGGCAAAGTTGAGGCCCACCTGCAGAGGCGAGAAAGCGAGTCACCTTTGGCAAATAGAGCTGATGTCCTGTGTTTCATGGCATGCCCACTCGGGAATGAGAGATGTTTACCGCTTTGACTCTTATTCTGACTTCCCCTGATGCCGGAGGCCCTATCCTATCCTTGCGAAGGGCCAAATTTGCGATGTTGCCTGTTTTTGACTGTTGCCATGCACGTCGTTCGCAAAAGGAACTCTGATCTACCCCTGCCGGCCAGCTGACTGCGCCTGATACAACACTGAATCTGTGCATTTCTGATGAGCCGACGAGGAGCTCTTCAAAATTGGGCAGCGAAATCCAACAGGCCTGGACAATTTTGGAAATTTCAAATCTGGAAAGGAGGGGAAATTCTGTGCACACCAGGACTCTTTCGACAAGGACCATGGTTCCTATACAGGATCTCCTCTCTTGACAACAGCCTAACCAATCTCTAAGTTGAATACAGCTGTGTAGTTTCTATGTGATAGGATCGCTACTTTGAAGCACAACAACAAACGCCAAGCTATCGTCTCTTCTTCTTCCTCTCCGCTTCTAATCGCTTGACACTGCTCTGCTGTGGCAGTCTCGTGAGGCGATCCTGCAATCAGACGCATTGTCTCAAATACGATCGCACTTCGTCTCATATACAATCGCATTGCACATCTGTCTTTGAGGCTCAGAGCTGAGACGTAGGGCAATCCATTGCGAAGGAAACGCATGCAGCTGCTGCTCCATCAGCACATGCCATGCTGCATCTCAGCTCACTCAGCAGAAACCAACCTGCTTCTCGTAGTTGTCTTTCAGGCCCAAGCGAACCAGGAGAACTGTGTAGGCATCAAAATCCGAGACCCGCAAGTATTGTAAGAGTTTCCGCCTCTGGCTGAGCATCCCATCCAAACCCCTGCAGTCAGCAGGGCAATGCTGCTTGAAAACGCCCCTCTGCAAGAAGGCGAGCATGCACATCACCTCCAGTGCATCGTGTAAGCGCCGTGCAGTCATAAGCAGAACAGTCATTAAGATCGGCAAGAGTCTCTGAAAGACACAGAATCTCTCCACATCAGATGAAATTTCTCTGTTACCAGGCAGCAAGCACGCCGTTGGGCTAATAAAGACACTCACCGCCGCGTGTTGAAGTCTTTCCTATTCAGAGTCATGTGTCTGGCCAGATTTGTGATTTTCCTGGTCAAGAGCGCCACTGCAAGCAACACCGTGTCACTCGAGGATTCAGTCTGCCTGGATTGCCGATCCGTCAAACGGATCCTCTGTAGTCATGCTGGGAGATTACGTGTGATGTGACAAGGGGGATTTGTCGTGTGGATATGCCGCCAAAGGGTACAAGATCATGCTAGCTTGATTGGACAACACGGCAAATTATACTCTCCAATGTCTGAACCTCACGCACAGGTGGAACAGGCATCCTTGCCAGAGGTGAGGATTCCAGCAATAGGCTGTGATGATCAACACCCTGTGTGTTAGCCATGAGATTCCTGGATCTGCCTGTGAGCTTGAGCCTTTTCTGGATCTGCCTGTGAGCTTGAGCCTGTAAGGGTGTGGATCAGTAATCTCATGCCTAAATGCCCGGAAAACGAGGGCAGATGAGGACTGGTCATACCTTGTACCTCCGTGCTGCCTGTGTCCCCCTCATCCCTCTGGAACTCCGCCCTGGTCTTTTGCAGCAGGTCCCTCATCATTTCGCCGTTCGACATCACTTCTGTGCTCAATACCTACAATACTGCTCTGTCAGCATTTTAATGATGCCTGTCAGTGACACTGTGTGTGCATGAAGTCAATCAGGCTTTTGATGCATACATCGATACCAACAAGAAGGCTCTGTGCCGTTCCTACCTTTTTGACCAGGTCAGCTTTGAGCAGCGGTCCTGGTACCAGCATCTGCTTCGAGGACTCCGTCTTTGCCTCTGGAGACGTTTTTGCGCTGCCAAAAGGGCCACTGACCGTATAGGAAGGGTCCCCAACCGCATCCCCTGCACAGCTTGGTCTTAGCAAGGTGCACATGAAAGGCACTTTAGCTTATCAAAACAGTCATATCTCCTATTCATTAACGAAAATGTTGTCGAGAGATCAAATATTGCACTCAAGCATTGATAAGTAGCTCACCAAATTCCGGTCGTGTAACCGGCATCGGCAGCTGTCGAATTTTCTGCGCTCCTGTTGTCGTGAAAGACCTCCAAGTCGTACTAGTAGAGGTAGAGGCTCCCTGATTGCTACAGACTCTGGCCAGCAGCGCCAATATCTGGCCTCGAGAATTGTGCATGGTCAGGGGGAATGCGAAAACGGCAGTCCGCGAGTGTGATCACAGTACGCAGTCAACTAGAACGTTCCTCTAGCATTGAATGATGTAACTGATGCTGCAGCTCTGCTTCAGCGGTCCTTCCCCACATTGTGGCAGGGGGGGGGGGGGTCTGAATGGCCAGGGGAAATTGGAAAGCAGTGCCTGTCCAATTTCTTGATGGCAAGTATGTTTTTCAAAACCGCAAGATAAGTGTCTTGTATGGACTCACAAGGAGGCCCTGCTGCGCGGGAAGCCACAGTTCCCTCGCCATCAAGACTGCTGACTGAGGTGCAAGCAAGGACAGCTGCTGGTGGAAGGCAACCATGAGATTTGCGGGTGGCTGCAGGCTATGTTGAAACCTGCACTGAGGTATGAGCCCCAGGAAGTATCCCGGACAGGAATTATTGAAGGCAGAATCCTCAGAAGGGGAAATTGCCCGGGGCTGGACCTTTGCTTGCAATGGAAGCCTGACATAGACCCGTACGTGCACGATTGTTCTCAGCTCCACACCCACTACAGCCTCTAGCATCTTCACATCTTCGCCAGAGCCTTAGCAAAGCTTGCAACGCGGCAACATCCTGGAGGAAACCGTTCATATCATGAGACAGAACTAAATGATCAAATCTCACGTGCATCCGAGGCAGCAGACTACCACAGTACCATGGGCATCCAGGCAACATCTCTACTCAAAATGAAATGCCAGCGTGGAGGTCCTACACGGAACAACTGGTCCCCAAAAAGTGCGGATTCAACCGGTGCTGGTACCTCCAACTGCCGCCAGGACGTTCACGCAGGCCTGGCTGATGGCCGTGGCGGTGGCTGTTGCGACAGCAGTGGAGGCGGCTTGGGAGGTGCCCTGGCCCGTCTGCTGGGCCGTGCTGGTGGACGTGGCGATGGCAGTAGCAATCTTGGTGTCGAGGGCGGCTGCCTGCAGGGTGGTATCCACACCTTCATCCTTGGCCCTTGGAGCATGCATGACTTTGCCCACGGAGGGAAAAATGCAAATAAAAGGGGGGAGGGGGGGGGGGTTCGTGCGGAGATCCATAGAGTGTGAGATTGCTTCCGGGAGGAAGAAAATGCTTGGGAGGGACTGTACCTGGGCAGCAGCGACGGCCCTGGCATTGTTGTTGGTCGCTGTTGCCACAGCCCTGCAGGGAGAGATTGTGAATTCAAAGTCCATCTGCTCCTTGAGACTGGGTGCGTCGTGGGTCACTGATGGATGCATCGGCGAGTTGCTGCTTTCTTTATATACCAGGCAGGGCTTGCACACATGGCGAGGGGGACTTACCTGACAAAGGCCGCAGACACGGCCTGCAGACCAGAGATAAAGCTCTCAGTCACCATTTTTGAGGTCTTGCCACAATTGTGGCTGACGAATGCATGCTCCAAGCACACCATGGTGGACATCACTCTGGCACTGGCAGTCAGAACGAGGGAGTAGTTCAGACAGGTACCGTGGCTGTAGCCTTGGCAGCTGCAGTGGCTTGTGCGCTGCCACTCCCGCTTCCTGGGAGCACAAGCTTTGCTGGAGTCTATATGCAGTTGAAGATTTGCAGTTGAAGTAATGTACAGCAGGGAAATCAGAGCTTGAGTCTCTCCTTTCTTCAAGAGACACTCACCCTGGACAGTCACAGAGGCTGTGGTCGCCGCATAGGCAGTGGCAGTGGCCTGCACTCACGAGCTCATCATCAGACCTTTGTCAGAGGGGAGCCTTTCGCTCTTGAGGCTTATCAGGCAGGTCGGGGTTCCAACGCTGTGCTTGTATACTCACCTTGGCGATTGCAGTGGCGAGCGCACGTCCCTGCGCTTGGGCGCTCCCTCCGCCCTGCACATTGGCGATGGCAGTGGAGGTGGCAGTGGCTGTCGCGGTCGCAGCTTGCGAGTTGGCCTGGGAGTTGGCGCTGGAAGTGGACGTCACCGAGCCTCCTGCGACGCACACACTCCCACCTCATGCAGACCCTGGGAGATTCAGTGCCGGTAATGTGCTGCATGAGCAGAGAGAGAGGTACTCGAGGTTGTCGAGGATACTGCAGCCGCAAAGAATGCCCAGACGGCTCAGCCGTTCGTCTTTTGGCTCAAAACTGCCCCTGCGTTCCCTTTCCCCCACTCCGCTCGGGAGTATTTCAATACAAACGGAAGCAGATTGTGAATGCAAGGGGGCGCACCTTGGGAGTTGGCGTTGGAGACAGCGCTGTTGATAGTGCTGGTGTCGCCAGACTTCAGAGCATTGGCGAGCTGCAAGACGCATCTTTCAAAATAGGCACAATGCGCAAACATACAATGTACCTGTTCCCTTGCAAGTACTGAAAGCTTTCATGCTGTACATGGACTCGCCTGGTCGGGGTTGGCGGGGGGTGCGCCGGATGGACCAGATGTGGCCTTAGCGACTGCAGCATTCCGCGGCTGGTAAGTTTGTCTCTGCTGCATCCTTGTTGGGGAGACGGGCTACTCTGGGCCAGAGCTCAACAGCAACACTGCTGCTCTTTAGTCATGATGCTGCTTAAAAGCAATGGGACATTCCACCCTAGGCTAACCGGTGGGGACAGCGATGCAGGTGTAGAAGGGGCTGGGTCAAGGAAAAGGAGAGGGCTCAGGAAACGCACTCGAAGTTGCAACTGCATTGGCGTTTGCTCCCTTTGCCACTGCCTTGGACGCTGCAGACACACAGATGATTTTCTGTACTGAGAGCTTCTGGCAGTGAGCAGCTGGAGGCAACAGCAAAGGAAACGACGCCTCGAAGGAGAGCAGACTTACCTGCGCTTGCAAGCGTCTGCGAGTCTCCCTGCCACACAACACACACAGATGCAGCTCTGTTCCTCTGAAGGGATTTTTCAGGACTTGCAATGAGGCAAGATTTGAAAATGCGGCAACTAAAATGATATCAAAATGCGCTGCTTAAAGAGTTCATCTGAATAGATCAGGCTTACTGAGGCCTTTGCCTCGGATGTGGCTGTTGCCAAGGCATTCTGGCCGCTTGCTCCTTGGCCAGACAGCTGCAACACTCAATCCATTCAATACTGGCGTTTGTGTTGCCATTGCTGTTGCCTGATCACAGCCTCCTTGCCTCCATGCCCCCCTTCAAGCTACCCCAATATTCCTCCCCCTTCCCCACCTGCTTTGCAATGCCAACGAATGCAAAGGTGTGAGGAGCCCTAGGCAGCTTCGTTGTTGGGCAGCTTTGCCGGCAGGTCCCCCTCCCCCCCCTCCTTCCCCCTGTTTACAAACAAGCTAATTAGCTTGTTGCCACATCTGCTGGTGAATCATCGAGAGGTTGGAGAGGCTCTCCCAGCTCTCCTCCCGAAGCTTCCTGGTGGTGAATGTTTTGAGATTAATAGAGGAGTTGACCTGCTGAATGAGACTGGCGGCCAGATCTTGATTGCCGCTACTCAGAGCATCCAGAAGCTGCTGCGACAGGTCCTCAGGTGTAGGACCTGCGGCGTCTTGTAGCAGGCCGCGCCCTGCGAGCGGAAAACCATGACACGGGCCAAGGCGGCCTTTCACCGCTTCTTGTTGGTTG
The DNA here is from genome assembly GCA_004335615.1 of Chloroidium sp. JM. NCBI lineage: Eukaryota > Viridiplantae > Chlorophyta > Trebouxiophyceae > Watanabeales > Watanabeaceae > Chloroidium > Chloroidium sp. JM. The sequence goes on along the minus strand of QAXI01000443.1, from coordinate 1,507,629 downwards.
AAAACGTGGCCCAACCGCTTGCTGGGAAGGCCGTGACGAGCACACACAGAGAGCCCTTGTTCTCTGCCAGTTGTTGATTGCTCTTAAAATCACTTCAGGGCACCGTTACCCCAACCGATCTGAGAATCTTATCAACGACAGGCGCCTGAGCACGGCTGCGTCTACGGGAGGACGACACCGACCTTCTTTCAGTGGCCTGCTCACTGCTGGACTGACCAGCAGCACCGCTGCCAAGATGCATAATAGGAAAGTGGACTGCCGGCCGTACATGTTTCCTCAGCTCCGCGTGCTCGCCTGAACTGCAATTGACAAGTGGCCTTTTGAGAGATTCTCAAGTGCAGAGAACAGAAATTGGAATTGAGGCCGACCTTCCCCTCGAGTGCCCTTGCAAACCCCAAACCCTTGGAGGGAAGGCTCACTTCTGGGACTGACCTACCATGGCCCAGCTTCCCTGCCAAGCCCCCTCACCTTCAACACCAGGCTTCCTTGAACCCCATGGCATCACATCAATAAGCCACATGACAAGAATCCCCTTCATTATGACTTCACTTGCAATTGAAGCCCAGTTGCAGTGAGCTCATGAGACCACTCTGCAAAGAATATCCCCCTCTCCGCTCTATTCCCCTTTGACTCATCACACAACTCACAATCGATGACTATCTCAAAGGGCAGTAGGAGAAAGGGGTTCCAAATTCATTCTATCCTCATTTGAAGGGTGAGGCACAATATGGCAGCTGCGTGACAGAATCAAATTACAAATTCGCAATGAACAAGACTCACACCCAATGTGTCAACATGAAAACCAGCTCGAGCCCCGGATGGGCTGGCTACTGTACAAAACGTCTCATCGCGGCTTTGTCGTCCAGTAATCACTTCACTGTTGGCTGCATTCAACATGTGACAAAATATTCCACAGACAAGGGCTAATGGCTGATACGTAGCAACCCCAGTCAGAGAATGCGAGCACGACACCTCCTGATCATGACAGCCACCCTCTGGCCGTCTTCTTTCGGTATTCATCCTCCTCTCCAAACTATGTGACAGGTGCAATAAATACTTCAGGTGTGGCTGCACATGCTCATTGTCTAAATGTGACAAGATTGAAGGATAAATGGCGGCTCTCCCCACGAAAATGCCTTGCTCCATCCGCAATGACCGGCTGAAAAACCTGATCAATTGGAACGTAATGCAGCAAGATTTTCCAACAGGGATGAAGTGCCTAATTTTTGTGGACGTGGGGGGTAAGTAAGTGACCTCCCCAACGTCATTGAACTGCAGTGGTACCTGACATACCTTTAAACCCGACGATGGCATCCAAGAAAAAAAACCCCAAGGGACAGCATCCTATGGCCGAGAGATCATCACACCCACTCCAACAAACCCCACAAAATTACTTTGCAGAATCACATGGGAGACCAGACACAACACATAATTTGTGCGACCCCTGATGAGAGCCCCGGCCTGCTGTCTGATTGAACATGATCAGCTCGAGCGGCACCCCACATGTAATCCAGAACCCAGAACCCAAAATGATCCTGTTCGGACGCCAGAGCTGCAATGTCCACCCCTGTCGAGGGATCGCAGCTCTGGCGGGTGTCAAAATCGAGACTTCCTTCAACCTACTCATACACCACCTTCGCTCATCCCTCCGGTGGGGGGTGGGGGTTTCCTTCCCCTGACTCGGCTTCAAAAGGGTTGGGGTCTTTGCCGGGAACCGGTGCCTCCCCCGCTGGCGCGGTCGCACTGACTGCTGGTTCGGCTTCGGGGTCTTTGCCGGAAGTCGGTGCATTCCCCTCTGGCAAGGTGGGTGCTGAGCCGTCAGGCACGGAGGTTTCCTCCTCGTGGATCACGTCGGCGCGCAGGACAGACTTGGGGGCTCCGTTAGAGCGGGGGCCTCCGTTGGACAGGGGTGGGCCGCCCCCTCCAATGCCGTTGATCTTCTTCTTGAAGGCTGCGGCCAGGCCCATGCCATTGAGGTAGGCGCTCCCAGACTTGGGGCCGGAGAGCAGACCCGATTTGGGTGCAGATCTGCACACATGTCCCTTGTGTCAACCAAGATCGCCATATATCTATCATCTCTCGATCTGCAAAGCAGGTATAATCTATTCCTTCCTACAGAGCAGGGTACCAGGATGTGTCAAGATGGAAGGCAAGCACCAATTTCAGTGACCAGCTGAGAGCCCGCAGCTAGGTGTTGCAAGATGTGTGCAGATGTTCCAGGCGTAGAAGCTGGTTGTTATTCTGCCATCAGAAGAAGAGTCTCAAGATTATCGGCTGTCACCATACACTGTGCGTCTGGTGATGTGTCTGAATCTTCTGCCTGATCGGCACAGACCTCTTGAAACGAGTCACCTTCCATCGGGATTGCTGCGTAAAACTACAAATCGCAACATGCCTTTTCCATCGAACTCAACTGGCTGGAGTGTAAGTCCACCATTGAAAGTGCCATGAAGAGTGAACTCTGATAAATCAAGAGCAAGCGGTCGCACCTCACGGAGCCCTTGCTGCCTGCAGGGGTGGAGCCAGGGGTGGGGCAGGGCGTGGGCAGCGCCTTTTCATAGCCGGGCGGGGGGATCTGGTCGGCCTTCTTGAGGCGGTCGTACACCTCCTTCATGGTGGGGCGGCTGTCCACCTCGATGCAGAGGCAGTCCTCGATCAGCTGCTCAATCTCGGCTGGGCACTCCATCGGCACGCTGCAGCACAGGGCACACGCCGTTGAGCACCAGCACCTTGAAATTCACTCGACTGACAGGGCGCTTCAGTGATGATCACACCAGGCAAGCAAATCC
>QAXI01000443.1:1441367-1458862 GCA_004335615.1 Chloroidium sp. JM | reverse complement strand
GTTTAAGATTTTTCATGTCTGGAATCTCACCTGTGACTATGCAGGCTCTAATTCCAAATGCACTCAAGACAGCAGCAGCATAGGCAGCAGCTCCCCCCTGCAATGCCATTCGCCCCATTTTTCCCCTCACTGGTACAATCCTAAACTGATGCATCAGACTCGTCCCTTATTTTCGCTGGAGGTTAGCGAACTTAATTAGAGAGAAGCCCAAGATCCTACATTTTTTTTCCAGAGTCCAGTCCAACTGGTGTGGGCTGGAGTAACTTACCAATGCTGGCTTTTTGTCCACCAAATCAATGGTGACATTTCCAACCAAGAGAACGGAAGGCCTGCATGGATTGCAACGGAGTGTTCACAATACAAGTCACAATTCTGAAAATCCCACCTTTCTAATTCTTGTGCCTAGAATGCTCGGCAACAAAGTCTGAGAATTTTTGCATCAGTACATTCTGGTGATGCTGCGATCATTCCAGCAGCAGTTAGGGTGCCGGCATGCATGCATGTAGGCACTCACCTCGAGTACTCAGATAAGCACCACGCGACAATGGCCGCAGCAGCCACCGCAAATCCGGTGCGCTTTATCGGCAGCCGAACCATCCCCTGGATTCCCGAGCTTATGACAAGGCATGTTGACGACAACAACAACTGAGCTGGTAGTGCGCCATCAATGCCACGAGAGTGATGTTAATATTTAGTTGACAGCCAACGCTTATAATGGTCTTCAGGAATGCAACCAAACGTGAAGGAGAATCTCGCATCAGTCAATTTCCAGTCCGAGGTTGAAGACGTCTCAATGCTCGAATTCAGCGCAGTACTAAATTGAATTAAGAGATTGAAATCAGAGTGCAAAGGGAAGCGTCTCTACTAGACATTGATTTTGCGGGCGTGCAAAAAGGATTGAGACATGCAGCACTGCATGTCGCACCACCATTCGCACTGTCATCTGCAAACTGCTTCCATACCTTCATGTAGCGCCTTTCGCTCGATGTCCACGACGACATCTGCCAGGCCGGCGAGGAGACGCTGTACCAGAGCGTCTGCAGAACATGCGCCGGAGATTGTAGGCACAGAGGAGCCTTCCAGCCTTGGAAGGAGAGGGTTTCTGGCAGCCAGCAGTGCTGCCACTGTAGTTCTTCAGGCATCCAGGTACTCATCATTTGATCCTTGTCTGTAGGCATATTTCACAAATAGGTGTGCGTTTTTATAATGGAGAATTAGAACAATCACTGTAGAGTAATCCTACAGATCTGGTGATCACTGGCCTGATTGGAAGTCACATGAAAGAATAAGAGCTTGAAAAGCCATGTAGGGTCCGGGCGGAGGTGAAGCAGGCAGAGGGGAAGCAGGCACAGCCACAGGCGAAGCATCGCATCACGGAGAAAGTGTTCTTTGACCTGACGGTGGGAGACAAGCCGGCTGGCAGGATCGTCATAGGGCTGTATGGGGATGATGTCCCAAAAACGGCACTGAATTTCGTGGAACTGGGTATGTACTGACCTTCTGACCTCTTTTCCGCTTGATTAGGCTGCTCAGGTTGAGGCGCTCTTGCACACAGGTCAAGACAAATTGACTTTCATTTGAAAATTCTGCATCATCAGGCATTGATTATGGCTGGGCAAATTTGACGCAATTTCCTGTGTGCTGCAGCTACTGGAGAGAAGGGGTATGGGTACAAGAACTCCTCGTTCCATCGGGTCGTCAAGGGCTTTGTGCTGCAAGGGGGAGACTTTGAGAAGGGCAACGGCACGGGTGAGCTATTGATGATTACGGTGGAGAAGAATACAGCAACATCCTTGGCATACCTGGAAACCGGCTAGGGAGAAGAGCTGCAAGACTTCCTCTGGTTACCCGAGAAATTGAATTCAAATTTCTCGATCAGGGAAATTCCTGTAGCCTGAGGAAGGGATACCGTATTCAAACTTCAGAAGTGCAAGCACATTCTTTGAGTCTCAGATGTCTGGGATGATCCGTTGGTTGCCATGATTGGGCCAAGGCTATGTATGAGGATTGGCTCATGCTCAATGCACCAGACCGGAACCCCCCTGTTTTGATTACCAGCCCATTCAATCATGAATCCTTCGCAGGTGGGCGATCCATCTATGGCCGCAAATTTGACGATGAGAACTTTGACATCAAGCACTTTCCGTTTGCTGTCTCCATGGCCAACGCTGGACCCAACACCAACGGCTCACAGGTACAGCTTCTCCTATACCATGGGTTGCCTGTCTTTAGGTATTGTCATTGCAACAATTGACGATTATGCAGCTACTCCTGGTTGCTCGACATAAAGAGAAGCAAACTATGTTGCACGGAACATCAAAAGGGTATATTTGGCTTTTTTCCATAAGCTTGCAATCATTACAGCGATTCCCCTCAAAGTGATGGAGGAGTGCTGATTGCAAGCGTGTGCTGTGCAGTTCTTCATCACCCTCAACAACACGCCCTGGCTAGATGGCAAGCATGTGGTTTTCGGAGAGGTAAGACCTGCTCGACTGTCCCATCAGATTCGTGCCCGGTCATCTGAGTTGCTTGGTGCAGATTCACCGGCAAGCAAAGACAGGCAATGAGCCTTCGCTGCGCTCTTTGTTTCTCAACGCTTACAGTTTTTTTAAACAATGCATGAGGATGCATGACCAGAACCGGAAAAACAAGGAGGAGAGCTACTACAGATACCACCAAGAATTGATTCCAGGCATGTCGTACAATTATGAAAGTGCTCTGTGAGAGTCATGGCTATATGTGGTCTATGCTCTGGTTCAAAACATTTACCTGTGTGTTTCAAAATGCCATTCACTTTCCATTTTCGGCACTTTGCTTCCCTTGCTACTGTGACCATACTGCAAGGCACAAGTACCATTTTTCTTGCATTTCTGCAATTGCAAGCGGATGTGCATGCGAGGTCACAACCATCGGATTGTGGAAGCAAGAGTGTCAAACAGCACTGGAAGGGCTGCTGTAGAGGGTAGATTCATGACAGTGCTGTTTGCCTTTCCAAAAGCGTCCTTTGCCTCACCAAATTGGTACAAATTGAGAAGCGAGCTGTCAACAGTTTCAATGGTGCAAGAGGTCAGGATTTCCTGTGCAGGTTGTGGAGGGCAAGGAGCTGTGCGCCCAGCTGCAGAACCTGCCCATCAACTTCTTCTCAGCCCCCAAGGAGAAGCTCGTGATTGCCAACTGCGGGATTGTCAGATGAGCAGGCCGATGGTGGAGGGCATCAACAGCTCTGGACTGTTGAAGTCGAAAGTCCAGAGGAAATTGTTACTGATGCCAGGGCTCAGGCATGCGTCTAGAGATTCTCTGGCAGAGGTGTTGTGGTTGGCCATGGTGGTCAGCCAACTTGCCTGGTTTTTTCTCCATTATTCTTTGCTGTCATAGCGCTCTCCTGTACACTTTTGACACTCAATAGCTAGCTTGGCAGATAGGTGCATCAATGACTCGTGCTCTGTCGTGCCTTAGATGGACAGCTCGATACTTCTCAGCAAGTTCAGAGTCGACAACTTCCCTAGGCCTGAACATGATATTGACAGTTGCTTAGTGCCGCAAGGTAGAACACGTCTACTGCTGAAGGTCTGAACAACACAATTCAATTTTTACAACCCAAATTCGCATTCAGAAGATCTACATGGCCTCTTCCCCAGCTTCCAGGACAGTTGATGATAGGGGACCTTAATTATTCTCACCGCATCACCAATCTTACCACTCACCAAAGGGCAAAGACTTGCAGTCCCAATTTTCTTTCGCATAGGCGCCCGCACCAAGTCTGGTGAAATACACTGGAGCCTGGACACCACTTTGCACACTTAGGCTTCCTCAGTAAAATCTCCTGATCACCCTTTCTATTGGCTCTCTGCATACCGGGCACACCCTTTCTCGTTGCGTCCTCATGAGCCTGTCGGCGCAGCGCTCGCAGCAGCACTTGTGGACACTGCATCCACAGCAGGTCCCCCGTCACTGCCACAACAACAGCTTATGATTACCTACTGCAGTGTGCAAGACTGTACGCTGTCCTTTGATCTTCTTCCCAAATCCCTTTCCATGGGTCTTCTGCTAAAAGTTTCGATGTCCTCCCAGTGTGCAACCCTGTCAATTTGACAGAGCTTTGCCACATCATGCTTCCGAATATAAAATGATGATGCATTCAGGTGGACACAAACAAGAGTCAGGCAAAAGTCTGCTAATGCCTGACCACCAATGGGAACTTGCAAGTGCACATAAGGGAGTGAGGGAATTGCAATGGGGATTAGAAAGCTGGTTAGGATCTGGGTATGTGACAGTTGTGGGGAATGGGTAGGGTTTGTGAAAGGCACCTGTCGCCATGCAGAAATGCGACAGTGGAGTCCCGATCCAAGCAGACGACGCATTCTGATGCCCTGCTGGAGATCTCGGATGCCGCATCCGACGTCACCGACGACAGCCCTGATGGCGCGGGACCCTGCTCAGTCAGCAGCGGCTGCTCCAGGGAGGCCAGACTTGGTGGATCTGCAGGCGCTTGGGGGCTTGGCCTGGCCCCCTCTCCGCTGTTCCTGCACGTTTAACTACAGCATTGAGCTCATGATTCAAGGATGCGAACAGGGAAAAGTCAGAGAAGGGGCAAGAGATAAGTGAGTGCAGCGGGAGATGTTCCAACAAGGTTGGGACCCTCAATTGCCCGCTACCAGGACTCACGGATAGATGGAGATTTAAAAGGGATCGATGATTGAAAAGCAAGAGTATCCTTGCTACTTCCGTTCCCTCTCTGTAGAAGCATTATCCCTACTCCACAAACACCCTATGTGTCTACAGTATATTTGGCATGAAAGAATACCTGGGGCTGCCCCTCCACTGTCCCAGCTGGTTGAGCACGGCGGCAGGAGAGGGCAGGGCACCCCTCAGCTGACTCCATCCCCTGTTCAGGGGTCCAGAGCCCCCAGAGGCCCCAGAAATCCCTGTACCATGCCCGGGCGTGACTGGTGCAGGTTCCAGGAGTGGGCCGTGGGGGCCCAGGGGGTGCTCTGGAGCCTCTGCTGGCGGTCCAAACGTGGCCACAGGTGCAACATGGGGAGCGCGGTCTGAGGGTCTGGGTGGCAGGATCATCGCTGCGGTGCTTGCCTGCAAGAATGCAGAGCTTGTTACACCGCTCACGAATTTTTGTGTGGCTACTGGGGCGTTTTCGTCCGCTCGGCTTGCAAGCTCACGGACAGTCATTTTGAACGTTCATGAAGTGAGGATGGCATACTTGCCACTCTCATGAGGCACTCTTGAGCACAGTAGAGAATATGCGCACAAATAGCGCTTGCTGACCCACACAGAAGGATCAATCAACATCACAGAACTTCAGATGAATTGATGGTGCCCTGGGGAACGCTCAACTTTCAAAACTCTTTCATGTTTTCGGCTCAAAATTTCAGCAAGTGGAGATTAACGGAGCATGACAGAGCGCGAAGCTGACTGAGCGCTGGCAAGCAAAGAGGCACACCGCACCTGGGAGGTCTCCACAGAGCTGGGGCTCGGGGCGGCAGTGGGGCCCCGTGGGACGTGCAGGAACGGGCAGATGCGCCAATTGCGGCAGCCCCCTGGTTTGGCATCGTATTTGCAGGGGCGAGAGGCCAGCTCCTGCCGCCGCGCCTCCATGCGCTGTTCCTTCTCCTGCGGGGTGCGGGGCCAGATGAGGGTGGGCGCGTAGAACTTGTTGCCCTCGTGGCACACCGGGCAGAGCTTCACGACCTGCGAGTGCACATCTCGAGCCCATCCAGCTGGGGTCGGGGGATAGAGAGGGGAGTGTAGGGGTCGCTGTGCTAGTGGCTGTGGTCACACAACATGCAGAATGTCAGGCTGTACTAAGTTTCGTGCTGTACAAATTCCATGCTCTTGATAACGCCGGCGTTCTCCAAAGGAAGGGATGTTTCGTTGCACTGTTGGCCTCATGATATAATATCTTGAAGCTGTAAGGCACACATTCACAAGCAGGCAGGATAGGAGACAACGAATTGACTTAGTGGAAAGGAAGTTTGGAGGGAGGGGAGGGCTCACGTATCGCTCATTGGCTGTCCAGTATCGCTTGATGCATGGCACACAGAACGCGTGGTTGCAGTTGAGCAGACCATAGCCCTTCCTCATGCGGCGAACAGACTGGGTGATCCCCGGCCCACCTTCAGGCGAGCATCCATCGATGAATAGTTAGGCTTCGCAGTACACTTGTGAATTTTAATACTGTAGCAACAAACCTGCCTAGCGCAATTGCAATAGTACGAGTGTTTGATCAGCATTGCCGTTGCTCCAGTGCAGAAGCTGATAGGGGATGGACTGTTAGGAGCAGGTTGTGGGAGGTTGGGGTCAAGTCTGACTGAGACTTACCACAAGTTCAAGAAACGTAATGGAGTGGTTGTGGGGAAGGGAGAGGGGGTCAGGGGGCTTACAGATGTGGCAGGGCGGCTCTACCACCAAGCCCGGGGCCACATGCTGACCCCACTCATCCTGTGAGTCATTGTCCACACCTGCATGTCAAAGGTAATGAAAACTTATTTGTTCAACAAGATGCTTTCTTACATGGTCACATCGCTCGGCCTGCCGGGCTGAGCCCAATGTCTGCTCTGTCAGAGGCACAAAAGAGACTCCATCACACCTGAAAGCGCTGCTCGTCATCACCAAAGACTACACTGTGTGTCGAGACTTAGTTTGAAACTTCCCAGGCAAATGAAGTGTTGCATACTGTTCCCTACTGTTATGCGTGCAGAAGCGAGTTTGTTTTTGCAATCTTGCCGCAAGCTCTTGCCCCAGAGATCCCCCCCCCCCCCCCCCCCCGATTCCCTCTCACTCCTCCCATCCTGATCTGTTAAAAATATGCTGGAGCACCTGCATGGCGGTAGGGACATACGTCCTCGCTGGTCTCCACAGAGTCCCCATGCCTGTACGGGCAGGGCTTCCTGGCAATCTTCTCCCTCCTGATGGCCATGATCTCGCTCTTGTGCTGCGCAGTGGCAGGCCACACGCTGCTGAGGCCGTAGAAGTTGTTGACCTTGTGGCAGACCGGACAATACTTGAGCACCTGCTAGCACACATGCTGTTATTTACTCAGCATGATAATGGGCGGTCGCAAAGATGGGCACGGAGTGTTCATCAAATGGTACCTCTTCATGAACTCGGGGAATGGCAGGGTATGAGGTCTCCTCCTGCGCTTCAGTGGGGATGTGAGTATGGAGAGTGAAGTTCATAGCACAGCAGCATGGGATACCTGAGGCATTTAAGAGGAGGAGGGACTGACGGAAGTGTTTGTCTGTGCCCACAGGGTCTTCATGCATGAGTAGCAGAACACATGGTCACAGGCCAGCAGGGCGAAGCAGTTGTCTGGCTGCTCCTTAGCCAGGACAAGGTCTCCGCAAGACTCACACAACTTCTTGCTGCTGATGTCCTCCTGTCAATCGCCCCTTCTCAGTGCACAGCTTGTCTTGATTGACCATCATGTGTTCTTATCCAGAGCTCTGAAAAGGGAGGGTATGGCAGCTTCCCATGCGACAGCATTCTGAGCATGACTCTCTAGAAAGGAGGTCACAGATCCAGCTCCTGGAAAGCTTGGAAAATTAATTGCAGTGCTGTTTAAGCTCTGATGTGAGACTACATGTGTGGTTGGGGCGTCTCGAGCGCTCACGATCTGCTGTGGGGCAGCAGGATTGTCGAGAGCAGGCAAATATCTGCGAGCCACATCGACGTGGATGTTTCTGCAGCTATCGCCATGCCTGCAAAATCCCTGGAGGTGGTGGCGGCAAGGCCGTGGTAACCTCGGCATGGTTGGACAACTACCTTCAGCCAGGCATTATCTCACATGATGTTGGTACAGGAAACAAACAGCACTTGCTGCTTCACATTACTTAACCCAGAGCGAATGCTTGCGAAGTGTCCAAGGGAAAGAAACAGGGGTCAGACCTTCATAGGAAGTGCCAAATGGGAGCAAGGGTTCAGAAACTGTCAATAGAACAAAGACCCTGTGGGAACAAACACACCACCACTACCACCACCATCATATACCATTTAGGCCATTGCATGGTCTGGCCGTGCACCATTCGTCAAGCAATGCATGTGTCCCCCATCCCCAAGCTTGCCGTCACAGCAATCTCTCTCAGGGCTCTCCACTAGCACTCACTGCCTGCATCCTCAGAGCTTATAGAGTCTGCTGTATTTGCCCTTGAGGTACTCCAGGAATATGGATGGGTCCAGTGGACTCCCAGTGGCGGCGATCATCAGCTCATCCCCTGACTTGTACAGCGACCCTTTGCTGTGAACCTTTTCCGTCAGCCACTCCTTCAAGGGGGCAAACTTTCCATTCTCAATGTCCTGCTCCAGGTTGGGCAGGTCTTTTTGAGCAGCCTGTAGACATATCTTTGCTCAGAGCTGCTGAATATGACTGGTTGTTTGTGAGCTTGTCCCACATTTGCAAGAGAGTCCTGCATTATGAAACCAAATGCCTGAACCACACCAACCAGTAAAACGTGCAATTGTACTCTCGCTCTGAGCATTTCAGGACGAGACTTCTTGCCAGGGATGATCCATTCTAATTATGCTGAGAGCTTGACATCCTTGGCTTTCTCGGGAGGGGGGAGGGGGGAAGAGCAGAGGACTCTTGGGATAAAGGCTTCTTGGATCAGGAACTACCTTGTATAGCTGCGTAGCATACATAGCACCGAGGGAGTATGTCGGGAAGTAGGCAAAAGCCCCCGCTGACCAGTGCTGCATGACATCCACACCCAGTGAGCCTCTTGAGGAATTACCTGGTACAATTTCATAGCGGACATAACACAAAGAGGACAGGTTGGAAAAAAGGCAACATATTCCGCTGACCAATGCTGCCTGACATCCGCTCCCAGTGAGGAGAGCACACTTTCCGCCTTGCCAAGGTGAATGTCTGTGCCCCAAAAAAGAGGCTCAGTGATCAGACACATGCGGATACTGCTCAACACCCACTCCTAAACCTGTTCACACATCCGCCAGTTGCACCTGGTGAGATCCCGCAACAATTCTGCTATAGGAATTCAAGCTCCCAGATCCAGTGCAAACTGGTGCAGAGGACTCACCAGGTCTTGCAGGCAGCCTTTTGCGTCAGAATCTGGCGTTGCACCAAGATACTCCTGCATTTTCTCGTTCCACACTTTGGGCACTTCTGCCACCGCCAGACTGCTGTCCACCAGGGACTTCTCGATCTCATACCTTCACAGCAGGTCAGAGCATCAGACAGCGATAAATTGGTGGAACATTGACTTCAAATGCAAGTACCGGCAAAGATATAATACTCCTCAGCAGGTGGCTTTTGCCATTGCTGCATGTCTCCGCCTCCCCCCCCTTTCCCCCCCAAAATCCATCAAAACTTCAGAGTGAACAGGTTCCTGCAAGCATGCATCAGAATTTGCCTCCAATGCAACACATGTAAGCGTTCCGTCTGAAGGATGCAACGACTCTCAGGGCCGCGCACTTACCTGAGGAGGATGTGGAGAGGGTACTGGACTTCATCAGCCTCCACCCTGATCAGCGAGGGCAGCTTCATCACGTTCAAAGCCGCATACACCTGCAATTAAGGCTTAAGGCTTCGCCAATATGTCATTTGACATTGACCCAGTGCTCTTGCATGCTACATGTTTCTGCAGGTTCGTCAGCCCCCCTTGCATGACCCTCAGGTGCAGGTAATGTGAACGCATAAATCTATGGATCAAATGTATTCAGGCGCCATCTTGCTTATTCCTGTCGGTTTGCATTTTTGCCCGACAAGCACTGAAAGGTTGTGAGATTTGAGAGTGAAGACACAGGTGAGCATACAGATGATCTACCTGATGGCTCAATGACCCAGGAGTTTGGGACGGGGGTGTTACCTGCTCGGGGGTGAGGTCCTTGGGCAGCTGGGGGAAGGAGGACTTGAGTAGGGGCGTGAGGTACTTGGCGAAGGGCAGAGACAGAGCAACCATCCTCTCCCACAGCAGCGACTGGCTCTCGTGCACACCCATGGAGAGGGGCTGCAGGCAAGATAGGATTCGCTTGAGATTTGCTATTCTGATCAAATACTGTACTGCACCGCAGAAATGTGTCACGCTGCCAGTAAGAATCTTGTATGTGGAAAGCATAATGATTTAAAGACTAAAATATCGGAAATGCCATAGATCTTGGATCAAGCCCTTGGCCAGTCACGATGAATGACGTGAAACTTTTGCTACTTTCCCATGAAAGCATATTAGAAAGTACAAGACGCCATTCTATCCCTGATGTATTGCCCTGTCTGTCAAAGAAGGCGTTTTTCATAAGCCTGCCAACGCCCCTACATCACAATTTTCCCAGGTCAAATGCTCCAGAACATACCAATCTTGACTCTTTTGAAAAAAGCAGATGACATCAGGCTAGGAGGCAGAAGGGGCACCTCATTCACGGGCAGTCCATCATACTTGAGGTTGCGGGATTGTTCGTACAGGGCGTGCCCTGTCTCGTGGATGGCTCCTGTCAGCCCCTCAGTGAGGTCATCAGGCTTGAACCTGGTCGTCATCCGAACATCTCTCGGGTGAGCCCCTGAATCACCAATCTGGCCTTAGCTGCATGTTCAGGGCTTTTCAGATACATGAAATGAGGAGGCTGTGCCATTGGGTTTGAGGATGGGGTTGCAGAGTTGAAATCAAGATACTGTAGATTCATTCTCATGGTCATTGTCTTGAAGCAATTCAGCAAAGGTGCTACAAGGGGGCAAAGGGCCTCTAATGACAGTGCATGAAAGGTAGCATGGCGAACCCCTCTGAACAGGGGGGTCTTCGATTTCACAAATTCCATGCCTTCTATACAGACAATTGTAAGAGAATCGCTTTAAAAAATTTACGCCTGATGCCAGGCCCTTGCAGATTTACATCCCGTGGCCTCCATGAATTACATTTTTGCATAGAAATTCATCTTGGACTCAAGCTTCCTGTACTTGAAGCAGAATCTGAATGGAGTGGGGCATCTGTAATGTTCCGGTCTAACCGCGCCACAATTCCCCATTTCCCCTCCCCTCGCTCAATTGCTGAATACAATTGTAAAGACTTACCTCCAGTGAAGGGGTGCACAGACACATCCAAGCGGCCATTCTCCAGATTGAATCCCAGCTCTACAGCGATGCGATTGCAAAGCTCGGCCTGCAATCAAGAAGCTCGTGGATGTGGACAATATGACACATCCTTGTATGTGGGAGATGCCTAATTTGCACCATCTCACAGAGGAAATTGATTATTCGCTCGTCAAGATCAGGTCAATCTCTGCACTAGTTACTTTTTGTTTGCACACTTGCGGGTGCACCCACAAGCATTGGTCTGGCTTTAGGAAAAAGAAATGAATTTGGGTCTGTCTGCATGACATTTCTAGCTCTTAGCTGGCAGCCAGATCCTTTGCTCATTCTCCACTCCCATCAAGGCATGCTCAAGGAATGCTGTGGAGCTTGGTTCAAACCTCCGAAAAATAACAGGGCTTGGCTGGATTTTTATGCACAACTGGATCTTTTGGCAATGAAAAGCAAAGAAGGAGTAAAGAAGGAGGGTGGGTGGTTTGTCATCGGATACTACTGAGCGGAAATTGAGTTGGCAAGGGGTTCAACCTCTCCAGCCACAAAGGAAGAAATCCCATCACAGAAAAATGTATTCAATACTTCAGAGGGCAGGTCCAACAGGATAGAAATTCCTCCAGAAAACAAAAACGGTGAGTTAGGTGGTGCAGGTGCATTGCCTCATAAATTACTTCAAGACAGGCTGCTGGACAACAGCACAAGCTCTCACCTGCGTTTTGCTGTCAAACTGCCCTGAGAGGACAGAAGCATCCGGCGCTGTGCCTTTCTCTCGCAGCTCCGCTATGAACGGCACCAGACCTGCTCTCAACTGCACATCAAGTAGCCTCCCTGAGATTGACTGAACTGCCATGAAAAGCGAGAAATTTCAAGATATCAAGCAATCAAAAACTCAATGGGCGCGGGGGAGGGGGGGGGGGGTCCACCTCTGAGAAGATCTGGTCCAGCCTGGCGCTGGACATGCCCTTTTCGAAGTCCTGCAGCGCCACGTCGTATGCTGGGCTGGCCGCGTCGATGTGCTTGGAGCGCTCGCGCGTGAGGGACACCCACTCCTCCAGCACGGGTGCGAACTTGGAGAAGTCGCTGCTTTGGCGGGCGGCCACCCATGCCTGGGAACATGATCTCTTTTGCATAAAGCTTGATAACACCAGGCTCAAGGATTGAGGTCTCTTGTGAGAGCATGGGTCAAGGAGGGGTAGACTATTGGGCTCGCATGTTGTGTAGTTTACACAGGGGAAAGGGCAGAAATGCATGTTGGAGGTAAGATGCAAGCTCAATGCACGTTTGGCTGTCATCTCTAGTTGCAAATGTCCAGGGTAGCTTCCTTGGCTTTCAAACCCACACTTGCAAGCGATCGCTCATCCAACCTGACATTTCTGCTTAGGAGTTCCTACTCATGAAACTCGATTCAGCTCTGGGAGGGTGTGTCCCATCAGCAAAGGGGTAATGGTTGGGAATCGCCTGGTAGCCTTCTGACTCCAACTCAGACCGCCGCTTCTCCAAATGCTTTGGCACCGCTGTAGCCTTGACGAATCCCCTTCAGCCAGCCAATGTCATTGTCAGGTACTTGGGCAACCAAGAAAAAAACTCTATAACGACAGGGGCCATGCTTCTTCCCAAAATCTCCCAAGTTTAAGTCACCCTCTATCACGGCCTATGACATGCTTTCTTGCCAGCAGAGACAGATTACTTGTTCCCATCTTGGCAGCATACTTTTATCTTTCACCTCCCCACATTGCAGACTCTGAGTCCTATGGAGCGCTGGAATATTCCGTCAAAGCAGATGTAATGATTACCAATGGAGGCAGATCCTGGATCAAATCTCTTCATTGGTCTTGGCCTTCAAGGCAGCGACTTTTCCAACTTGAAGATTTCTCTCTGCATGTCTGCATGTCCCCCAGATGTAGCTTTGACTAGGACCAACAGCGGAAGGACAGCTTCCCACTTCTTCTACCTTTTGAAGACCCCCCAAAAATTGCCCTCCTTGATGGTGTAAGTCTGAGATGTTGCATAACAGATAGAATTTGCTGCTGCACCTCTTCATGTAAGCTGAGACTGCCTTGAAGCAGGGCAGTACCTTTGCCCAGGATCCCCAACCTAAGCAGATTGTGGGCCTGAGCCAAATGATGAATGGCAATTGTAGGTTTGTGTGTGGGGCTAGCATTCTTGTGTCAATTTGTAGATCTCTCACTCAACCCAAAACATCTTCTGCACCCTGCTGCTTTTATGGTTGCGTTCGTTTCACCCAATATCTTCGTGTGCTGTATTTTGTTTGGCACTCACCTCTTGGCCTCCCTGAGCACAGCATCCTGCCAGGGGTTCAGCTGCCCCTTGATGCCCTCCACCTTTTCCAGCAGCTCCCCCAGCTCCGCACTGGTTTGCTGCAAACGCAAAGACCGCCTTCTGCTCCGATCTCATGAGAAAGACCTCTGTGAGAAGCGTCCTGTTTCTGAGCGAAAAGGTAAGATGTGATAGTGGAAATCCAAGCACAGACTCTGATCAAAGAGCATACCTTGTCGTACACAACTCCTGTGAGGACAGACTTCTGGGAGGCCCGTACAGCAGCTGCTCCTGGAGGCATCATCACCTGGACGCCAAATCGTGATTGTCTAGATGTTGATTGAGAAGAAGTGTGGTGATTGCGAGGAGAGGAGTGAGCATGGTTTCGTCGTTTGCAAGGGCAAAGGCAGACATTCAGGGTTTCACGGGAATGGGGGACCCAGGATTTCACAGAAGGCTGCGACGCACCATTTCATCCCACATGAGCAGCCCGCTCACTCCGGCCAAGGTTGAGATCTCCTTGAGCCTCTCTGCCAGGGCATCGTACACCTGCAGACAAGCTCTGAGAAGGCTGCTTGCGCCTGGGAACTAATGCTCTGACGGAACACACCAATCCTGGCTGTGTTGCAGCTCAGTGCCGTGCACACCTGTGGTTCTGTTCCAGCAGTAGCCATGCTTCGTCTCGTAGAGTGTCTGACTAGTCTACTCGCATTCACACCCGATGGGGCTATGTAGAGGCACGGGCGCAGGACCTTGGAACAGTGAAGGGTTGCCATGCACAGGTGCCAAGTTTTGTTCGGTATGTCTGACCGCTTGTCGAAGAAGCAGATGGGAAGCAAAAGTTTGAAAAACTCAGAAGTGTCTTGCACTACTATTTTCAACATGCAATGAGGCCTCATGGGGAGCCTCTGGAGACAACCTGGGACCTTAGTCAAGAGAGAACATGCAGACGGGGCAATGCGGCCATTTGCATGCAACGAATCGCAGTACTGCGCTTAGAAGATCCTCAGTATACTGTGCAATCACGGCAGTAGAGCAGCTGGCGGAAACCTCGTCACCAACCTTCATACCATCGAGACAATCGTTATCTGCAAAGTTTTCTCACGCATTCGCCAAAGACGCATTTCGCAATTTTCAGCGTTTGTCACCCACGCTGGGCGAAGCGCAATACGTTTCTGCGTGAGGCCGATTTATAAGGTTGCGTGTAGTCCAACGTAGACCAGTGCTCGGCTCATTGGCTAGTCGAGGTGACAGCATTGGCACATAGAACGGCTCACGGCCAAAGATTTTGCCTATTGAGGCAACTCGTGTGTAGCATCCGGAATAGCACTTGGTCGAGACTGGAATGGATAAGCTGGTGATCGGGTGTATGAGGAGCCTTCTGCTGCTTCTCTTGCTCGTCGGCGGCGAAGCACATGGCTGGATCCTCGGTGGCAAGAGGGGTGGAAGGGATGCTCCCAAGGAGAGGCAAAAGGACGCGGGTTCTGCAAAGCTGCCTCCCAGCACTTTTGTCAGGATATTTGCTTTGCCTTCAGATGAGGCAAAGATGGCCCAGGTGCTTATTTTTCACCCACCCAGCTAGCTCCAGCCCCATACATACCGCCTGATTTTCACTCTTAGTCCAAGAGTGTTGTCAGCTGCTCAGGGTTTCATATTATGCATGAGAGCAGGCGAGGGGGAGGGGGTGTCCTTGCCTGCCCACAAGTGTCCGATTGCGACTGCTCTGAAAGCTACAGTATTGCTCGGAAAAATTCTCTTTGCATGCAAATGCCTCAAGCAGTGGCCCCTTCCTCAACCTCCCTAAGGGAATTCCATGGTGCTCCTTCACTGGCATTACCTGCTGCGAGATCCAGCCCCTGATCTTGTGGCTTCACTGGAGGTTCAGGCTCTGGTTTGAACCTGCATTTGCAGCAAGACCAATGCATGTCAATACCGACAGAAAGCGCATGATTCCCTGGCGATGAAGCCTCCTATGGCTTCCCTCATTGTGTGAACCTCACGGCCTCTAGGAAAGTCCTGTCCTGCCTGCAGCATCGCCTGGGGGAGCTGCTGGCCAGTGCCTGCAAGGACTATGCCCGCATGGGGGGCTGCAAGATGTTCAGCGCCAGTGAGGAGGGCCACCGCATCCGCGTGCTGGAGTTCCGTGAGGGCGAGAAGCGCTCCGTGATCGCCTACATGCTGCAGGACAACGATTCAGGTGAGGGACCCTGTTGCTGCGATGGGGTTGATTGTTGCTGCGTGACTCAAGATTTAAAAGAGCTCTAGCAGAATATGCTTCTGAAGATAGCAGGAGAGGGGCTTGGACAGCAGTGCAAGTTGGAAAGAGGAGAGATAGGGGAAGGTGGAGACTTTCAATGGAGCTACCATCAAGTTGGCTCTCTGTGAACAAGCGTTGGATTTCTCATTTGCTCTTGCCAGGGCTATGTTTTGGAATCTGGTCTTGGTGGACATGGTGGAGTGTGGAGGGGTGGTGTGAAGGAGGAGGGTGAGAATAAATTGTACTGCATGGATCAACTTGTTTATAGTTCCTAGAGCGTGTCATTAAGTTTGCATTCTAAGTACAAGAAAAAGAGTCTCTATGTGGATATGCAGACATCGAGCACGCCTTGGATGCCTGTGAGGCTCAGCTGGGCAAAGACGCGGCGGGGGCTCAAGAGAACGGGAAGGACTACCGCTGCTACATGGGCAGGGCTGGAGACATGCCCACTCGCGAGAAGGTCCTCGAGTGAGAACTTTCTCCTGCCTGCAGATCTTACATCTCATCTTCCTTTCATAGGGAGTAAATTGTCATACAGGACACCATCCCATTCATTCTTTGCATCCATCCTCGCACATAATGAGCGGCTGGCATGTGGGCATGCAATGTGTCAGGAGCTCCAAGACCCAGAGCAGCAATCTTCAAGGCAGAAAAGTCCTCAGCTTCTCCCTGAAATGGGGTTCTCGTGCATCATCTGCAGGTCTGGCTTGGTGGCGGCAAGTGAGAAAGCTGTTTTTGTCCACAGGTTGATGCGGGCAAAGATGGAGGAGATGGAGGTGTACCAGGACCTGAAATCCGCGCCCCACAAGTCCATCTTCCTGACGGCCGACCCCAAGCTCATCATCTACCAGGAGGCGTCGCGCCTCGTGGGCAGCAACGGCGACTACGACTTCTTCCTTCAGAAGATCAGGGACTCCTTCAGGTGTCTTCTCCTCCCCTTACGACATCGACATTGCTTATGTCAGGGAAGTGTTTTTATTCTTCGACAAGCCCTCCTTTTCCCCTCCTGTCCCATCAAATACGAATTTGAAGGATATTATGGTCGTCAATCACGACTGTGACATTCTGAACATTCCGGATTCCCTGTGGTGATTGGTTTAAT
Organism: Chloroidium sp. JM; assembly: GCA_004335615.1. Lineage (NCBI taxonomy): Eukaryota > Viridiplantae > Chlorophyta > Trebouxiophyceae > Watanabeales > Watanabeaceae > Chloroidium > Chloroidium sp. JM. The sequence goes on along the minus strand of QAXI01000443.1, from coordinate 1,442,188 downwards.
CCCTCCAAAATATCTCTTTAGCAGCTGCCGCAGTTTTGGCAATGATCTCTTGGCATTGCATGAGTATCTAATTTCTTTTAATTACAGCTCTGCTTTTGACAAAACTAGCAAAGTGTCTGGACAGGTGCTGGTCTCGAGATCTCACCCACTCCCTACCCATATATCCATGATATATTTGGGATACCTCTGCAAATGTGCCGTCGGCATTTGTTCAAACCCTTGGAATTACTTTTGCAGTTCCTCATTTTCGCACATATCAATCTCTTGGCGTTTATTGGATGTCTTGACCTGCTTCACTGCACAGTGGCCTTCCACCCGTCAGCGACTTGAGTAATGTTCCTTTAGTACATTTCCCTGCCCGCTTCGCTTTCAATTATGATGCAATACCATCATGGCATCACCACCAGTGACATATGACTCAACCTCCATTTCTACTGGAGGCTGGTTCAAACCCTCCCAGAAGCGTCCAAGATCAACACCATAACATTTTTAGATCATGAAATTTTGTCGTTGAACTTTTTTGAACAAAAGCGAAAATCACAACAACTCTTCCAGAAGAATCAGAAATCTCTGGTTGCCCCAGCTCATGCCTTAAGCTGTATGCCTCTATCACCTTGCAGGCGCATAGTGGAGTGGCTGGCCTGGCAGCACCAGCAGGTGGCCACCCTGACGGCCGGCACGCCCATGCTGTACAGCCACGCCGAGGAGCTGGACAAGAACGAGAAGGTGGAGGTGGAGCGCGTGCTGGAGTTCCTGGGCATCAGCGGCCACGCCCATATCGTCGGCAAGCCGGTCGTCACCGCTGAGGTAGCTCCCCCCCC
>QAXI01000443.1:1418283-1435180 GCA_004335615.1 Chloroidium sp. JM | reverse complement strand
GTCCCACTCCACACATGTCACACAGCATTCAGCTGCAGAGATGCACAGCTATCCCTGTGTCAAAGATGGGAACGTGGGGCTTGCTGCACTTATCCATGGTGCTTACTCTGTTGGAAAAGAGGAGGTGTTGTCTTCATGAGCCACATGCTGTATTTGGACAAAGTCTGCAGAGCTTCGTTGAGTGAGCAGTTGAACAGCTACAAACAGGTTATTTGGAGGAATGCTGAAGTCCGTGGCAATGACAGCTGCTCAGTGCATGCGCTCTTCAAGCAAAAAAGTCCCAATCTTTTGCTCCATATATACAGAGGTCCGAACATCCTCCGCACCCGCAGGTGAGCAAGTTTGCCCAGAAGTCGACGGCCGACTACACCCAGGTGGTGCACAGCCGCCCCCTCATCCTGCGCCAGATCCTGGAGCAGGGCTACAACGCGGCGTGGTCCGACGCCGACGTGGCCTGGCTGCGCAACCCCTTCGTGATGTTCGACAAGTCACCCGACCTGGTGGTTGCCTGGGCCGACAACTCCCAGGTCTCCCCAGGGGCCGTGTTCGAGCCCGGCAAGTTTGCTGGTGAGACCTCTTCCCTTTTTCGAGAATTTGTAGAGAGGTGGGAAGAGTGAGTGGTGTGGAGGGTAGTGAGGGCTACAGCCCTCAGGGCTTTTGCAGGCTGTGCAAAGGCCATTTCCTGTGGGAAATGCAGAGTGCAAGATAGTTTGATTGGGACTTGTGCCATATGCCTTGCATTTCAGGGAAACACCAGGGACAGGCAGCGTGCTTTAAGAGACACCATGAGAGGAAGCATTCTTGCAGCACTCAGGGTCTATACCATTATTTCTTCATTTCACTCTCATTTATTGTATATAGTTCCTACGTCCGAGACGCCAGTACGAGTCTGACAAATCTCTCCTGGCACACCTGCAAGCGAGTTCAGGAAAGTGCACAGTCACACACATCGCAGAGACAACACCTTGTTCCGCTGCAGGGGGCAACAAGGGCAGGCAGGTGGGGGTGTCCTTCATCTATCTGCGCCCCAACGCCAGGACCCTGGCCCTCATGGACGCCTGGGCTGGCGAGCTGAACGGCACCTCCTACGCGGACGAGACCGCAGCCTTCAACAAGCTGCTGAGCGGGGCCTCCCACAGGGACCTGACCATCGGCATCTTCCCTTCTGCAGCCTTCCCCACGGCGGCAGAGTCCACTGCCGATCCTTCGAAAGCGGCTCTGGAGGTGAGAATATTATTCCAATACATTGGGGCCTGAGGGAGACATGCTCTTGCTTTCCTATTTGTCCAGGGCCTAATAGCTCAAATGGCCGGATGGCTTTGTCGGAGGATGACTGCATCTCCGAGGGGACGCCGTTTGTGATTTGTTCTGTGGCTTGAACTTGCCTTGAAGTGGCTTGAAATTGGCACATTCACAACAGGCGAGGTCAGGATGTGTGCTTACCAGGATTGCTGATGCCACACCGTGCTCAGGGAGATGAAACGTTCTTTCAGGAGATCACTTGTCATGCGCCTTCCACCACGCCCAATATCCCTCTGGCTGGCTCATGTTTTATTTGGTTGCAGGAGGCGTGGGGCAAGAGTGACAACAAGCCGGCATGGCTGCATGCAGACTCAGCATCAGCTCATGACGACAAGACGAAGCTGTTCAAGGCAAACAGCAAGTGGAAGCTGGAGAAGGATGAGCCCATGCCCAAGTGCGGCGCCAAGGGAGGAGGCAAGGGGAAGTTTGGACGTAAGCTAGGGGATGGGCCTGGTGAGGAGGAGGCGCCCCTGGCCCTCCCTAGTCAACGTCACCACCATGGGCGGCGGAATGGAAACCTACTCTGAGAAGTGGGAGATCAGTTCTGCTCAGTGCACTGGAAATTTCTGAACTGAAACCCTAGAACCAATTTTGGTAGGAACAGAAATGGAACTGCAAAACATTGAATTTGGTTACAGGGGTAACAAATGTTGCCTTGCAATCACGGAAGGAAACGGCTTGCTGATGCGCATAGGACAGTGGATCTTCACTCTTAAGACATGATGTCAGAACACTATCATGGAAGCTCTCCTGGTGTCTCAATGCTGAAAACAGCATGATGGCAGGAACCAACGAATCTTGATCCATGTAATCATTCATCTGTTCCTCCACGATCTGGTCATATGTTAGGCGAGACTTTGGCTAAACTTCCTTCTCAGGAAGAATTGAAGTGTGGTGACACTGAGCGGTAACATTTGTGTCTAGACATGCCTTTGAACTACATTTTCTCCAGGTAGTGGTGTACACCATCAGCTTTGGCTCTGCCAAACACCCACTGTAGGAAGACAGGGTCTTTCTTTGCCACACTGACCAAAGTGTCTCCAGCCCATCTGCCACCGCCAAACATTGCATCAGGCCCCTCGCCGTACAGGAGCTTCATAGCCCTGGGAGCGCTGAGGAGATTGTCCTACAATACCTTCGGCCTTTGCTTGGGTGGTCTTTGTAAGGTTGCAGAGGTAGCATCTTCTTGGTCCCTTTCAACGTCCCAATCTTGGCAGAATCTATGCAGCAGCACCATGTTCCAATTCGCAAGTGCAAATCCAGACACCCGCCTTGGTGAGTGGTCCATGGTCATTTTTCTTGTCTGGCTCATATCTAGCTGCTACAGCACTCACCAGAGCGATGTGGATCATGCAGCTGCAGGTCATGACATAGGCTACATGGGCATTTTCTGTTGTCTGTAGAAAACATGGATGAAGCTCACAAGTAAAATTCAGACAACTCACCTTGGTGAATGCTCCATGGTCCTTCCTATTCTGGTGTGGCGCATCATCTCCAATCGCTACGGCAGGCACAACAGGTACATGCATAGCAGACCTGCAATAAGGAGCCACAAATCAAGACTTGAGCAAAATAGGGGGTGATGGAAGGAGGATTTTCTGCAGGCATGGTGACTTTGCTAATGAGAACTTTCCCCTGAATTACCTGAGCTTTGTGAGTTACGTCAATTTGTGGGAAATACAGGGAAATCCACACTGCAATGCTGTTGCAACACTTGTACAGTACTGCTCTGGATAAATAAGATGTCTCGGATATTATTATGGTAGAAGTCAATCAATTGAGGCTTGCTCACCGAGTCGTTGCATTTGGCTTTCGGACCAGGGATTTGGCAATATCCTGCCCAATATTATTAGTGTTTTTCACCCGTACAGAAAGGCATATGTCGTCGCCTCGAGCTCCACTAGTACTGCACCTTGCTGGTCTCATACCTCCACTCGGACAATGCGATGCCATTATTTGCGTTTTTAAAGAGCAGTAGACTCAGCAGCTGGATTGACTGAGGAAGCATAGAGAGGGCGTTAGATATTCAATTTTGAAATACGAAGGGACACGGTTAGTGATCCAGCCTGGCAAAATGCACGGGAAGATAGCTTCAAAGGACTTTGTCTTTGATCAGTGTTATTTATTGGGAAAAACCGAGCCTGTATTGATATTCTTCGAGCATTTTTAGCTTGCTCAATCTTCGCAAAAGACATTCTAGCATCAGACATCTCTTTGGCTCGAGCACTTCACTGGCGATCGAAATCAAATCATCTTGAAAGTAAGAAATAAATTGAAGCCGATGATCGGCGCGCTCGGAGGGCCAGTTGCCGCCAGGACTTGGTTGGGAGATTAGCAAGTGCAATTCACTATCTTTTCATTGAGCTCGCCATCGAACAGGTGGATCCTTCTTGCATCAGATCCGATTATTTTCATCTACTCTTATTCTTTTGCTTACGGTCCCTGATGCTACCTTCCAATATAACATCAGCCCCCAGATGTCCAACATGAGACAAGGGAGAAAGAGGTCACAACATGATCACCACTGATCCACATCACATATACAGCAGTATGATGAGAGTGGTGCCAGATTGGGTCAGAAAAGTACTTTCTAATACAAGTGCATTTCTAACTTGTAAGAGAGTCTTGGAGTCAGGCGTACTGAGTACATCAAGTCGCAAGTAACTCACAGCTTGGCGGCAGAGTCACACTAGAATAAGCAATAAAGCATGAGGCACAATCCTTCCTTGCAATTGAGTGAAAGTCTATCATTTATCACATCATTCAATTGGCAGGCACAACAACAATCACTCATCTGACAACCAAACCCTTTTAACTGAAGGGACAGTTGCCACTAAAGAACCTCGAGAGCTCGTCCAATGAGTCAGCAATCTCGTAATACTGCAGAGGAGCAGAAAGGTCACATGACAAGGGTGAAATGGAAAGCTAAATTATTCACGGATTCTCAGCTTCCAGTATCTCGATGATCGCTTTGGCATATGCCTTATTGACAAGCCACGCCAAGTGCTCACTGTCATTTTTTGCAAGCCATTCAATCGTCCGGCCACCGTGCTTGCCTGAGGTTTTCACGGCATTCTTGCCCTCTCCATCCACAAACCTCTTGGCAAACTTGGAGCTGAAGAAGAATTCCTGAGAGCGCAGCAGTTGAGCTTTAATTATTAATGACAAGAGTCAGCATCTTCTGATCAGCACAAACATCACCGCACCAACAGGCTGTGATGCACAGCAGGAGTGCCCAAACGGACCTCAAATTCACTCAGTAGGAATTGTGCCTGCAACGCGATAAGCAAATTTCTTCGGCTGTTTGATTTCCCAGGTCGAACCTGGGTCGCAGGTGATCTTAGCGCCCATGTACATCGAACGCGCCTTTGCATTTTCTGCCTGTGACATGTCGATAAAACGCAGAATAGCAGTGTTAGCAGTCACGGCTCTCTTCTCATGAATCGCAACATATGGCTCCGCGAAACGGGAAGTTGGATGTGGGAAACTGTCTGTGTGCAGATCTTATAGCCACTGACAACATGCGCTCGAGGGAGCCAAGGAGGGAGCACTGGGAGCCGGACCTGCCAACCATCACCCACCGAGGTAACTGCCTTGCTTGTCCCAAGGCAGAAAGGAGTGTATGCCATACCTTAATTTACTCCATCACCGTTCCTTCCTCGGTGCAGCTGTGGCAGTAGTAGTCTTGTGTATGTCTTACAGGACTTTTCATCTGTCCTTCAAATTGCGGTAAAGCAGTGTAGATATGCAGGAAGGCTGGTGCTGGACAGGCCGCTGGTGGTGTTTGACCTGGAGACCACTGGCCTCTCAAGAAGGACTGGCCGCATCATTGAGTTTGGAGCACTGAAGGTCTTTCCAGACACAAGGTGCAAACTTAAGAAGCTTCCCACTGACCAAGCAAGCATGGTTAGATTTCTGACTTGTTTGTGGAGCCTTTGGTCACATTGCGAAATAAATCTGCCCAAAGATGTTTCAACGGAGCAGAAAGTAAGTAGGAGCAAGCGGTGGGAGAAAAATGCTCTTTCTTCCCATCTGGTCTGCAGTCAAATGCTGGCTAGTTGCCTCTTATCCTTGTGTGCTCAGGGGATCAAAGCATGCAAAAGGTGCAGGAGTGATTCCTCTTCTGTGACCAGGTCTTGAATATGGAATTTTTGCTCCTCACCGGCAGATTTTTCTTCGTAAATTGGACTATTCCAAATTGATGGGAGGCCATGTCTGCACAGGAAGGCGCCACGGGAGTACAGGTACCTCATCAACCCAGGCACCCCCATCTCGCGTCACTCCACCGCCGTCCACAAGATCCGAGACGCCGACGTGAGGCAGCAGCCCCACTTCTGCGAGAGGGCGGCCACCATCCTGGAGATCTTTCGAGACGCGGACATCCTGGGGTTCAACAGCTCCAGATTCGACGTGCCCTTCCTGGAGGTGGGTCTAGGTCCAGCGAGGCACTCTGGAGGGTTCGTCGTCTTTAAGCCAATCATGGGGAGGAGAGATTTCTGCAGAGCGGCATGGTGGCAGTGGAAGTAGGATGAGGGACAGAGGAGGAGGGATCCATGTTATCAATGCAGCTTGCAGCAGAAGATTGGAGTTTGATCAGAGTTTCCCCCTCTCCCAGGCACAGACATCCTGAAGCCGAGCTAATGCGCCTCCTTGGATCAATCAGACGGCCACAGGATGAGCTTTGTGCATCTGCATGATGAATTGAACATTTGAGGACATCTTGAACGGGATCTTGGAAGACGGGGTCTTTTCCTTCTCCGTGCTGCCAAGAAAGCAGACACAGCCATCGCCATGACCAAGAGGGTTGATTTCAGTCCGCATACAGATCAAGCGGTGCAGATGGCTGGTGGTCAATAAGAACCCTCTTTTCCGTGAAAGAGAGAAGTTCTCCATTTTGCAGGCAGAGCTGCAGCGGTGCAACCCACAGATCGTTTTCCCTCCAGAAGGTTCCAGGCACATTGATGCTATGAAGATCTACCACTCGCGCGAGGCTGCAGCTGAGATTGCCCACCCTTCCAGCATTTCCTCTGCATCCCACCTGACAGGTATCGGTGCTGACCGGCTGTGCTCGCATATTTGCCGTGTGGAAGCGACATCAAGGCTTCTAAATCTCCAGAGTCGGGGATACATAGGAGATTTGCTGGCTCCTGAAATCCCTGCAGAGCCTGATCTAGTACAGTTACTCTGGCGATCAGAAGCAAGACGGGAGATGAGAAGGAGACGTGAGAGTAAGGCTTGCAAACACCATGAGATACTTGCTAGTCAAAAGGGCGTGATCAGAGCAGGGTCCTGTTTGTCCTTGCAGTGCAATGTGCTTTTGGTTGCAACAGGCTTGCAAATTGCTACAAACCTGATCACCCACACCGCCTGTCACGCAGGCGCACCCTTTGACTTGGTGGATGTGGGCGACACTGCGGACTCCAGCAGCCCAGCCGACAACCCCACGGCTGGCCTGGCCAAGCCCCGCAAGGAGAAGCGGGACCTGACCCGCGCCCTGCAGCTGTACGCGGGCCTGAGCATGCGGAACGCGCACTCCGCCCTGGCCGACGCCGACGCGACCCTGCGCATCCTCATAGGGCAGCTGGACATGTGAGCCTCTGTTGTATCATTCTCTTCACCATCTATAGATCCTGGCAAGGGATGATGACCAAGTCAATATGTCTGAATCATTCATACGATTTGATGTGTTAAAGGGGGAGAGGATGCCCTCTGATGAGGCATAATTACTTCACAATTTAGCTCATCCCCAGGTCGTCAACCCAGGCGGCAGTGTGCATCCGTCTGGATTTTGTTCAGTGGCAGCATGCCCTTCTCCCTCAATCGTCGAAGCTGGGGTTTGCAATCCTGTCCAGTCCTCATGATCAGGCTGTGTGCAGGTACCCTGATATGCCGGGCGACGTCCAGGGCCTCCATGACTGCTGCACTCTGAGGCCAGCAGTCAAAGCCCGCAAGAAGGCAATCCCCTTGCCACAGCCTGCTGGAGCTCAAGACCCCGCCGACGATCTGGCTGATGAATTCGCTGGCATGGACCTAAGGATGCCCGCCTGGAATGCGAATACAGGTGATTGCTTGAACTGCATACTCCTGTACTGTCGGTGTTGACCCTTTCTGGGTATGATCAGGCTTCTGGACTCCAGTGTGGTCAGGTTTCTGGCTGTAGTCTCTATTTTACTGCAAATACTGTAGCTGAAGGGCAGGCAAGCTGCAAGCTGCAAAATTGAATCTCATGAGCCTTGCTGTAGCATTCGTACTGCTTTTTCCGTGAAGAATCATACAACTCTCCCAGCAGCTGCATGAGAAATCGCTCGATGATCACGAATGCAAAGGTGGGAAAGGGAAGAAGGATAGAAAGGGCAGGGATGAGGTAGGGAAGTACTCCAAGTTGGTGTTGGGGATGGCAGAGGTTGCCCTTGAATTGCTTGTGGTGTTCTTCAGCCACGTCTGATTGAGTTTGCACACCACCAGAAACAGGGTTTGCTTTGTGTGGATTCAATCCTTCTTCCTGCAGACTTATACCTGTCGTTCATCCTTTTAGTTCTGAATGCCCCTCAGATGTTTTGAGGAGGTGCCTTGTAGTCCACAACAATAGAATGGATATTCATTAAGCTTTTGTTCAATGGAAGCTGGCTATGCCATTTTTAATGCCTGCTATCCAGCAGCTCAGAGTAGGGAGTGCAGGCATCGCTGGTGGGTGTGTCCCAATACTGTTTCCAGTAAACAGCTTTCAATCGGGTGCAGACGGCAGGCAGCAGAGAGCGTGGCCTTGGGAGCAGCAACAACCGGGCAGCCAATTTCCCGGCCAGCGCACAGCTTCAGCTTCCATTGCATGGCCGAGTTCTTGGGGAGCGTGGCAGGCTGATCAGCAGCCCTCCATACAATTTGGCGATGCTGAGTCACACCTGACTGTGTCCCAGGTGAGCACAGTGTTCGGATCTGCAGACTCCTGGACTGCAGAGAGACTCTTGCTTATTCTTCCAGGCTGTCTGCAAACAAAGTCATGTGTGTAGAGCGTGGTGAGCGCCACAAGTTAGCGATTGCATTTTCGCTGCATGCGGATTGATGGGCGGGCTGCGGAACTCCATTCACATGGGCAAGGTCTGCACAGTCAGATCTCAGAGAGTTTGGGCAGCTGGAGGTGTTGCGCTGTGTTGAAGAAGTATCATGTGGGAGAGGGGTGGTCAAGGGCCTTTTGCTCACAATACGTAACCCTCCACGCAATTACTCATACCATTTGCAAGCGATGCTGAAGCCCAAAAGCTGACTTTGTGGGTTTTCTTGCAGCAAGCACCTTCCTTTATCTCGGACCCAGCCCACCTCCCTTCAGCCCCCTGGGTCGCTGAGGAATTTATGAGTGCCATACCATGCCCCAATCAGCCAGACGTGGGGGAGCAGGCCCAGCATGGGGATCCGCGCTGGGAACAAAAAGCCCCTGAGAATTTCCCCAGATCTTCCGGGAACGAAAGCAACAGTCAGCGGCAGCACACAAAGTACTTCAGATGGGACAGGGGTTTCCTGGTCTTCACGTTCGGCAAGCACAAGCTGCGGAGAGTAGACAGCGTGGCAGCTGAGAACCCCTCCTACCTGCAATGGATGTTGAGCCAGAATTTCCCCGAGCATGTGCATGAAGTGGTCCATGCTGCACTGATGCGAGGAAGCCTAGCCTTGCATTGATTCGGCATGTACTTGTGTGGCTTCCTTGCAAACTGTACAGCTGTGTGATTATGATTCATGCGGTGAATCATGAAGCTTCCAAAGTGATCTCTACATAAAGGGGTGTATATGCAGACAGAGTGACGATGAGGATTGAGCTGTTTTGAAGCTATATTCCCTTTATTCCCTTCCAGTGGAGTGCTCGGTAAATTATTATTAAGCCTGAGTCATCGTCCTTCTTGGTGATGGGTCTTGGAGGGCCAAATTTCTTCAGAGGCCTAGGGAACGTTTGAAAACAGCTCATAGCTTAGGATTGTCTGTGGCAAGTTTGACAGGAGAAAAGGAGGTTCAGCCGTATGACTTTGAATCCCTACGTACACACAGCTGATCGACGAGCATGATGAGAAGAGAGCTGATCTTCCCCACCAGGACCATCGATTCAGCGTTCTTCTCTCGTCATCTCATGCACCTGACATGTAGAAGATCGTTTGCACCGACGGCGGCACAGCCAAAGCTTCTGCGGTGAGTTCGTACTGTCCTGAATTTTAAAATTTGCCACTTTGTTTGGGAGGCAGCACACTGGCAGCCTGTATATGTGCTCACCATCTGCAGAAAATGTAGGTTGACTTGCCCAAGCTGTGTTCATGCCCAAGCTGTACAGCTGGATACATGTATCCGGACCTGTGAAGTTGGGGTGGTAAAGTAGTAAAACCTCTCTTCCTGTCAAAAACAGGGTAGCAGCTGGTTCCTTTCATGTCTAGAGCATTGAATTTCCGGCTATATGCATGCAGGCAAAGATGCTCAGCACCATCTCAAGCCTCTCTGGTCTCTTGGGCAACCAGCTTTGGAGATAGGTCTGACCAAACAGCCCCGCTCATACCAAGCCAGCTAAAAGAGGTAAAGCCCAATTTGTCCGTCCCAATACACAAGGTCAAGTGGGAGCTGTTTTTTTTAAGAGTGATCCTTCATTTCAATGCTGGTTCATTGTGAAGCGCTTCCTTTGGTTGCAAAGTGGTGTTCTCCAAAATGTTGAAGGGCAGACAATCGGAGGGGGTGTGCTGAGTGTGTGGTTGGAATTGCGGGGAGACCTGCAGTAAAAAGGGCCTTCTTCATTAGCTACTACAGTTGTTAGTCCAACAAGAGAATGTCCAACAAGAGAACATCCATACAGACTGGTCCAACAAGTGAGAGGTCTTCCAGGGAACGGAAACGCCTTAAACTAAGGATTTTGAGGTCCTACAAGAGAAAATCCATGGAGATTGGTCCAACAAGTGAGGGGTTTGCCAGGATCCCGAGAGCATTCGCTTGTCGGACTATTAACTGTAGTAGTACTCTATAAGACTCCTTAAGGATCTGCCTGTCCTGGTAGCAGATAAGTCAAAAATGCAATCAGGCTATGCATTTGCCTGCAGGAGAATCTGCTGAACAACAAAAGCCCAAAGCGGAAGGCCTTGATTGGGGATGGAAGGACAGCCATGTTTCGCTCCGGCAGGAAGTTCGAGTTTCGCACCCTTGAGGCTGTTGCGACGGAAGACCCTGAGTACATCAGCCGGCAGTGGGTGGGAAGTTCCTGAGGAGGTTGCAGGGCGTGTTGCAGCAGCCCTCCACCATGGTCCTCCCGCCGGATGCAGCAAATGCCAATCCCCACTGGCCGTTGACCCATGTAAGCATCACATGATCTTTTTGAGAGCAAAGTATTTGGTCATGCGGTTTCAAACTGTGTTCAGAGCCTGAACAATCGACGCAGCTACCTAGCAAGCGACGTCCAAGAGAACACAAGAGCAGCTCCATCAGCCTCCTGAGGCAAGAATGTGCCAGGAAAGAACAGTGAATGCATGTGTGAGAATTGCAACTTGCGTAACACTGCCTGACAGGTTTGGAGGGCTTGGCAATCTTGCCGCCATATGCCATTATGAATGCTAGCTGCAGCACCGTTGCTGTTTGTGATCTCGAGATATCAAGAGCAGCTTGATCAGGAAAACACAGCCAAGACCTGCTCTGCTGTGCTGCAGGATGGCTTTCTGGACAGTGCAAATATCAAGAAACAACTCAAAGGAGAGCGCAGGGATGCACTGTTCTGCAAGGGCATTTTCAAGGGACAGACTCTGGAGACGGCTTTTCTGGAGGTCATGGAGTTGGAGGCTCAGCTGCAGAGTAATGCCGAAGCAAAGGACACTGCTGAAGCAGAGGGCAGCAACAACTTTTTCCCAATCTGGCCTTGGAGATCCAAGCCCACTGATGCGAAAGCTGAGCAGGTTCCCGGCGAGAAGGCTAAGGAGATCCCCAGCAATGCTGAAGCAAAAATCAGGTGGCTGAGAAGGCTCTTCGGCAAAAAGTTTCAGTTTGTGAAGGAGCACATCTCCCAGCCTGAAGACAGGGGAGGGCAAGACCCCTACCGGTTGTTCACAAAGGTAGGAGCTTGGTTCCATCAATGACCCTCACTGCCTGGAATGCCACAGCCAGCCTATTGCATGCCTCAGACCTTTCCCCTCACCAGTGCAATTGTGCCAAGTACATGCCTGACAGCAGCCATTCCCGCTACTCATGTCAAAGTGCAAAGACTCGGAACTGCTGTGGAGAGGAGGGTTCAGGTTTCATGCCGCTTGAAACCATTTTTGAACATTGTGCAGTTTCATGCCCTTCTCACTCCCACAATCAGTATAATGGTGCAGTTCATGTGGCAAAAGAATAGTGCTGCTGTTGCAGCTTTTGTGGTTCGTTGCCTGCGTCGTATGCTTTCACCAGACTCCTGAATATTTTACCTGTCTTGCATGAAGCTGAGTTGGGGTCTGCTTAATTTACCCCTTGCTTTGTTTTTTTTCCACTGCTAGCCTTTCTTCGCATGAGTCATCTCATCTAATCAGCCTAGTGTGGCTGGAAGATGTAAATTCTTCTACTTCTCTGCAGTTGTAAATTCTTTTCTGCAATTGCAATTGCAATGGCAAATGCAGGCCTTGGTAAATTTGAACTTATTCCAATTGTCTATCATGTACTAAAATGCACAAAGGGGAATGAATTGACATCAGACAAAGAACTGCGATGCATCGTTGGCAAGAACTGATCCAGTCAACCTCACATTGGTGCTAGTCTCATCGCCAAGTCTATCTCAAGTCATCTCTCCAAAGCTTGTACCTCAAGCATCAGTTGTAAAGGACAGATTCAGCACCACATATTGGACATGCACTTTGCTTGTTTGGCGATGATCTAGAAGAATCTCAGACGGCCCATTAATCATCCTGGAAATGTCACATCGCAGCTAAAAACACCTACAATCAGGCACAGTCTTTTCACCTCACACAGCATGAATCACTCACAAACATAAGCATTTGTCATCCTGTCAAACTTGGCAGTATGATATCAGTTCCGCAACCCTTGATCAATTTGCTCCCTTTTCTGTCACTATTCTGGAGCCATCCTACTGTGAATGACTTCCCACCAGTGCTCACCGTTAGTCCCCCAAGTACAGAATGGACTAGTAATCGGTGAATTCTTCCAACCTCAGGAATCTTTTGAGATATCGCCGCCTCAGGCATTCGTCACTGTCGATCACCAGCGAAGTCAGGTTCGTCAGCCCCCGAGTGTTACTGAAAACCTCATTGCTCAAGACCTGGGGCGTGAGGGCAAGATGGTCATCTTCGTCATAATCGCTGTCACTGAAATAGCTGTCACTGTCAGAACAGGCTTTGTCATCAGCAGGATCATGATGCGAGATGACCAGCTTCCTCAGGCTGGTCATGCAATCGAGCACAGCAAGGATGTGGGGGCTGGCGTGGGGGTGGAGCGTGCATGACAGGCTGGTGAGGGCACTCAGCAGGCTCCATGTCTCAGGCCACTCCTGCCACGTGGAATGGTGAATCCGGTGGTATTTGTCTGGCCGGGGGTGATCTATCTTCAGCTCCCTGACATGCTGGAGATCGTACGGGGCCAAAATGTCTTCCAGGTCCTCAACCCAGCCCTGCAGAAATTTCAACCAATGATTTGGTGCCAATTCAGCGAGCCCTGCCGTCAATCTGGGACTTGCCTGCTGCCCCAGTCATGCAATGCACTGCTTCAGACATTACTTGTAATTATTCGATATCCCATAATGGAACAATGTACTCCTTCAAATTTGGGATTTCGTGTCAGCCCAAATGGGTCAGTAAATTCGACACGCTTCTGTCATCAATCCTGATTGACGACTGATTGCAAAAAGAAAAGTGGTGATTAGAGAGCAGAGAAAGAGGGTAAGAAGAGAGCATGAAGCTGCTGCCCACCTCCTGTATGATGTTGAAGTGCAGCTTGGTGATGGTGGCTGCTAGCGGGAGCACGTAGGGAAAGTAGTGGGTCCAGGGTGGCAGGTTCCACCTCTCCGGCTCGTAGTCCAGAACCAAGGCTTGAAGCCGGGTCAGCTTTTGCAGGTTGGTCTTCTCGTCAGCAAAGGGCACTGTCATGCGCAGCTCAGTCAGCCGTGTCATACCCTCCAATCCCGTAACGGCGAAGCACCCATAGTCTGGTGCCTTTCCAATTCTCCTAGAACTCCGATTTTCGATCAACAGCTTCCTGCATCAGGAGAAACGTGGTCAAGCATGCCAGCGGTGGACATGGAGTGAAGGGTCCTGCTGTCTCTGGTCAACTCCCAAGCCGAGGGCGACAGAAATCCAAGGTCAAATGTGGAGCAGCAGATGGATTCCCTTGGCTCTTGTTATTGCTCAGCGGTTTATGCCTGCGCCTTGTGTGCAATTCATGCAAGCTCCAAAGATCATTTTTGTCGTCATAGGTTGCCTGGCCAGTTCCTCATAGGGGACCCCCCCCCCCACCACGACCGCACACAGGTATCCTGCTCAGCACATCTAGCAGGCATGACAAGGGAAGAAATAAATAGGAAAGCTAAGGATCCTCACTTGAGGCGTGTCCAAGGCTGCAAAGTGTGGTAGTAATGCCCAGGGTCGTACAGATCCACATGCTTCAAGCTGAGACCTGTCAACCTTGGCAGGCCGCTGACAACCTTCCTGAGGTTCAGCCCGGCCAGGAGCCGCAGGGCGATCCGGAATTCGTAATTCTTGCAGTCTCCGTCAAAGCCCATGTCTTGCCATTTCTTTCTTTTGAATTGATCGGGAGCCACCGGCTTGAACTTCTCCAGTTGTAGCTCCTGTACAAAGTTGCTACTCAGAAAGGACCCCTTGAAGGTGGGCATATGATCCATGTTCGAATTCATCCTTCGGACGTCGAGGGAAGATTACATGAAAGTGGATACAGAAATGCTGGTCACTCTCTGCTATCCTCGTACTTGCTCTTCCTATGATACTCAAATGCAATCTGATTTGCACTATTCAGCAGCATGACTGCACTACTGACTGCTCAATGCAGCATGGCCACAAATCAAGACAAGATTGAGATTTACAGGGCAGGAAGTAAATACCTGCAGGCAATCCAGATGTTGGAGGCCAAGCAACTGCTCCGCCTGCCCCTTTGAGAATGAAAACCTCCGCAGGCTCAGCCAAGTCAGACAAGAGAGCTTGAGCCTCATGTCCATGTTCAGCAGTGCTCCCACAGCATTGCCGGCCAGATCCAGCTCTCTCAAGCAGCAGGTCTCTCTCAAATGCCAGCATAGCTGGTAAGCTTTGAAGCCGGGAAGACGCAATTGGGAGTGCTGCACTGTATTAGCAGCCTCCACTCTTAGCCAAGCATGGCAGACCAAGGACGCGGTCACTCTGCATGGAAGTACTCCAGTTACAACTTAGTCCAGTTACCAGTCTACTTTCTCTAGGACCAGACTCTTGTGTCTGGTTGGACAGTTTGGGCCTGAGGAGAGTCGTAAGGCAATTGTTGCGTGAAATCGCTGAATGAAGTGCTGCCTCGTTGCAGTCAGGAGGACGCTCGGCACTGTCGGAGAAGAGGATTAGGGTGGTCGCAAATCACCGATCCATTGGCTTCAGCATTTTGAAAACCCTGCCCAACAGATCCTTGCCTAAGCACTCGATAGAGGAGCACGCGGGGTGCTGCTCCATCGTGCAGTAGTTGCCGCAAAAAGCCGATGTGAAGTGTCTTAATGCAGCGCGAATGTGCGTCGTGTTGATATGATTGTGGATAGGACTGTACGTGACCGCAAAGTTTTGCGAAGGTTTTTGTTTTCTACAGTGGGAAGCAAAGAAGGGGTGGGGTATTTTTAAAATTCAAAGAGTGGCAAGGAGGGGGCTTCTCTGAGGCAATCAAATACCTTGCTGCCTTGCAGCGCTCTTCCACTGCAGCTGGGTATTGTATAAACATGACTGGCTGTATTCAAGCCCTATTGCACAATGCATTAGGGATTCAGGATGAGCAGTGGCACATTAAACCTTCCGAAGTTGAAGCTACGCTTCGTGCAACCCACACAATGTTCCTTTCTAAATTTCTCCAATCAACATTTGGTATCAAGTACATGCGTTCTCCAAAAGCGACGCCTTCAATGTAACAATAATAGTCCATGTGCTGACGTTGCAAGAACCACTTGACCAGTTCTCAATACCTACCGTCAAGATGCGATGATCAAAGCACTGCCCCATTCTCACTGGCAAACTCTGCATATTTAGAATTGCTGATGAAGTTATGAGACCTCAGGCAATGCTCTGCTAGGATCTGCCATCCTAACATGCTAGCATTCTTCAACTCTATCCATTTCTTCCCAAATACTTGCAATTGTCTGACAACAAATTCACCAGCGCTTTCACATTGCATTTTTTATTGCCGACAAAATAATTTTGTGCACATTCAATGAGCCACTTGGCCTGAAACACCAGCCGTGAATGAAAGTAGAAGCAATTGAAACATCATCTGTTCTGCAGTGCCTCAGACAGGCCGCTGCCATTCCTCACCGTCGATCACTGAAGAGGTCAACCTTGTGAGTCCTCGTGTGTTCCCAATCACACTGCTGACAATCCTAGTTTTGTGAGCCAGGCGCTCGTCTCCCCCATACACAGCTTCCAGGTTGTAGCAAGGATCTATCCCATAATCATGGTACACGTTCAAGTTTCTGAGGCTAGTCATCTCATTGAGCACGGCAGGGACGTGAGGTTTGAAGTAGTGGTTGAGCTGGCAGGAAAGGCTGGTGAGGGTCGTCAGCTGGCTCCAGGTCGTGGGCCACTGCTGCCATGAAGATCTCTGACGACGAAAAGGGCGGTGTCTCAGCTCCAGCTCCTTGACATATTCGAGGGAGTGGCAGGGCAGGACGTCTCTCAGGCTCAAACCTCGGACCTGCATCATACAGCGGCAGATTGGGATGCGCTTCCTTGACTCCAGTGAATCCTTCATATTGATGGGTCTGCATACTATTTGAGACCAATCTCAGTGCAGCCTAGAGGAACAAATAGGTTTGGTTTTTGCAATGCACCTTGCATCCGTGTGAAATCTCATTTCAGCTCAGATCAATGCATAATTTTATGCATCTGCATATGCCGCTTACTTACTTCAAGGTATGCCACCGGGTGAAGTTAATCTTCTATTGGTGGGCTGGCAGGCCTTGGATGGACCATGCGAGGCGCATAGAGCTATTGCCTACCTCTTCACCAATGCTGAAGTACAACTTCGTGACGCTAGCCATTGCCGGACACATGAAGGAGAGGCAGGTGGTCCCTGGAGTTTCATATCTTTCTGGCTCATAGTCGAGAGTGAGACGCTGCAGCTGGGTGAGCTTTCCCAGGTCCTGTTGCTTGTCCACAAAAGGCACTGTGATGTGGAGCTCGGTCAGCCGTGTCATGGCGTCCAAGCCCGACACGTCAAAGGAGGGAGGGCGTCGGAGTTCATCCTCAAAGATTGCATTGTCCACCACCAGCTTGTGGTATCCGCTGTCTCCAGTAGGTCAAAACTTGATTCCGAATTTGTGCTGCAGAAGTTCAGAGACATTGCCCAGTACAAATACTCAGCAAGGTATCCCCACCTCCACCCCCAATCTCGTTACCTTTTGTAGTCCTGCACCCTGCGTATCCCCCCC
>QAXI01000443.1:1404629-1416306 GCA_004335615.1 Chloroidium sp. JM | reverse complement strand
TGGGAAGGGTGGGAAGGGTGGGATGCCTGGGAAGGGTAGGAAGGATGGGAAGGGTGGGAAGCCTGGGAAGGGTAGGAAGCTTGCGAAGCCCAGGAAGCTCAGGAAGCCTAGGAGGATGGAAAGGGTAGGAAGGGTGGGAAGGATGGGAAGCCTGGGATGGATGGGAAGCCTGGGAAGGGTGGGAAGCCCAAGAAGGGAAGGTATGAAAATCAAGGACGTTCCATTCAGAAGCAGGAGCCTCGGAAGATTGGGAAGGGTAGGGTAGGGTAGGAGAAAACCCACTCCATTGTCACAGTATGGCTTTAACTGCTGCTGCTAGAAAATCCTACAGTTCTTAAGCAGCCTTCGGCATGTTTGGTTCCCATTGCAACTCGCAATTTTGCTTGGACAAGCCACATGCTAAAAGAGTGAGACAGTCATCCCGGTGCTTTCCGCTTCCTGGCAAGAAATCGCTCCCTGGCGGCCGCTGCTTTGTCCTCCTTACTCATCGTCGGCTCTGGCTCCGACTCAGCTGCCACCGCCTTCGCAGGCTGGCCGCCACCAGGCCCCGCTTCTGGAGCTGCATCCCCTTGGGTATCTGAAATTGCAGGCGGCTTTTGTGCAGCTGGAGAAGCTGCACCTGTATCACCAAAATAATTTCAGCAATTATGAAAGAGCATACCCTGCTCATGGCAGTCCAGTTACCCGTTCTTGATATGAGTGTCAAGGGTGTGACGCATCGGCAAGACCCAAGCGAGAGCTGTCCTTGTTCCGATGATGAGTTGTCATGGCTCTTTGCACAGACTCATGGTGCCCCTTTCCCTCTCCAGAATTTGGTCTCCCCACACCTCCTCCTTTCAGTCGTCAATGTCTGTTGCAGGGCTCACTCTTCAAATGAGCAGTTTCCCTCATGTCCAGCCCCCTTTGACTCTTATCTGATAAAAGGGCAAACTTCAAATACTCTGCTTTGTCAAATACAGCCCCTTCAGCATGCTGCAATCCCCTCCTCTACTGCCTGAGAGGTAGAGGTTTACCATAAGAGTTGTGCGCCCCCCGCCCCCCCCCCCATTCCCTTCATTCAGCCAACCCACCTGTGTCAGGAGCTCGTTCTGCAGCTGCTTCACCGTTCTCCCCGCGGCTTGGTGCATCCACACCACTAGCCTCTGCTGCTCCTCCCACCGCCGCAGATGCCCTGCCACTGCTCCCTCCGTCTGGGCCACCGCCGAGCTTGGCGAGTTTCTCCTCGTAGGCCTCCCGTGCGCGGCGCGCCTCCTCCCACTGGGGGTCTGCCTTCCCAGAGGGCTGCGCCACCGCTGGGGTGGTGGCAGCAGCCGTGGGCTTGGCCTCGCTGGCGCGTGCACCGGCGAAATCCACGTTCTTGGTCAGCAGGTTCCTGCAGCAGAAGTGTGTTGGTGAGGCCTCGATTCTGGGACTTTTCCTACTTTGTAGTCTAAAATGTCATTGGCAGACATGACTAAACGATCAACGCATGAAGACCCCAACGCTACAAGAGTAAAATTGTGGTTTACAGCAAATACTGTGCATAGTGAGGAACGCTTCCTGTACCCGTGCAAAAAAAAAGTGTGGAACACTTCCTGTACCCGTGCAAAAAAAAGTGTATCATGGAGATAACCAGAGTTGCAAGCCACGGGAGTCGAACTTTGACTTCTTCCCGAGTTCATGATTAATCCAATTCCCTATTCCAAAAATAGGCCCTTATACCCTTTTATTTATTTATAGGAATGCCCTTCCCTCTCTACTCAAGGCTGCAACGAGGTCCAACAGCGCCCATTTTTGCAGCTTCCGATTCATCAAGAACATAAATTCCCCCAGGTAAAGCCTTTAAGCACAATGAAACAAATTTGTGATGCTCCTTATACCTTCCCACTCTGCAGAAAAGGGGGAAGAAAAAAGCCGCGCGCCTGTAGAAGTCGCCCATGTGGCCGCGCTTGCGCACGTCCTCGTCAGCCTCCACCTTGTCCCTGAGGGCCTCCTCCTCCAGCCACTTTTTGTCCTCCTCAAGCTTCTCCTTGTATGCCGCCGTCACGAACTTGTCCTTGTCCCCAAACAGGTGGTCCTCGGCCTTCCTCTCCCGCAGCAGCCTGCAAATTTGCCACAATTTTAATGCTAAGCAATTCACTGGCCTTTTGCCAGTGCATTTTCTTGGGATGTCTGAAAGCGGGATGTCTGATAGACACAGCCCCACTGTGCTGTAAAGGAAATTGTGCTGTGGGCCATCTTTTCCTTCACATTCCCTTGCATTTTGTATTTTCACTTCCAGGGTTGGCATCCATTCCTTGGCCATAAATAGGGGATCTGCTGATGGTGTAATTTTTGGTAAAGAGAACCTCTGAATTTATGATCAAAACGCTTTGTGTCCTGAATTGGGATCTGCATGGAGGGCTGATCCCCTTGCCAACATCAAGAAGGCACAACATAGTGGAGGTCATTCATTGATCCCCAATCATCCCCGGTCATACACACCCAATGCATAAACGACCATTTTGGCACAATCTATGAGGGTCCGCACCCTGCCGTGCGATCCTAAATGCACCAATACCCCCAAATTCCTAATCAACCCCCTGAATTTGGACAGTGAAGACCCACTTGCGCTCGTATATGATGTCCTGCTCCCGCTGGCGCTCCTTGGTCTTGTCCAGCAGGCCCTCGATGTACCGCGACTTGCGCGCGGCCGGATTCCGGGGATTGGCCGCCTCCCGTTGGCTTTGCTGCGCGTCGAAGTGGGAGTCATAGTCGAAGATGGACGGGTCCTCCTCCAGCGCAGCAGCCTGCATCTTGGCCACCTGCAGCGCTTTTCAATTTCAGAATCTCACAGGGAATCAATAAAAGAGAATTTGGTGATGTATGTGTGACATGCGCTTGGATGGTTGATGGGAGATTAATCTCATGGCAGCGAGGAGGGTGTGGGTCTTGGCCAGGCTTGGCTTTTTGGTCCTGCCTCACAGAGCATCTCTGATGCAGATGAAAACGACTAGCAGTCCGCCCTCATCTGGCTTTAAAAAAGCAAATGCTGACATTTGCGAAGCTGCAAATCTCAAGTCAGGTGTGTTGAAAAAGTATATCGCAGATGGTCGGTAGAGACTCTGACATTAAGGCATACATAATTTCAGATCTGATGAAGTGATCATTGTGAGCCTGGAATAATGTTTCTTTTCTTGAAAGAATGAATGCAGTACACAAGCTGAGAAGCAACATTACGCAAAGTAGCTAGGATTGAAGGGGGTCAAAGGGGTGAAAAGAGGGATGCCAACTTTCTGGTCCGACTGCTTGCTGAGTGCTTGGCGCTGGATGGCGTCTGCCACCTTCATCTGCTCATCCTCAGAGTCATCGGCCGCAAAGGCGGCCAGGGTCTTCTTGGGGGCGGCTTTGGTGGCCTTCTTGGGGACGGTGAGTCCGTACTTGACCCCCTGATGCCCCGTCAACATCCTGACTACCTGCCCACAGTACAGCTGAGTTTTGGTAACAAAAAGGCTGATTGGATTCTGTGTGAAGTCCATCAACAGCTTCGCTTTCTGCACAGTGGAATATTTGAGCGAATTTGATGCGTCCAAATACTGTTGTAATGATCCCTGCAGCAAGAAACGGTGAATATGAAAGCAGACTTTGCTTATTAAAATTGCTTATTTCCCTGAAATAAGCATACACACATGAGACTGGAGGGCTTCATAAGACATGCGTGGCAGGTCGAGTCCGGCTTTTCGCTTCAACTTTAATTAAGCATGGGAAAGTATTGTGCTGATGCGTTTGCAAACTCAACAGCTACGTGATTGCTCACCTGTTTCCCTTGGAAAAGTCAGTTCTAGCTCATCTGTGCACTGGTGGGTATGCAAAACCAACACAAATACTGAAGAATCTTCCTTGTGTACCGATGACCTTTGTCTCTTGCAATTACGGCCACTCGTTCTTGAGTTGTTTGCTGTAAGATGCGCACAAGAATTCTAAGTTTTCACGTGCAGCGATATCAAAGACGTAGATCTACAAAAAAGATTTACCAGGTAGATTTCGTTGTATTGCTGTCGTTATTTATTCATTTATTTCACGATCGGGCAACTTATAGAAATGAGTCATGAAACGGGCCAGTCGTAGGCAGAATTGAGCGATAAAAGCAGCAGCAATTCAATGCAGAGCACCTTTTTAGCTGCATTGGATTACCCGCAATCATAATTGAATAACTTTGAGTGAGGCATGCCATGTTCGCCATGCGCAAATTTCCGTGTGTTTTGAAAGGGAAGAGCTCAGTCCTCTGCCAGACTCGGAATTATGGCAATACTCGGAGACTAGCAGCCAGAGGAGTCTCTGTGGGACACACCTGTCCCAGGAAAAGGATGGCTTGCCCTAAGCCTATTGAAGGTAGCACTCCTCAGCACAGGACAATGTGTTTCAGGTCACCCAATATGCTCATCATCAAGTCTGCCTGAGGATGCGACTTGCAATGACCCTTCATTGCAAACAGAGCCGCATTCCTGCGCATACAGACAAGCTCTTTCCGAGAATTCAGCCGAGCTTACCTCTATTGGATGGCTTGAGCGTACTTAATCTCGGCAATGCCTGCAACGCATGCCTGCTTTTCACAAGATTATACAACCCATTCCAAGTCCCTAATAGCTTGAATTGAAAATTTCTGCCATGGACAGCATCAGCCAGCGGGCAAGCTGGGGCGCAGAAGGGGGCGGCGGTGCTAGATGCACCTGGACGGATAGTCACTATCCACTACCTCCGCCGCGACTCCAAGTATGAGGTGAAGACTCCACATCACTGAAGAGAAATTCGATCAGCAGTCTTGGAACCCCACAGCATCATTCTGGCAGGCAAATCTGATGCGCATCTCAGGAAGCAGATGCTGGGCCCATACTGTTTCTAATTTGCAAGAGGAGCATTTAAGCTGGGATGGTCAGAGGAGAGATATTATGGCAAGCCGATATCAAAGCGACTGCAAATTTCGGATAGGTGAATCGCAATACTTGCAAATTATTCTGACGGAGTTGTTTTGAAGAGCCAACCTGAAACCTCTGTCAGGCTCACATCTTGTGGTTGCAATCACCCATCTCATGGTGGTACCCCTCCACAAACGTGACAATGTATGTGCAGAATTGGGGATTGCATGTGTGGGGAGACGCCAAGCAAGAGACCGAATGGTCTTCTCCATTGCAACCATCTGTGTAAGCCTACTCCCTCCATAATCTGATAATCTTCCCACATATCAGTCCCATCAGCAAATTGGTTCATGATGACTGCTATGTCAATGCTGATCCCAGCCTTGCAGAAAATAAATGCTTCTCAGCGCCCAAAAAGTTGTTGAAATTTGAATAGTGCACCAAATGCCCGCGAACATTCAACACGTCATGTACACTGACTGTTTGGAAAGCCCCAAAGTATATGCATTGGGTGAAGTGGAGCAAAAAGACTGGTCTTGGGACATGTGCTGATGGCAATTTTGGTTCAGAGGGGGAAACAGGGCGTCCTGGAGCATAGAGCTCCTTCCAGAGCAGGCCAAGAACAACTTCAACCACTGGGTGGGACTGCAGATTCACAAAGGTGCTCTACTCTGCCCCCACCCCCGACTCACCCATGCAAACGTCACTTTGCATACACTTACTCCACATCTGCAAGATGCTGTCCTCCATGCAATCGCAATGCTGTGACAGCTGAGTGGCTCTTCAAGAATGAGCACCATGCTAAAAGACCTCTCATAAATTGTTCATGGTCGTCTGACACACTTAGGTCCAGTGACTGGAGCACTGCCATGTATTTCCAGTATGAAGTCGAAAAAAGGTGAGCATGTGCTTCTGGAGAGGAAATTTCCTGGTGGCCATGCAGGGGAGGAAGAAGATGCTAAGGGGGGCATCCTGGAGATTGACGGGGACACCAGCGAGATGTGGCTGGTCTCAGGCAGCCCGGAGGTGTTCACCAGGGAGCCCAAGCTCTTGGAGATGCCCATCGGGAACTTGGCCAAGTCAGCTGCCCATTGGTAAGAGGGAAACCAAATTTCCCAGCACTTCCATCCCCAGTACTGCTTTCCAACTCTTGCCTTTAGCATTTGGGATCTCCGATTTGTAGGGCCTGCATGCAAAGCGCACATTATTCTCCAGCTGCAGCTTGCATTTGTATTCATCGTCCTCTGACCGAGGAATCCTTCTGCCTTGCACTACCTGCAACACACCTGGAAAGTGGATTTGGATGATTTACTTATTTATTTGGCCAAGACAGAGCCAGGATCGCCATAAAAGCCACTTCGATATCCACACAGGCTGGAGGAAGGCAGCATAGCATGGCGGGTTGCCCCTGCGGATTCTGAGAAGCGCCCCAGACGCTTTCGGCTAGCCTCCAGCAGAGACGCCAATCTCAGCTTGGGTGGTGATTCTCCCTCTCCCCCACTTCTCAACATACCATTGAACGCCTCCTACCCAATCTGAGCCCAAGGATAGCATGCAAAGGCATGTGCCTGCTCTAAACAAACAGGTGATTGATGAGTGACAAGAAAAAATGGTCTTTGGCGATAGGAATTACGTGATATATCTGAGAGGGGAGGATATGGGATCTTAAAAGTTTATAACCGAATTCTGTATCTAAATGTGCAGCTGAATATCAGTAGCCTGAGAGCCAGAAATTGGCAAAGTTTGTAGCGTTACAATGCCAGAAGTTTGGGTTCAAGCCTACTCAGCGGCATGCGCTTGCTGCCCCTCTTTTATTTTTGTTCAGTGTCAAGTGTCCCATTTTTTGTGCCATAATATTCTTTCACAAGGACCGCACAGGATGACGAGATCTTAAACCAGGAAAGTCTACAGCACAGGGGTAGGGTTGTGGTGTATCAAATCCAAAACCTGACTATAAGATCTGGAGGCAGCCATTGTATGAAAACTGATGAGGGAGACTAGATAAATGCTTCACAGGGGTGATCACAAATACAATCTTTCCAAAACGAGCTTGGAAGATCACATCTGCACTGCCTTTTCAAGGCTCACATGATCAGAGTGTTTTGAAGTCAAAACAGTGAAATTGTTATTTTGCTGCGTCGCCAAGAAGTCGGATCTTGCATCCAAGGCCAAGCCTGAATGCTAGAATAGGTGAAAAGTCTAATTGTAAAGTCTACCAGATCGGCCCATTGGGAAGCAGCGTCCACTGTATTCAATCTCAGGACTGCAATCAGGCTCTCACACCCTTGAGCATACACACGAGAGCAGCTTGCTTGCAGTCTTCCAGCCAAATTCATCGATTCAATGTCACTTGAGGCGTTATCAACCCCTGACATGGTGTACTCTATTTTTACTCTTTACTTTCCTTTGTGCTTTTCAGCTATACCGACCATTCAGTTGCAGACCCTCAATAGGTTGGATCCAAATTGCAGAGCTTCTCCAATGTCTAATTATTTGTGTCGTGCAGGCGACGCAGGGGTGCAAGGTGCGGACCAAGTGTTGGACCTGGAGGTGGGAGGGCCAGAGATTAGTCATGAGGCCCGCAAGCGCTTTCCTCACCTGTCTGGTTGCACCTCACTGACCCTGCCTGCCTCCGCAGACCTCAAGGTGGGTTGAACAGAGGGAGCGGATCCTGACTTTCATTAGTTTGGGGCATGTCACTTGTGATTCATCAACTAAGGATTTCTTGCTGTAAGCATCAGGAGGAATGCAAATGCGTTGCTTAACATTCCCTGCAGGACCTGGTGAAGTCCCAATTAGCAGTCGTGGCTTTGGATGAGAGCGGCCCAGTTGCGGATGTCACAGGTAGCTCCCCTTTCCCCCACTGTCCAGCATCTGACAGCTTTCACCTCTCTGTACCCATGCCTGTGCATCCTGCACCGGTGGACCTGCTGTTCTGACAAGGAGTTCAAAGCGTGGTCACTGACGGGCTGTTGCTATCCTTTAACGTGTTGTTGCATGGGTTTGGTATGGTAATTGCATGGATGTCATTGCTGCGATGGATGACTTGGGTGTTGTAGAATTAGCCAAAAACGTTGCGCCTCTCATAGGTGAGCTGATGTATCGAATCCAGCATCCTCTGATGAGGAATTCTTGAATCACTTGTGATGGTTGTGAGCCTCCTTTACAAGCACGAACTGGTCAAAGCGTTGATCATCTCTCTGTCATCTTGACAGCAGGTCAAATCTCTTCTAGCGCTCTGTACAACAGCCAGACACAGGCAGGCATCCTGACTCTGGGTCTGCAGATCTTGTTCTATACATCAAACACCAGTTCAGACATCTGCTGTGCATTCTGATTACCAGAAGGTCCACCTTGTCACGTTCATTGCAAGAATGAAGCGGGTTGCTTTTAACCTGCATCCAGAAGTCTCCCCTCCGGATGGCAAGCAGCACACAAATCTTTTTGCAGGGGTGCAGCTGCAAGGCGTGTTGGATGAGGCCTTCTTCTACGACGGCCGCCTGGGAACGGAGCTGGGTCCCGACAGTGGCATCTCCATCAGACTGTGGTCGCCCACAGCTCGCGATGTGAGCCCCGATTCTTCCTGGACCTGTAGAGCAAATCCATATGTGTTCCTGCCCGAGATCTTTGTCATAATAGTCAAGTCAGCAGAGCTGGCAAAAACTGTCTGTATATTTGCCTGACAGATTGAATTTGCTTCTGGGGTTCTTCTTGTTAGCAACTCCTGAATTTGCGACCCTGAAATGCTTTAATTTGGTCCTGGTAGTCTACAAATGAGTTCACGGATGCATGGGTGGCCCGTTCTCTCCTTGTCTTCAAGCTCATCTCCAGCTGAAGGTGGTAAGGAATGACAGGTGACGCTCCTGCTTTGGGAAGGTCCTGAGGGCGGCACTCCTGAGGAAGTGGAGATGGAAGAAAAGGATGGTGTCTGGTCCCGTGAGGTATGTGCTGCAACGTTCTCATTTCATGGTAAGGTTGTTTGGCATCTTGCATCAAGTCAATCTTATTCTTTCCAACAGGGAGGTGGGGAGGCGTGAGGAACCTTAACGCTGTTTCTGTCTGCATTGCAAAGACATCTGCCAGCTGGAGTTTGCAAAAACTTCTTCTATTCGTTCCAACACCTTTGACAATGCAGCACACTAAGGAGCCTGCAGTCTCATGCATTAACAGCACACAGTGTGCTAGGGCTAGTTAGTATTCACACACAAATTGCGTAAAGCAAAGCGCTGTGCTGACAGCTTTGTTTGCTTGCCTGCAGGTGCCAAAGACCTGGCTCTGGAAGTACTACATGTACAGGGTGCGCGTGTACGATGTGTGGACCCAGCAGGTGCAGGTGTTCGAGACGACTGACCCCTACTCCAGGAGCCTGGCCGCTGATGGATCCAGGACCCAGGCATCGTTCCCTTCAATCCCACACCACCATCATCCTCCCTATCGACCACCCCTCCCCGACTAAGCAGGGCTGTATCCTAAAGGATGCAAGCAATTTCCATGTGGAGTGTATCCAGAAACTGTAGTATCATGTTTGAGAGGACTGACCATCTCAGCCACCTCTCCTCCAATCAAGGCAATGTTCTTGTATCGACCCATGATATGCGCATGATCCCTAGGAGTTTTCTGGGCAGTAAAGAATCTGCTGCATGCAGATTTCGAACTGTTAGGTCTCTCCCACATTCTTCCTAGAGGACACTGGGGCGGGAAATTTCCCAGTTGCTGTTCTAGACTGTCACAAATGCACACTCAATCCTCAAGATGTGCCGTGTGCTGATAAGGCAGTGTAACAGCCTGGAAAAATGTAGACAGCAGCGCATCTTTACCATGTAGCAGTACAGGAAACAGGCCTCGTCCAAGTTGGATGCATAAAAGTCCATCAAAGAAATCATGCATGAATGCAGATAGTCGACCTGAAGGACGCCAGGCTTCGGCCGGAGGGCTGGGACCAAGAGAGGGCGCCCCATAACGACAACTACAGCCACCCTGCAGACTTGTCGGTGTACGAGCTGCACATCCGAGACTTCAGCATCTCCGACCCTGAGGTACCTGCCTTGCTTGGCAGAGGAGGGTGGTATTGAAGGGGAGTTGGGGAGCATATCTGTTGCATCCTTAAAAAAAACGAACTTACAACACAGAGCTTGAGAGTTGTTTTGCAAGGACTCATGTTTCACCTGGAGGTGCCCTCCTTACTTGGGGGTAAAGAGATGCAGAAAGCAAGGGGTTGCTGCAAATGCTGCTCTGATGCGCTCTCACAGTCATGACATGAGAGAGACATTTTGCCATAAATCTTGCAGGTGCCAGAGGAGCATCGCGGCAAGTATACAGCATTTGCGCAAAATGGTCTTGGAGCGCGCCACCTAAAGGTGGGCCTCTCACCTTCCTTGATTGAGAATACTGTCTATCAGACGTGCTGCTTAATCTGACTGGTAAGTGATTTCCACTTCTCATTCACTTTGTCTGTTTGGGTATGGCTTGCATGGCATGTTGGAAGGATTGCATAAAAATCCAGAGCAGCACTGAAATTGTCCTTCTATTCCATGCTAAACATCCCCTCATGTGTGATACTTTGCAGCTGCATGAACTTAACACAGCAGTTTGATATTGCAAGCTCCAAGCACTGGCCTATCATCTCCACTGATTTATCAACGGAACGAAGGGTCTTGCATGCCATACCACCTAACATGCAATGGCAGCAGCTCATCTCATGAGTGAAAGCAAAGCACAGGGCTCAGTCATGCACTCAAAATAAAGTCTGCAAACAAGCATCAGCCAAGTATGAGTGACATGTAAATCTACAGGAGCTGCGTGGGGTGGGGCTAACGCACGTGCATCTGCTGCCCAGCTACGACTTTGGGTCCGTCCCGGAAAAGGCTGCTGACCAGCAGGTACCCCAGGTGGGTCAGTGGCACTTTCACATTGTATCGCAGAATCATTGAAGATGAAACCTCGAATGCAAGACTGAGCCTCAGTGATGGCCCTTCATCTAATAGCCCTACCTTATCCCCGCCCCTCGATTCCAGAGCCATGGGATGTGTCACTTCTTTGTAGCACATCCTCCCAATTTTCATCAGCGCAGACGCCAGCCGCCATGTTCCACCTCAAGGAACAGTGCAGTGTCCACTATCAATCTGTGAAGGAGTCAAATGTAGACAAGGACAGCACAAAGCCAATCGCAATTGATCAGGAGCGGTGAAACTTCCCAGATTGCAGGTTCCAGATACAAAGAGTTTCACCCACCCACAAATAAGATCAAAGATGACAATTTGCGAACAATGGGAGCTACATCGAAAGCCTCCTGGGCTGCAGGGACCTGAGCTCCTTCTGCCCTAAGCAGCAATATTTAATGATGACTCATCATGAACAGTAGGAGCTATGCAAAAGCCTAATGGTCCGCAGGGTGATCTGAGCAGCTTTGGCCCGGACAGCGAGGAGCAGCAGGCGCGTGTGCTGGAGGTGGCGGACAGCGATGCCTTCAACTGGGGGTACGACCCCGTGCACTGGGGCGTGCCGGAGGGCAGCTACGCGTCCGAGCCGCATGGCGAGTCGCGTGTGCGGGAGTTCCGCTCCATGGTGCAGGCAATCCACGGGCTGGGGTTGCGGGTGGTGCTGGACGTGGTCTACAACCACACCTTCCATTCTGGGCTGGATGGTAAGCGTCCGTCTCCCCCCCCCCTCCCCGTTCCCCAATCATCCAAGCAGTCACGCTTCCCTTGCGTCCACGGGCTGGGGCTGCGGGTGGTGGTAGACGTTCTACAATCACACCTTTCATCCTGGGCTGGATGGTGAGCCCCCATGTTCAAACCCCCCCC
>QAXI01000443.1:1376348-1392493 GCA_004335615.1 Chloroidium sp. JM | reverse complement strand
AGGGGGGATGTGGGCACTTTGCACTAAATGTCATTGATCATAGTGATTGGCTGCTGATATTGAACCACGTCGTATGCCCTTCGTTCATCTGTGCAGAATGCAAGTTCTAAGTACACAGAACTCCTTTCCCCCTGCTAATAAAGGGAAGGGAGCATAAAATAGCGCCTTTGATACCTTGCACACTTTTACCGGGAATTGAACCATGGTTATCATTCTCTTCCTTACTGTCATGTTGTGGAAAGCTCAATGAAAGCACAGAATGCACATTTTTTATTCACGCCTTAGCGCACTGCCTAGGGATGTCAAGGCTGGTGAGTCAAAGTGGAAGAGCGGCTTGGGTGGACAGATTTCTCACCCGCTCCACAGCATCAGGCTGTGCCTCCTCTGCTGGATTGTTGCCATTCTCCGAAGGCACGCCCGCATTCTGCTCTGCCCCGCCACCCTCATCCCCGAGAACCCCTTGCCTGGCCTTGCCATGGCCGTTCCCCTCCCTGTCACGATGCGATGGGTCGGCCACCACTGGGATTCCCTCGCCACCGCTGGGCCCAGGCAGGCTGCCAGCATCTGTGGCTCGCGTTTCGGGCCTAGCAGGTCCATCAAGCCCCTCCGGCTTGAGCTCTGGCGCGACGTTCGCCTCACTGGGTGGCTGAGGCTGCAGGGGAGGGGTAGCGTCAGCACTGCCTCTATGGGAGGCGGCTTGGACTGGCTGCCCAACCCTTGCCAGCAGGTCTGCTAGTCCACCTGTGTGAGGCAGCAGCAAATTCATGAGCAGAAGAAATTGATTGCACGGGCTGCGTTTGCCACTGTCCACTGCAATTCACACGCCAGCAACCCCTTTTGCACCTTCTTTTTAATCGGAGCAAATTTGCTTGAAGCTCTCAGGCAGCAAGGTTCCCCGGGGAATGCATTCCACTGTTAGCATTCAAAGGGCTCGCACCCAGTTTACAAACCACATCAATGCAAAGCATGGCAGGGGAGACTGGGATAAGGGCGGGTGGCCATGCCAAACCTGTCAGCTTGTGGACCCACCTGTGTGACGCATTCTTTGCTGCAAGATGCCGCCAGATGCAGCTGCTGACCCCGGCTGCTGGGTGCCAAAGGGAACTGCTGGCTGGGGTGGCTGCTGGGTGGCAAAACCAATGGGCGCTTGCTGTGCAGCGTAAGACGCCTGGGTCTGAAAGTTTGGCAAACTGCCAGCCTGGCTTTGATTGTAGCCCTGTGTTAACCCCTCAGCCCCTGCATGCAGGTCTACATCATCGCTGTCGTGTCCTCTGAGGGGTTGGAGTCTCTGATTCCTCATATCTTTGCCGAGCCCAAAACCTCCCACACAAAACGCTCCCTTTTCTACGTGCAGAGGAACCTCAGGGGCTGTGAGCGGCATGACTGCTCATGCATTCAATTTGAACATGCAAAATTCCACAGCGTCACTCCCAAAGCTGCATTAGGTAGGCCAACAAGGCCATGCAGGACCACCCCCCCCGCCCCCCCCCTTTTGAGGCTGCACTCCTCAACTCTCCATCCCACATCTTACCCAAGGTGGAAGAAGTCAGCCTTTGCTTTCCCACCTGGCTGCCAATAGCTGCTGCCGGCAAGATCATATGGCTGCCCCTGCACGACGCCATGGCCTGCCGCTTCCTGTGGTTGGGGCCTCCATCCTGCCTGATTCCCTTGGCCGGGGAGGGTCCCCACCCCCTGGTGGTTTGCCTGGGCTGCAAGGGGATGAGTCATCCAGTGGTCATGCCCTGGTGGCACGTATGAGCCTACAACCGCCTTCTGCGAACAATATCGGATCAGGAACACCGACCTTTCTACTTCTCTGACCCAGTTTTGCACTTAATTCCGTGTGCAGCTACTGTATAGAATGAAAATTATACACTCACACATCTGCTTGTATCAATTTTGGCCGTCTTGAAGTCTTTCTCCCTTGTCCCCTCCAGAACCTCCCCCCTTTCTTCTCTCCCTGGATCAACCCTCCCTCCTCTTGGACTTCCACACTTGGAAGCTGACTGACGTGGTGCCCTCTGGGCACATGCCAGATCAGTGGGTGAGTGCGTTGAATTTGCTTCCATTCTGATCCATCACCTGTGCAGGCACTTGAGCAGAGCTGGATGGCCGATCGGCAGCGTCCTGTTGCAAAGACGCTTCGGCCTTCCCAGCCCACCCACTGCTCCCCTTTCTCTGCACCCCCTTGGGCAATTTGTGCAGGGCTGGCTCCCCTTCTGGCGGGCGCAGGTCTCCTTGCCCTGAGGCTGCGATTTTGCCCAGTGGTGGCGCTGTCGGCTCAGCTGTGGCAGCTCGACCATCCTCCGCCGCAGCAACGGGCCGCTGCGCTGTCAATTCGACATCACGGACCTTGCTTTGCTCTGCTTCCGGCTTGACGCTGCCAGCACCCACACCAACATCGCCTTGAAGGGAGGCCTGGGGTGAGGGCTGGTCTTCAGCAGGGTAATCCTCAGCGACTTGTCGCGGCTGCACGGGCTCAGCTGCGGCTTGTGATTGTGCTGATTGGCAAATGGAGGATGCGGCTGATGGCTGGGGTTGCGTCTCGCGAGCTGCAAGCATCATGGATCTTGGATTTGAATGCAAGCAACCTCTTCTGGCGATGTGCAAACAAGCCTCAAACTTTGAGAGCAGTCCTTGAATCGCATCAAGAAGGCGGGTTGGACCGCTGTTTTGATGTACAGAGCTTCGACTGACAGAAGAGCATTTCTGGACTCATGAGCAAAACGTGGGGAGGTCGCTCCGCATTGCCAAGTGTAGGGCAAGTTGTAGCAAGGGTAAGCTCTGGGGGATGCCAGGCCACCGGAGTGTCTAGCAGAAAATCAAAACAAACGAACAAAGTAGATGCTGCAGCTCTTTGATTTGTTCCCCGCCCCCAAAGCTGCGAGTTTATGGTTGCCTTTGGGTACCAAGCATTGGAACAGTTCCACTGTCTCTCTGAAGGGAAGAGCTTGGTCGGGTGCTCACGAGGAGAAGGCGAGGGATCCTTGAGCCAGGACTCAAACAGAGATTCCTCCTCAGCCGCTCTGGCAGCCTTGACGGCGGAGTTGGGAATGGAGCTTGGGAGACCGGGCTCCTCTTGAAGATCGCCGGCTCCGTCTGTCTGGGGGATGCGTTCCATCCCCAAACCCCGCAATATTCCGTCTGCAAGTTCATTTTTCCAACTGCATAGGAGGACAGTAGGGCGGCGGCCAACGACTGCTGCTATGTTGTCATGAAAGCACTTCAGGCATTTGCTGGTGTGCAGGCAATTCTTGGACAAGAAGGTGCGTCCCCTCACTTGTGATGAGCAATCATATGGCTCAAATCATATTTTTCCGCCCTGGCTCACCTGAGGCAAAGGTGGGTCCTTGCAAGAAGGTGCCTGGCAAGGCTGCTTGCGGATCCTCCCGAGAGCCCAGCCCCTCATCCGGGAGGTGGTCCCACCCCCCATCCACCTGGGGGATTGTACGGGACTGCCTCTGCCTCTTGGCTGGTGGATCTGCCAGGAACAACACACTCTCAAAAGTGTAGTCAAACGCCAACCTCATCAGGCCGGCAGCGTTGTCCTTTTGACCTGGCAACCTTCGCTTGCCAGCTGGCTGAGAGCTTCAGCCAAGGGGTCCAGCTGGAGTTGGACTTTTTCAACCAAAAAGTGATCAATGTGAGGAGTGTAGTCGGAAGGAGACTTGAACCCAGCATTCCAAATTTCTAGAGGGGGTTTCAGTGGAGATGGTGGTAGCCCCTCATGTTCGAGCAGGGGGGAAAGGCAGATAATGTCACCATCATTCTCATGGCATGCGGGGAAGCGTTAGATTAAGCCCCCCTCCCCGCCCCTCCCAAGTTCTTGCAGCCTCCCCTACAAACCAGAGGATGGCCCCATAGCTGCGCTTACAAGGCCACAGAATCAGGAATGCTACTCCTGAACAATGTACTGCCAAATTCTGGCAGCTATTTCTCCTGGATGGTTGACTAAGGCGATGATCAGGCATTGATTGCAATTGTGGCCGATTTTTCAAGAAGAATTCATTGTTTGGGGTTGAGAAACGGACTCGCATCTGCCTTGATGGACGCTCGGGTTGGGCGTCGGCCGCCCTCCTGCAAGCTCAATGCCAGGGGCATTTGGAAGTCACTCTTTGCCGCCTCACTCTTCACAGCAGCCCCACCAGTCGCAGCCTTGCCTTTCTTCTCCCCTGCTGCAGCTGCTTTGGTTTTGGCCTTGCCTGCACAACAATATGGAAACTGAATCTTGCAAGCTCTGCTTCGAGATGATATTGCAGATATAGATATTGTAACGTCACACAAGCACCCAGATGATTGCTGGCAGTGCTTTCACAAAATTCGGCATTTCTGTTCTCGAAAGTGGAAGTGCTTTCCATTTTTCATCTGATTAACGTTTCCCTGATTAAGGAATGGTTCTCGAAAGGAGGCATTGACTTCAAGGGTCAAGGCTCTAATATTCTCAGAAGGAAAAGAGAGAGAGATACTTGAATGTCTGCGATACCTGCTTTTGCTTTTTCATATCCAGCCTCCATCTTCGTAGCTGCCTTGGCCTTCTCCGCCGGCACCCTCTGAGCGTCCTTCCCAAGCTTGGAAGCTCTCCCCTTATGATGACGGGGCTGCGCCTCCTTATCAGTCCCAGAATCTACCTTCACACCCTTGCTCTTGGCGTTCTTGCCCTGCTTCCCCCTGGCCCCCACCTTGACCCCCTCCTCTTCCATCCCATCCTCTGCGGCTTCCTCCGCCTCCACAGCAATCGCCTGGCGTTTGGCGGATCTCCCCCTGGGAACCGCCAGGGGCTCGTCGTCGGAATCCTTGGCACTGGAAGCAACCTCACTGCTGGCAGGGGGTCCTTGCAGCTTTCCAGCAGCGATCTTGCGCTTGGGTGCCTTTCCTATGGCAAGTTTGGAGGGCTTTGAGTCTCCGTCCGCTGCTCCTCCTGAGAGTTCTTGCCTGGCGCCTGAAGCAGCTAGGTCGAGTTGTCCTTTGCTGGACTTCTCTTTGCTCGACCCTGCAGCTACTGGCTCTGTCCCTTCAGCAACGGAAGCCTCCCCTCTGCCGGACTCTGTGGCGTCAGCCTTCGATGCAGGCCTCCGTCCGGAATGAGTTTCCTGGCGCCCAGATGGCTCCCTTCCAGCACGGGCCGCTTTCCCTTCCTGAGGTTCCTGGGGCGTCCGCTCCTCACTGGAGGCAGAAACTCCCATCCTGTTCTCAGCAGATGGCTGCTGATCGCCAGCAGAGTGGCTGGAGGCTGCAGGGCCGGCATCGGGCTGGCTGGGGTGGGTGTGGTCC
This sequence comes from Chloroidium sp. JM, assembly GCA_004335615.1. Lineage (NCBI taxonomy): Eukaryota > Viridiplantae > Chlorophyta > Trebouxiophyceae > Watanabeales > Watanabeaceae > Chloroidium > Chloroidium sp. JM. Next base: position 1,387,222 of record QAXI01000443.1, on the reverse strand, counting down.
CAAAGCCAAGCCGTGACTTGCCGCATCTTCAGGCTGCGGTTAAACTTCTGCACGATAATGGCAAGTCACAGTACTATTGATCAGACAAAACTATCAAATCACACTCTTGAGTCTTTGCTTCCATGATCTTTCCGGGGGAGCCATTCTTTGGGAAAGCTTTGGTAAAGCTGAAGAAAAATAGTCACCCGATACGATATGTCATGGATTTCTCTGCACACATGGGAAGGAAATATTCACGCCCTGCATCTCATCAAAATGGAGGGCGATGCGCATTTTGCCATGATCCTTTGTATAGAGATCACTCTCTGGTGAAGTCTCTGAGCCTCCACATTCCTCAAGCAAGTAGATTTGCGCTTTACCTCGGCCCCACCCCCACACACTCTCATAGCCAGGCCCTTAAAATTCCCTGCAAAGGGCTTCCAAAATTTCTCACCGAGCAGCTCAGGTCTACTAAAATTCAGAAAGATTATCGAGGATCCACTTAAATAAGTCATGGTCCATAAGCTTGCTCTCACTACTGCAGGTTTGGCGCATGCGTCCAAGAAAAGCTGTGTCTGTCCATCAGTACAAAATTAGCGAGTAAAAATGTACCATCACCTGGGCAGTGTCTCAGGGGAGGGCTACCTGATTCAAGCCTACTTCCGGGAAGATGGTGTTTAGCAGGACCCTGAAGGGCATGTTCTTTGCCTGGCTGCCCCTTGCATTGGGGAACACCTCATCCAGCACACTCTGCAGCTCCTCCTTGGATGCAGCTGACCTCGCCGCCTCCACAATGCTGTCTGCAGAGGATTTGGAGGCTATCATGCCCAGCTGCGGTCACAAATTCGGAAAAGTGAAAGTATTCTGATACTTCTGCAGTTGACATACACATTTGCCAGTACCTTGGCGTGCAAGAATGGGTCTCAAATGATGTTTAAGCTCTGAGCACATGTGATGGAGTTTGGTAAGGAGTGACAATGTGGATAGTCCAAGGATCTGGATTCCATATATCCATATAACCTTGAAGGGTGATTTGCCGAAAAAACAATTTCAGGTCAATCATGGCAAGATTGAGATTTGAATTCAGGCATCACCAAGATATAAGCAAACCTATGGATACAGGGAGGGATTGTTGAAGTACAGTTTAGTAATTTAAAACTTTTGATGACAGACCGGAATGTACATCCTGATTCAAGACAGGGCCACATGAGCCTTTTGTGGGAGCACGTGTTGCGACACATGATGAGATTTGCACACCAAGCCACAAATTAGGCTCAAAAGATTTCCAATGCTACAACACAAAGGTATGAGATCTGAACTTAGGCGTCCAAGTTTTATGCCGTAGGTCAGCTTTAATCAGCAGCGTGTCATTGATTCAGGTCGACAACAGAGACACTACTGGCATAAGTCATTTTATAATGTGTCATTTTATAATGTGCGCATTGAAATATGCATTGCTAGGTCCTCTTCCCAAACAGCAAATTTGAAGGAATTGCTCTTTTCTGCCAGAGAGTCGGGAATAGGCAGGCTGCTTAGCGCAAGATACACTCCCATTTGAGCAGGTAAAAGCTATAAGCTTCAATGAAAAGAAGCTACACGCCTGATCAACTGTATTGCTCTTTCACCTGATTTTGAGCGGAATTGATTCATTGCTTGCATGGTGGCGGTGGTAGGTTCCTCTCACCATAGCTTTGACGTGGGTCGCCCTCAGCTGCTCCATCAAGCCCTGCCATTTCTGCACCCGTTCTCCCATCGTCTCCCACCAGGGTGCCTCGTCTGGTTGGAGGCACTCCATTGGGGGAGGTCACACCTCCACCCACCTCTGCAGTGTTCTGGCCCAGGCTGGGTTCTACGGCGTTTGAGAGGGAGGCAGGTGAAGCCACAGCTGCTGGCTGGTCGCCACCGCCGTGGCCCGGGGTGGGGATGGTGGCAGCTGTGTGGGCAGCTGGCGCCACAGCTGTGTGCCAGGCGCCACCGCTATAGACCTGCTTGAGGGCATCGTGGATGTTGCGCAATCGCACTGCCCTTGGCAATTTCTGCAGCACAGGCGTTTCATCATCTTCCTACTGAGGGGTCAGCCAAGCCCTTGATGATGCTATCAGCACTCCAAAATTGAAATTATGCCTAGACAAGTCACAGTGGTACATGGAAAGATTAAAAAGGTTAGACGCCAAAAATCACTCAGTAAAGCCAAAAAAGATTGTGACTGCAAATCATGCGTAGAGTAGAGGAGTTGATCTTGTATCTACAGCTGGACACAGGTACCAACAAGTGCAAAAATCAAATTCTTCTCATTGTTGGAGCTATCAAGCTGTCCAGACCAGGGCAAAATCCTGCCAAGGGATCCACAGGCAACTTTCTGACACATCTGCACCTTTGATGTGAAAAGATGTGGCTTTTGCATTCTATCCTTTGTAAGTTCACCGAAAAAGGGTATCGTGATCCAATGAAACGCAAAAAGCTTCGCCGTCAGTGCCATGGCATCTTGTTGTTAGGCATGCAGGGTTAAGAGGAGGAGGGGTGTCGAGAGCATCTGCACCCACCTGCTGTGGTTGTGTGGGGAAGAAGGTGGACCACACATCTATCAGCCTCTGGGCCTTCGCCTTGCTGCCCTGCACAGAACAGATAGGGCTTTCGCTCCAGCTTTAAAAGCGAAATCAACCTTGGCGTATACTCTAGTGTTGCTTGCAGTGCTTTCAAGGCCCAAAAAGCTGTCCAGTTGTGCAGTTGCCCTTGTGTCCAACCCAACTGCTCTCAGGTCGATATGAACAGATCTTTTTGGTGTCATGACAAGCTCGCACAATGCCCTGAATTTGTATGTGCAAGACTCCCTGACATCCTCCAAACACATGCATTGTCTTCCTCCTGCCTTCTGCCACCGGAAGGCACTCTGCCTCTCCCCCTTCTGTTAAGCGGAGCATGATAGATGAGATACTGTGGTGCAATCAAGCAGCTGCCCAGTCTCTTGTTTATAGGGCGAACATTGATCATTAAAGACAGAGTTGTGCAGCTCTTTCCAAGGAAGAGGCCTCTGCAAACCTCAGGATTTGCACACTTCACTTTGAGGAGGAGACTCTGCATACCTGGGAGTTTGGGAACTCCAGCTCCAGCAACTTGGTCAACTGCTCTTCGGGCGAAGAGGCAGCTGCGGCCGCCGCAAATGCGCCTACAACCCATGTATACATTCTTCTCAAATCATTTGAAAGCTAGGATCATGCTTCTCCAATGGCGGCAAAGCGAATCGTTGTCAGGGTGGGAGCACTGGAGGGCAGGATTCCTGGGCATCTGCTTATTGCTGACGAGTTGAAAGAAGAATATTCAACAACTAGATTGGCAAGTATCTGCTGCTCACTTGAGGTTCAAGTTTACCAGTCGCTGCGGAAGCACCCCATATATGATACGTCACAAAAAATCCCATCGCCTGTTGTGATCTAGGTGGCTTAACCCGCCCCGCCCTTCCCTCCAGGGAATCAAAGCATAAATTCTGGCGCCTCGACAAATACTCTAGGCCGGGTTTTTGCCCAACTCTACTTGACAATCTGGTCTGAACATATTGATTTGCTACCAAAAAGAGGTGCTTTATAGGGTGAATCACAGTTTGACACTGAACTCTGCCCTTTGAACAGCTGAGCCTTTCTTCTTCCTATCTTTTGCATATTTGGGGAGTGAGACAGACATAATGATCTGTGAACAAGTAGGCTTTCTACCCACATAAATCATCAACATGCACTGCACACCAATCAACACCATGAAGAGAGAGAAGCGAGGCTCACCAAGATCCAAGACCCCTGCGACCTCGGCAGGCAGCTGGTAGTCCAGCGGAGGCAGCGTGCGCGCGCCCCTGGATGGTGCCTCCGCCCTATTCCTCACTTTCCTCCCCTCCTCCTCTTCCTCATCTGAAGTACTGGGGGGTTCGCTGTCCTCGGACAGCTCCCCTGGATACCCCTCCGACCCCTCCTCCCAATCATTCAGGTGCCGATCCAAAGCCCGCTCGGCAAGCACTCTGGCAGCTGTGGCAGCAGAATCTTTGGCAGGGTGGCCACCGCTGGTGGCCGCGGCCTTGGGGGGGCGGGGGTCGGATCGGCTGTCCGAGGGCTCGGCCTCCTCGCCGCCGCTGGCAGGGGCGGAGATTCTCGGCGCAGCTTCTGGCCACTGCAAAGAGTGGCAGTCAGGCATCTCATGGGCTGGCGTTTGGGGGCCGGGAATGGTTTGGTCATCAGAGGACCTATTCTCTATCAGGCGTTCAAAGTATTTGTGCAGCATCTTGAAGTAACAGATTTGTTTTGGCACTGCAAATGCATGAGAAACTTCAAAAACTTGTGCCCCCCCCCCCCTCCTCCCCTCCTCAGAGTATGATCTGCGTTTGAATTGAATTGCAAGAAGGATGATCATGTCACACTGGGATATAGAAGCACTCGTTTCACCATCACGGGAAACGAAAATGCAGCAGGGCAGCAGAGAATGTCCATCCCAGGGTTTGATCCGAAAATGTAGGGAATGTATGTCAAGGTTGGTACACTGTATACAAAACCCAGGATTTACAAGGTAGACGAGAGGAGGAAATGGAAGGGAGGATCAAGGAGGAATGAGGACAGGGAAGGGGGAAAAGAGGAGAGGAGAGGAGGGGGGGGGGACCAATTTGTCAAACTGCCGCGAGGCTACGACCAAGGATGCCTGCTCCCCAAAAGCCTCCTCGCCGCTCCAGAACAGGTTGCCTTCCTCGACAGCGCCCAGGGTCGGAGCTTCAGGTTCCACCCAAACTACCTGCATTGCATGTAACAGGGGAAGAAAGCCAGCTTTGATCCTTTTCGATGGCTGCAATTTGGATTTGCCTGACAAGAAATTGGAGGGCCACCCATCACACTAGGCATGAAAGCACTCTGCCAGGGTGCTGTTGTTGCTGGCAGCCCCACTGGAATCGACTCTCGTGCAATATGAGCAATTTTGCAATCCCCTTTGGGGTATAGAATTGAAGCTCAAATAAGCCGCAGTCCTCGGGTCACACACCTGCACTGTATAGCCTTGCCAGGAGTTGTGCTGCCAGGCCATCTGCCATGCAATGCCCATTCACTCTGATTCACTCCCCCATACAGCCACGATATCACTCGTTCTGACCCTAGCCATTAGTTGAGCAAGGACCCTTGAGTTCTCCCTCACAGGCCACTCAGGATTGCATCACAGTACCTGAGGGCTTAGTTGGCAGGCGGAGTCTGGGGGAGCAGAGTGGCCACAGCTTGCGCAGCTGCATTGTGGGCAGTGCCACCGCTCGTCCATGGGCGCCGCCGCAAGCCCCAGGCAGGCCCAGTGGAACACCCCTGGGCAGCTCTCGCAGCAGATAAGGTCTCCCTGCGCTCCACACAGGTGCATCAGCTACCCAGAGGATGCAACTAACATCTCGCCTCACTTATGCGCGTTCAAAGACAAGAATTTGTTTGTCTCCCTGATAATATTCTGCTGTTGAGAAGCGTGTGTGATCCCCCTCATGGTGCTACTTATATCTACATCTGAAGCCCCTTGTTGATGCACATTGCTTTTGTGATGAATGTATTGCTAGTTATCCTTGTATGTACTTTGTGTTACATCGGGTTGACCCCTTGTAAGAGACTGGCAGCTGGAGCTCATCTCGTTTTTACACACATGATGCTCTTAATTTTTGGCATTGAGCGGATGCAATTGCTGCTCTTAATTTCTGCTTCATGTCAAAAGCTCAGAAAGTCATTGTGCTGTCCCATTGTCAAATCCTTGCTGCCTGGAGATGCGCGGCTTCTGCAGCAATACTCACGCACAAGCTCTTGGAAGGCCAGGGAATTCTTCTGCATGCATTGATATTTCACATCACGACCCCTTATAAAAAGCACTGATTCTCAAGCTTTGTGAGGACTATTGCAATATTTCTGCTGGTGACTTGAGAATGGCTTATTCACCTACCATGGCCCTCCATATATGTTCTTTTAATTAGAGCCAAATTTGATAAGCAGCCCACTACACATACCAGAGCAGTATCAAGCTGCAAGCTCGGTCTGAGCATTTCTTCTCTGTGTCATTCTGGGGATTTGTGTTCAATTTCTGCCTCCTAGCATTGGCCGCACAATGTTCCTTGGCTACAGAGAAGGCCCCTCCTTACCTTTTCGAATTGCAGAAAACTGCCTGAAAGAGAATTACCTCGACCGTCTAGTTCTGCTTGCAATGTAGCGGGAAAGGTGGATACAGCTGCAGAGCAGTGTGTACTTGCAACTGGCCCAAAAACAAGCAGAAACCGCCACTGGGCCCTGCCTTTCAGGCAATACTGCAGGTGGAACAAGGGGCTCACCCCCGAGCCACAGATGCGGCACTCCGACCCGTGCTCCTCGTTTGGTTGCAGCTCAGGCACCGCCGGCAGGGCGCCACCTCTCCGGGTCAGGCCCCACTGCTTGGGCGGCGCCTTGCTGCCCTCCTCCCCCAGCCAGGTCACATCCCCATTCACCAGATCCTGCCGTAAAGCACAGCATGTTCGCAAATGGCAGGGCATGGACCACAATTTGAATACATCCTGGTCTGGCTTTCTTGCTATCAGGATGCACTTTTTGGTGCTCACACAGTACCAATTGTCTTAACTGCCTGATCTCCTTCCCAATCTCCCCCTCAATTCTCCTCGGCTGCATTAGAGAATGTGTTTTGGACCTGCAGGCTGATGCTGGCAGGCCCGTAGGTGTACTGGCAGGGCCGGTGGTAGTTGCTCCTGGTGAGAGCCTCAAACCCTGTGAAGCTGACGTGTGTGTCCCCAGGTGCCACCCTGATACCCTGATGCGTGGCATGCCCAACAGCCAGCAACTGCTCCTGCTTGTTCTGCAGCGGGCATGCCCTATGTCTTGAGGATGGTACTCATCAGCAAGAATGTAGCTGGAGGTGTGGTGAAGATAGCCAGCATCAGCTTAAAAGCACGTGTGCTTGTAATATGCGGTACTTTATGTCTTCTGAAAGAGGGTGCAAGGAAGGGATGCAACCATCGGTGAACCAAAATGGCTTCTATAATCGTATTTCGCTGAACAGGAGAAGTATAATCATGCTTTGGTACCAGGCGACGTCATAGTACACGCATTGATTCTGCAATTTTATAGTATTGTTGACAACTACCCGATGTCCCGACGTCAAAGCCTCAAAATGGTGAAGCGATGCAAGCTTGCTAGAAGACAAATGGCGAGCAGCAGCAATCTCAGAAGAGCGTTTCCAACTTCCATCCAAGGTGTACCTTGTATCGCAGCAGTTGGCCATCCTCAACCAGACCCGTCTCCAGCATCTCATTGAGACGCATTGTCTTTTTCTTGTACACTGACATGATTGATCAGCCTCTGTCTTCAGTTGTCTGAGCTATCCGTTGTTTATTCCGAGAAACATGCCAAAATGGAAAGGCGAACTCAGCCTCTCTCACATTGGACAGGGTACACTAGAATCATGCTGAGAATTCTGATCTTTTCTCCTCGTGTTCTCCTGCAACCGAAAATTGAATCGGGGTGACTCACAGCGCGCAGAGTTGTTTGCCAAACCAAAATTCAAATTGTCAAAGGAGCTGTGCAAGCGCTTCTCGTAAAGCTTGCTCGGGTTGAGCAGCCACAGAGTCGTACCAGGATTATCACTCACAAGGCTCCTTGCTTTTCTGTTTTCGCCCATGTTCCGTTTTTGTGCACCAAATTCTCGGCTCGTCCGCTTCCTTGACGATGTGCTCTGCGGCAATCTAAGCTGTGCGCTCATCATTCGGAGCTGAGCTGTCCATCAACGAGCACATAGCAAAGCACAACTTACGATGGTTCGAGCTCTGAGGGAGAAAAAGGCAGTCAACTACAATTTGGCTGCCTTAGAAGCTGACCAGTTCAGCGACGACGAGGAAAAGAAGCCGAGAAACGGACGACAGCGAAGGTGAACCCTCTGACATGACGTGATTCTTCTCACCACCAACGAGGCACACGGTGATGCACAATTTGAATTGAATCTACACAGTGTACTGGAACTTTTCCAAAACTCTACTGGCTAATTGATCTCTCATAACATTTAGGCACGGCATATGCCCCTTCTTGTGCTCTCTGCTTCAGGAAATCTGGTCGCAGCACCTCGAAAACATCCTCCATGCTTGATACGCACTCAATAAGTGCAGCCTCAAACTTCACCTCTTTGCCATCACTGCCAACAGCTGCCCATCACGCATTATAGACAGGAGACTTGTCTCGACGCAGGGATGAGTCGGAAGCCAGCCAGCAAGATTCGGACCTAGAGGAGAACTCAGAGGGGAGCGATGGGGAGGACGATGGCATGGAGGGCAGCAACGAGGAGGTGACGGGCAGGCGGAGGAAGAAGGCCTCCCCCGAGCCCTCCCGCCGTCAGCCCTCCCGCCGCGGCGCTGCCAAGGACATGAAGGAGCAAGACAGCTCAGAAGGTGCAGCCTGGCCCTCATCTTCAGTCCTGTCTCGTCTCATCATTCACCCTGTAAAGGCTAGCGTCCTGCATTTTGTGCAATTTGCCACTCTCTGAGCGAAATTGGGAAGGCAATACACAAAGAGAATTGACTATTCCTCTGCCTCCAGGCATGTCCTTCAGTCCACCCTTCGCCCGCCAGCCGCGAGTGTTGCCAAACAATCTCACAGACAAATTACCGATGCCTGAAATTGGCCAAGGGCTCCTGGGATCATGACTTCTCAGCCAAGGGCATGATTCCCTGCAGACACGATTTCATTAATTGCCAAGCTTACACATGCAGGCGATGATGCCGCCTCAGACAATGAGGGGTCGGTAGTGGCCCTGACATCTAGGGAGGAGAGCGACTCCAATGAGGTTGAGGAGCGAGACCCCATCCCTCCCCAAGGCGTGCGGCGCTCCTCCAGGCGCAAAGCACCCAAGTCTGCCGCCAATGCCGGCACAAGGCGCTCCAGCTGCGCTGGCCGGGCTGCGGCGGTGGTGGAGTCAGCGTCCGATGGGGAGGACAGGGAGGAAGGCCCTGAGGCAGAGGAGGAGGAAGAGGAGGAGTCTCTGCCCAAGTATGCTCTGTCTGATACCAGGATAGTGGCTTTGACAATCTGGTGAAAGGTTTCTGGGCCACTGAGGGAGCTGAAAAGCTGAAATCGGGGAACTCAAAGGCTTTTTGTAGTTGGCTTTGGACCAAACTCATCATCAGATCTGTCATCAGATGCCCAGGGGCGATCTAATGCACTAGGGCTCGAACCCCAAGATCACCTTCGATGGCCTCAGTGCCACTTTTCAACTTTTATTTCATACCCAAAACACCACTTCACAAAGGTGTTCAGGCCAACTTTGCCTGAAGACAAAATGGATGGCACAGGAAACAAGGGTGTCAAGGTAGTCAAAAAGTACAGAATTGCCTTTACAGTGTTCTGTTTTTCTGCCCTATCCTGGCATGAAGGAAGGATCGAATTTATGTCTGCAAATATCTGCAACATGGAGCCACTCATGCTGAGCTTGCGGAGTCACATCACTCAGCTTGGGCGCTGCATGCACGGGGAAAGCCTGGTACCTATTGAATGGGAGTGACCGTTGAGTCGAAAGTAACTTATGATGACTGAACCATTCATCTTTCAGGAGGAAACCTCGTGTGAACTATGCCAGCATCACCAAGCTGCTGGACCACAGGCAGGTGGACGGAGAGGAGGAGTTCTTTGCAATATTTGCCAGTATTTCCCTGCTTCTTCCCTTGCCCACCCTCTCTACGGAACATCTAGAGATGTTGAGTGATTGTATTCTCCACCCTCCCATCGAGTCCCCTTTTGCATCCCCGCAGTGGCTCCAGGGCGTTCTTAGCGATCACAGCTCCTTGGCAAGGCTGCAATGCGTTTGCAATCAAGCTGCTGTTGAGAAATTTGTTTGCAGCTACCCTGTTGTAATCGTCAACTCCTTTGGCCCTTACAGATAAGGAGAGCGGCAGGACAGAGAAATGGGGGGAAGGGTTGGGGGCGTATTTGACGGCTGTCGCCGTTGCAGACTGCCAAACATATCATACCAAGCAGCTAGTGACAGAGGTATGGCTTGAATTGTGGAACCACCCCTGTCTTACCTGGATCCTCCTCTTCCTCTTCCCTCCCTCCCATGTCATGGAACACACATTTGGAAATTTCAATCCATGACCTACACCATGTCGAAAATGCTGACTGCATCTTCAGCTTCCAATACCCTCAAAACGCTTGCCTGCAGACAAGAGCTACAGGCAGTCCGCATGGGTTCCCGGCAAGCCGCTGCGGAAGACCGCCCAGGGTACCGCAAAGGTGCGGCAGATGTTCGACCGCCTGCGCAAGGGGGTGGACCCCAGCCTGGAGCACGGCATCGCACCCGAGTGGCTGCAGGTGGGCTTGCAGCCTCGTATTTCACTTCTTGCTGGGCTCCGGGGACCAAAAAGGCTTTGAAATTCCCAATGTACCCCTGCTTCCTTCTCCTCCCTCACCATTCCTGACGGGGAGACCAATGATTGTCACATGCAAATGACAGACGATGCCATTGCACGTTTGGACTGTGCATGATCTGCAAGTAAGCCGACATGGGATTTCTTAAGGGGGAGGCAATTGTCAACTCAGCAAATTCCAACTGAATATCTTACAATTTCAGCATGGTCCAAATTGGTTGTCTTGTCGTTGACACAGCAGTCTTGCACTGTACGACACAAGCCACTGCAGTCTGGCCAAATTAGATGAAGCATGTCATGTCTGTGGTTGAACTCGGCTGAGAGTGGATCTTTGCATGGGACAGGTGGACCGGATCATCAGCCATGATGCCCGCGACAACACCTATCTGGTCAAGTGGCAGGGGCTGAACTATGTGGAGTCGACCTGGGAGAAGGCTGAGGACCTCAAAGACGACCAGGTGAACGCTCCACATATCCTTCCCCGCCTCCTCATCCACACTCCCCTCCCCCCCCCCCT
>QAXI01000443.1:1330109-1347929 GCA_004335615.1 Chloroidium sp. JM | reverse complement strand
GGGGGGGGGGGGTCACCACAAGGTTTCGCTCTATGAAGCTGTCATAGGCACCCTCGAGGGGACCAAGTTTGCCCTGGTAGCTGCCTGTCACCAGCCCCTTGGCTGAGACCAGGGAAGTGAAGTGGAACATGGGAGCCTGCATGACAGCTGCACAGCCATCTTAGCTGCCGCTTCTTCTCCAATGCTCTTGCCCACGCCTCTAGCAACTGTCTCCATGTTCGCAGCATTGTGCTGAGTCTGGACGAGGATTTCATGGCATACGACACAAGGCCTCAGTCTAAGAGCACAATGTTCAATTTGGTGTAGAGCTCATTCTTCGAATGGCAATCATGTATGGTAATTCATGTGGCATGGTCTGCATACGGATTGTGAGGTCCAGCTGGAGATAGTGCCTAGATAACACCGTCGTGGTGGTGTGTGGGGGATGAACCACAAGCCAAAAGTCGGTCAAGAGTGGCACCGTTCTTGAGCTCGCACAGCCCATTGGCTTGGTTGAAGGTCCAGGCGATGCAGACTGGGTCAGTGAAGCTCGGGATTGCGTTGGGGTCTGCTTGCAGCGCCTTCCAGGCGTACAAGGAGGTAGAGCACTCCTGGCAGCAGGTGGACACGTTGGGCTGCACTCCACTGCTGAAATCATTGCCTGCAAGATTCAAAGCAGTGAGTTGTTGCCCACAGCAAGGAATGCAGAAGGGGATTGGCAGGTGGGGGTCTCTGTTGGTGTGCAATCTTGAATGCCGTTCCTGCCAATCAACATTTCCCTCTTCCAGGATATGTCTTGGGCGCAATTTGACATTGTCTCCAGCCATTTGCCTGCCCCTTGGTCCTAAGGCTGATTGCAGCTGAGGTTTTGAGGGAGGCAATGAGCAGTAGGTGAGGAGGGCAAGACACAATCGCCATGATGCACCTTGACTCTGTCTGAAATTCATGGCTGCGGGCATGAGCCTGATTTGGGGCCGTCAAACATTTCTGTGTGTAACAAGAACTGACCTTGAAAGTCGGCGTCTTGGATCACCTGCACCCATTACCAAATGATTCAAAGGCAGAAATTGGAACAGCTAAATCTGCTGAGCAGACAGCTGCCATGTCAGCTATCCAAATTAATGCTTCAAGTTTGTTGCAGTAGCTGCTCTGGATTGCAAATTTAAGAGGCAGAGCAAGCTGCTCAACTGCCCGCTTAGATGAACAGGAGTGGCGCATCCACCGATGTGAATTAACATGCAGCCAGTCATCACAGCAGATCAAATTCAAACCTCCTTGTTCCATTTGGTCCTTGCTTGATATGTATCACTGCAGACGCTTCTGAGTCGGCTGCTTTTGGCCGGTCCAGTTAGAGGTGGGTGTTTCAAGAGGAGGTGGGTTTCTTCTTGTGCTCTGGAGTGTCAGTGGGTTCACCATTGGGCACACCCCAAATTGCCAGGCGTCTGATGTCAAAGCCAACGGTTGCGCATGCGGCATCTCTGCTGCAGCAGGTGCTTCATGAAGCACTGATCTAGTGCGCCCTGCATCACATGTACAGCTTAAGGAGGCTGGCACATCTTTGTCTCTGAATCTTCTATTTTCTCGACTATACCACCCAATCAGGGGGCCCGCAGGAAGACATCTGTGCTGAGCTGAGGCATGCAATGCCAGGACACGAGGAAAAGTAGAAGGTGACAGATTGTACGCATCACAGGGGGATCTCTATGGCACATGACCCTGATTCTTTTTAGGCACCGTCAGAGCGCAGCGCAATGCGTAAAAGAGCTGTCTGTGGTGCCAGAATGGGGAGAGCTCGCAGAGCACCTTGAAGCTTACCGGACATTAGCAGATCGGTAGTGGTGAACAGCAGGACTGCCAGACAGAAGGGCAATAGCAGCCACATGAACTTCAATGAGGGACTGGAGCGAGCAGAGAAGTGCTTCAGGAGGGCATGGGGGGCCACAGCTGCACTCGTTGCCTTTGCCAAGCAGCTCTCCAGGTCCAAGTTGGGTATGACCTTGAGGGTTGGCTCTTCTGCGTCTCTCTTCATTGTGCCTGTCACAGCAGATCTTTGCTCATTTGCAGTCATTTGCAGATACACCAGTACGGATGTGAAGAGAATTGCGTGAAGTCCTGAAGGTTGACATCAAATCACTCCCATCCAAGCTGGCATCTGATTCTGCATGTTCAATGTATATAGTACGATGAGATTGACAAGGATCTCATGCGACTTGCTCTTCCTTCCGACTGCGAGCCACAGCCTTTCAAGCTTGTGCAATTGTCGGTGATCAATCCAAGGAAAGGCGGTGATTTCTTGCATTGCACGGCGGTTGGAAGTGGGCAAGTGGGCAATTGCCTTTGGTGGGGCCAAGAGCCAGAGCGTGGAGTCTCAGAGTCAGCTTATCCCTGAACTTTTTGATTTTCATTTGGAGGCCTTGTCGCATGAAACATGACAAACGCAGGTGGCGAATGATGACAAATTGGCCATGGCAATACTGGCAAAACCAATATCTTTGGGGTGTTAAACCCTCAGCTGCATTCCCTGGCTGCAGGATACTACACAGCATCAAGCACTCTGTTCATATGATGCGGTCACACACCTGCATGCTTTGTGAACCTGCCATAGTCCTTGACAGAGCTTGCCATGCTGGGTCGCAGGTTCCAGCTTCAACAGTCTTTGAAAACAAACAAACTTCAAATTGATGGAATCCAACAGAACTGGCTTCATTTGATTGACTTTAAATTTCCCCATGGCCATCTCCTAACGATCCACCTGTGTCAGCTTCTAATCAGCCTCGCAATTGCCCATTTTTTCCTTATGAATGAGTAGCAAACTCTACCAACAACGTCACAAGGGAGCAGTAGCCAGGATATCAGGAATTGTGATCTCCACATACTTCACATCAGTCAGCAGCAATAGTGCAACAAAAAGGCAAGAAAGGCAAGCCAGGGCATGGGATTATTTTTAACACGATTCTATTTGATAGTGGCGGCAATTTTTTGGCAGCTGGCATTGTCCCCAGAGCAGGTGTTCTCCACCTCAATGTTCTGACCAGCAGATGCAGCTGCAACAGCCATGGCAGCACTGATCCTTTGTACAACCTGCCAGGCAAAATAATTCCCTCAAAGTAGCTGGAATATGGAAAATTCCGGAAGAGGAGGAGGGCATCCCACCCGCCTCCTGCACTTGCAGAATTGAAGGGACATGTCTCCTGCCTGGGAAGCCAGAGGAGATGATATCAGGCAAGAGATTCAGGGACAGCAGCTCACGTTCAGTTTGTCTCTGACAAAAGTATTGAACTGCCCTTGGAGGGCGCTGATGTTGCCTTCGTATGTGCCGGTGAGAGTCTCAGGGCTAGCAATCAGAGTTGTCGATGAATCCTTCAGGGTACCTGCACACCATCGCACCAGCAGATTGTCGACGACTCTGGAAGGACTGTTGGACAATCCAAGTGGTCAGTCCATGCTCATCTCTCTGGCTTTGATTGAGTGCCCTTATTGCATTGCACTGCGCAGGAAGCAAAATGATGTCAGCTGCGGTGGGGGATTTCCCTCTACCCAACCCTTCCAATTTCCTTCCAACCAGCTTGTCTACATGCATGATTCCTGAGCAGCATTGCTCAATTGCAAGGGTGCCAGAGGTCCAGGCTCAGCTATTCAGGCATGGAAGCGAAAAGACTGCATTCCCCTGCACCTCTGTTGACATAGATGGGGCCACACTCTGCTGTTTGCAAGACTCACTTGTCTTGAGGTAGCACTGCTGCGTTCCAAGGGCATATGTCCAGGCCAGGCAAGCGCCATCATTTGGGCCTGTAACTTGCACGTGCAAGTAAGTTGTATAGTTGCAGACTGCAATCAGGGTCCCCAGGGCAGTCTCAGTGGTCCTTCATTTGCAGTGAGGGACATTTTTGGGCATGTGGGCTGCACAATGCGTAATGAAGGATCTCATGATCGCATGAATACCGAGGGAGAGTTACTCCATTGAGCATAAGGGCTTGGCTTGTTTTTCTTCTGCAGGAGTTGTGAATTTTTCATGACTACCTTTCAGTAGTCTCATGTGCCCTGTGCAATTTATACAATATGGGGCTAAAGCAATCAATAGAGAAGCAAAGGAGGGGGGAGGGATGTCTGAATCACCAGGCTTGGCATCAGAAGCGGTGTTCTTGGCCTTCCAGGCTTGCAGTGAATCAAGACACTTGGCGCAGCAGGACGAGACATTGGGCTCGCTGTCGTGACTCAAGTCATTGCCTGAAAACATGTGGAGAGGGTCATCAGTGTCTTCAGCAAGCCAAAGAAACGCTGTAGAGGGAAGGGCTGAGAAGCATCAGAGGTTGGAAAATTTGGTGCAGAAAGTGTGAACCCACAAGCAAGATAACATCATGTATACGTAGGAACATCACTGCTGGAAGGCATGCAGGCCTTCCAGGCGCAGCATTATGGTCAACCCATGGCCTACGTGGGCAGCATGCATGCTATAGCATGCATATAGCTATATGCACCCTCCGGATCCTTCTCCTTCAAGCCATGATAGGCAAATATTACTGAGCGCTCAAAATCACGAAAGATTACGACAAGAGGACAAACTCGTTCTCACCAGCAAAGTCAGCATCCCTCACAACCAGTTGGCACACTCCATATTGCCATGCAACTGGTGCTGTCAACCCACTGCCTTGGAGAATAGTTCGAGCACCTGCAGATAATGCAAGCAGTAGCTGAAGCTTGCTAGGTTTGAGAAGCTTTACTCATTGACGCCTCTAGTTTCTTATTCATAATCACTGCACTGAGCTCAGCAGCAGCAGGAACAGGATTGAAGTGAACTGCTTACCTGACGTCCCACATGCACGAACGATGATAAGGAGGGCAGCTGCCAGGATCTGACGTCGGCAGGGCGGCATCTTCTGTCTGCAAGGGATCCGGAGTCTACTGCAGTTTCGTTGTTGAGCAGAGCAGTCACTTTGAGAAGGACAGCGAAATCTCCCTGTCAGATTCCGTCGGCGGATAAAAATTCTGGCAGCAGGGTAGTGGGGTAAAAGTATTTTCCGCAGCCCATGAGGCCCTTGGAGAAGCTGACTATTCATTTGGACCAAAACTTTGCACAGCTAAATCTCATTCATTTTATGTTCATCTTCATGCATTCCATACCTTGAAATTATTCAGCACATATTGATGTGTCTTCCAAATAGTCTGCTTGTTCAAACATAGTTGATCAGGTACTGGATTCCTGGCTTGGATTCCCAAATTGTTCAGCGCAATTCTCAGCAATGAAGCAAACAGAACACAAAGCAAAGCTACATAATTTAATACCAAAATTTGGGCACCACCAGACTGGCCTCCTAAGAATTCATCTCTCTACTTTTTCTTGATGACTGCAGCAATTTTCTGGCAGCTGGGTGCAGAGCAGCTGGTTGACACTTGTGAGCTCTGACCTCCGACTGCTGTTGCCACTGAAGAAACCGAGGTGATTGTCTGCACAGCCTGCACAAGATGACCTTCATTTCCCGCTTCATGTAGTCTGAATTACGCAAGACAGCAGTGCAGACCATCTTCCCATTGCAGTATGGATCGTACACAAAAAAAAGGATTCAACATGGAATTGGTGAGCAATGCAAGCCTCAATGGCTGAATACTCCTTTACGTATACGATGGATGGGCCCGGGGTGCAAGGGAGACACACCTGAAGCTTGTTGGCCACAAAGGAGTTGTACTGAGCCTGCAGCTTGGGGTACTTGCCCTCGTAAGATCCGGTGTAGACACCAGAGACTGGGTCCAGGGTTGACTTGCCTTTGGGATCTGTGGTACCTGGTAACACATGTGGACTTTCAACGATGATGTGGTCGGGACATCACACAAGGGAGGCGAAAAGGAGCAATTGCAAGCAGCTGTGTTCGGAACTTCTGCGGTTCTTCACACAGATCTGCATATTTGACTGACGGCACCCTCACACCAGCACAATGCAAATATCACTGCCGAGAACATGGACTTATGAAAGACAGGTCTATGTGAGAGCAGAAGTAGTGGGATGCAACAAAGGGTGGCTCACTGGTCTTCAGATAGCACAGCTTGGTAGCAGGGTTGAAGGTCCATGCCATGCATGCCTGACCCTGTGGGTTTGCGTTCTGCCCGTACTTGTTCAAGAACTGTTGAACAAACTGGCCGCACTTAGCACAGCACTGCGCAACATTCTCAACGCTGGCTGAGACTTGATCGTTGCCTGCAGGACAAGGAGATCTGAGGATGAGAATTCGCAGTGATGAGCAAGCTTGTCCTGGACAGAAACATCCAAGTTCACCCGTACAGAATCCGCTCTTGGCTCAGACAGGAGCGTATCAGAAGCACACATGATAGGCAGAGGGGAACCTTCCGACCAGATATCTGTTTCTAACCAGGCTTGCCCCAATCTCCTTTAGAGATTTGACTAAGAGTTTCATTAGACGACGATCATGCCCTTGTGGAAGGCATTGGTGTCCATTCATGGAATGCTCGTACATTTGTGGCAACAATCTTCCCCAAACCACCACAAGAGTGCTTTAAGCCCTTGAAGACATGGGCAGCAATTCTCACAGCAAGACTTTTCAGATCAGGCAAAAACCTTTGTACATCATGTGGCTCTTGTGCATGACGCCCGTCTGCTTCGTTGTGAGAAGGGAAATCCAAGGGATGAGGGGGCCAAGCTAGCCAGTCTTCTGGTCTCCAAACAATCTCATTAAACCTCCAATCTTTGTTCTGCAAGAGTCAAAACTTACCTGAGAAATCAGCTTGCGAAATCACCAGAGGGCAATCTCCATAGCTCCAATCGGCTGCTGTAACAGACAGCCCCGGAAAGGCGCCCTGGATGGCAGGATTGATGGTGGTAGAGGAAGAGGAAGATGAGGAAGTAGCTGACGATGAGGAGGAGCTTGTCTGGCCTGCACCACCAAAGACTGTGTCAAGTAGTCCGCTTACACAACACCTAAGGTCTGCAAAAAAAGTCAGGGTCCTGGAAGGGACAAGAAGGTCCTGAAAAAAGCTGAAGAATGGCAGGGCTGCCTTGCTGCTGGCTGGAAGTGTTACAGGCAAGAGTTTCGTCTCCACAGATGGGAAGGGAAGTCAGCGCTATATATATTCTTGCCTGGTCTAAGTCAGAGGAGGACTTGATCGCCAGCAAAGAAGGCTGTCAAGGCAATTGCAAACAATCTTTGCATGAGAGAGGAGGACATCCATCTACATGAAAAACCTTGCCACGGTTTAAAAGTCAGCACGACATCTAGATCTCGAGTCTCAGCCGTTCATTGCGTTTTGGATTCTGCATGCGCCTGGTTCTGGGAGCCAACCTGACACACAGAGGCTGCTCGCCAGCACCAGAAGCGTTAAAACGCTCCAGAACATCCGAATCTGGGCCGAAGACGGAAAGGCGAAGGGAGCAGTGTTGGTCAGGGCCATCTTCCCGCCTCTTGTCCACCTTTTTCAGAGAGTAAAGAGAACTCAGCTCGGAGACGAAAGACAAAGGTATTCGCGGCGTGATGATCAGCTCATCTACTTTATGGTGGCCAAATCCAAATACAACATGTTGGAGTCTTGTACTGCCAATCGGGGTAGAACTCACACGGCTGCAGCTCTCCAGCAATTGAAGCTCGGCCAGGTATTGTGAAGCACGTTGATGGCGTGCGAGGTTTGACAGCCGAGTCGTTTGACCGTTTCGAATGGCAAAGTCCTGTAGGCAAAGGTTTTTCTGGGGTCGGGGAAGTGTACTTTAGGTGAAGCTGGCTTCAAAAGCTTGCCAGTCAGGTGATTTGAAAAGTTTCAATCCACATTTACGATTCTAAACTTGGCTGGTGGTGAACGCGATTGAAATTTACTCCCACTCTAAATCTTCAGTTACTTTAACTCCCTTCACAGGGGCCACAAGCAACTCCAACTTTGCAACTCCTCGTCATGATCACAGAGCGATTGAGCAGCCAATAATTTCTCAATTGAGAGCCAGTGATAAAATAATTGAAGCTTGCTGAAAGCCCAGCTGGTAGCACGGGATAGTGCATGTGCTGAATATAATACGAAGGAGCAGGGCGACCGTACCAAATTGAAGAAGGGATTTGGAAAGCGCAAGGCTGAGCAAGAGGGGACTTCTCTACAGCCAAGCACTGGAGCAAGACCATATTCCAAAAAATTGGGACAGGAAATCCGTAGAACCTTTGACTTGGACTTCTGCTGCCTCCAGCTCGCTGATGAGGACAGAAAACTGCCATGTTGGCACCTTCCCACTGTTTGCAAAACACCTGGCCCAGATCATTGCAGCAGTCGAGAAGCTGCCGGAAAGTAATCTCGCCTGCATTTCTGCCCTGGGGTGTCCACGCCTACATCAGGGAGCCCGCTCTCCACAAAGCCTGGGAGCGCTCTCAGGACGGCAGGAAAGCTATGCTTCCGTGGCTGGATAGCAATTGTGTGGGTTTGCATCCTACTTGAGGCGCAAGGCTGCATGATCATGAGGCAATAGCCGAGAAGCTTGTGTACTTAAGTACACAAGCTTGCTTGACAGTCTGGTGGTGGTGAATATCCGAACCTGCGCCTCAAAGTAGAAGTCAGACTCACACAGGATCCGTCCAGCCATGGGCAGCGTGCCCTTCCTGCCATCCTGGATGATGCGCCCAACGGCCTTGTGGAACGCGTGGACCTGGATGTACGCGTGATTACTTCCGAGGGGGGGGGGGGGGGGGGGGGGAGGGGGGAGAAGACTTGGCTATCAGCGGCCGCGGCTGTGCCTCCGTGCGCGGCAGTGGCGCCGTCTCTGTGGCCTGGGCGGCCGCCGAGAAGGACCAGGCGATGCCCCAGCGGGAGGTGCGCCCCTGGGCAAATTCGGTGACCCTCTGGGCAGGCACCCTGTGGCGCTGCAGCTGCTGCCTCACGGCCTTCAGGGTGGCCTTCTTTCCTACCATGCTCGTGTACCAGTGCACCCTCTCCTGCACAGTTGCAATGTTCTTGAGCAATTACCAAGTGAGGGCTTCGAATGGCGGATCATGCTCCATTGTGATTGTATGTGAATAGGTGGCTCTTGGACGGATGGTTGCTCAAATTTTGGTGTCATGGATGTTTTCTCTTCAGCTGCTGCCCCTATACAGACCTTCAGAACCTCCTATATTTTTGGCAGGGTGGACTCATAGCCCCCCCTCCTCACCCCCCCACTCTCACTTATACTGTCCCCACCCCGTCCTTTTTGTAGAGCTGACAAAACCTGCAGCTTGGCGCCGCCCTGGCGTTTTGGCTAAGAGCTCACAAATGTGTGTGATGTGATCAAACAATACAAAAATCTGTCCTCCTGCCTGGCTGTTCGCAAGGTATCGAGCAGGGGTTCTATGTCAACATGCCAAAAATTGAGGGGACCATGAAGAGGGCCTACCCGCAGCTTGAGGCTGTCCTCCACCATCTGGCTGACGAAGGCCAGCTCGCCCCCGGGGCACACCATCTCGGGGTCGCTCCCCTGGAAGTCCGTGCCCGGATTCCTGCCAGCTTCCTCGCGGCTGGAGAAGAAGGGTGGGTTGCACATGCTGAACGCAAACGACTCCCCTGTGGCAATGGCAGG
Source organism: Chloroidium sp. JM (assembly GCA_004335615.1). Taxonomy (NCBI): domain Eukaryota; kingdom Viridiplantae; phylum Chlorophyta; class Trebouxiophyceae; order Watanabeales; family Watanabeaceae; genus Chloroidium; species Chloroidium sp. JM. Next base: position 1,338,418 of record QAXI01000443.1, on the reverse strand, counting down.
CAGCAGGACACCTGCATGAGAATTTATGTAGCTGGGTGGAGAGGGGATTGGAAGCTATGCTGGGATTGAGAGCCTTGACTCTGCTGCAGCAATGAATAATTGCGGCAGTCAATATGAGCTCCAAAATACAGCACGGGGAGATGGGCTCCACAAAGGTTCTCAGGTCTTGATGAGCATGGTAACATTGAATGTGTGTTAGAATTCTTGATCAATGTTTAGACAGTGAAACGTGTTGTCCATGAAAAGCAGGGTCGGGTGCAATTCCTTTCCTTGCAATGTCCTGGTGGCATCAAAAATTTTCCAGCCGCTAATATAATTTCACAGGTAATGAATTGCCCCCTCTGAAAATTAATTATCAGTTACTTGCTATATTGATAACCGAAATTCTAGCATTCCAAGAGTCACTGTGCTTTGCACAGTGCGAGATTCTCCCTCAAAATTGAACATGCACCATGGGTACCTGACCAGCAGGTGCGATGAGAGCAAGCTTTCAGGACAGTAATGCATGGTAAAGTGGATTTGGAAAACAAGACATCCTGGCAAACTTGGGGTACGCTGCATTGCCACGCCATGGAGAATGGGCCAGAATGGAGGGGGATTAGTTTTGCAGATTTTGGGGAATGGAATGAAAGGGGAAGGGGGTTGGAGCGGGACCAACTTTGACTGAGATCGCCCGGACCCTCTGGCCTCATCCTCAGTTCAATGAGGCTGGACAGGTGGGGATTGGCTTCCAGGTTTTGCCGCGCACCGCGCTCGGCCTCCGGCGTGACGTCGGCCCCCACCATCTGCCACCTGCAGCAGGACGCCCCCAGCAGGCAGTAGACCAGATTGGCGCCACACCCAATGTCCAGACCCCTTACGGCACCTGTGACCCACACTTTTGACCTAATTCTCTCTCGGCCGTCAGGTGATCACACAATTCCTGTATTATGGCTCTCCCTGCCAAGAAACTTGTCCCTCATCATGCCGGCTGGAAGCAGCGAGAAAATGATAAGACTGTAAGGAAATGGCACTTATGCTGTTACTGGATTCCCGTGCTGGCGCTCAAGTCAAGCATTTGGCACACATATGTCAGCCCCCTTCGTGCCCCTACTGAATGGCTGCTAAGTGTATTGCATAGTGCAAGATATGCTCAGGCAAGGAAGAAATGGCAGTAGGTTGGCAAGAGCATTCCTGGCGAGGTTGAGAGGAGCAAGTTGAGCTCAGTGAAGGAAGGCATGGGGCGGATAATAAAAAACATGATTCAGGAGGCAAAAGGTCAGTGCATGCCTGGTGGGGCAGACAGGAGCAATAAATCTTGCAGCCAGTGAATGTAGTTGGCCCTGTTGGTCACAGCGGGGATCAGCTGGCCGGGCTGCAGGTGCCAGTGGATGCCGTAATCATGGTGCAGCAGCACCCGCGTCAGCTCCCTGCAGAATTGTCACTGATGAAGCATGACATGGTTGCAGCTGCCTGGCCTTCAAACAACCCCCTATCAAGAGCATCCTGAAGTGTGAGTCAAAGTGAATGGAATCCCCAAGCAAAGAGGGACTGGATTTTGACATCTTGGTGACCACCAACAGAAACCCCCTTCAAAAATGATGGTCCTTCGCAACTCAGACTCCACTGTACAGCACCCAACAGGTGTTCAAGGTGTCATCCGGTTCAAGTTCAACTTGGCACATTGTGTTGGAATTCATCTATCTCTTTTCCACCACGCCCTCTTCAAGGCACTGCATTCGCGGGGAGATCTCAGAATCACACTCTATGCAAGCAAGCACAGTAAAATATCATGGATCCCCTTCCAAATCAGCCCAAGTTGGTTTGATTGCATCCACCTGCACACCTGGGTGCTTGAACTGACTACTCTTAATCTTTCTCCACACGGTGGCTCTTATCTTCACATTGCCCTATCGTCCAGAATTGAGGCCAGGAGAGGCGGAGGGCCAGAGGCATGGGAGCAAAGAAGCAGACCTGCATGCGTTCGCATCCGTGAAATCCAGCCTACCCCTCCCCCTGCCATCCACGGTCACATACGGCCGCAGCAGCGGATCTTTCTCTGCCAGCCTTGCAAAATTGGGCTCCTCCGCGGCGTACACATTTCTGGGATGAATCTGGGGGTCCTTCCGCCTCCTCTTAGCCTCTTGTCGTTGATTCTCCCCTTTCTCTCCATTTGGACGGGCTCGCTTTGCTGTCGGGGGTGCGAGTGCCCCGATGGCTGGGATCATTTCGAGGCTGTCTTGCTGGAAGGAAACAGGTGGATCACCAGCGGTGTCTCCTTGGCTGTTTGAACGCTCGCTCACCGACTGGACCAATGCAGGGGGGGAGGAAGAGGGGTCTTCTTGAGGCTCAGAGCGACAAAAGACAGAGCACTCGGGCCCGATGCTGGGGAGATCTTGCAGCTCCGTCAAGGCGTCTTCTGTTTCTTGGATGGACTCCCTGAGGTCTGCTCTCATCTGCAAGGAAGCATCACATCAGCCATTTGCAATTTAAGTGCCTTGCAGGGGGAGCAGGGACACTATTGAGTCCTTGCAATACCATATCTTTTCACAGGTCAATCAGAACTTATGAGGTTTTCTGTCCAGACCCAGCTGGCAACCTGCAAGAGCTCCTCATTGCCCCCTCCTTCCTCTAATATGGCCTCCACACCAGCAAGAGAGTCTCGCCACTCGTGCAGGGTTTCTTGGAGGCTTTCCATGACTTCAAAATGAGGATGCATGTGCTCTAAGTTGGCCTGCACTGGGTGTCTGTTCTGTAGTAAGCGAATGAGCGAGATTTGCAGCCTATATCAGAAGTTTGGTAAGAAATTCAATTTGCTGTTGGAGAGCATCTGACCTGCAAATGCATGTGCAAATTTGGGTTTGATCAGGCCTAGGTACCGGGGCATTCATATCGCAAGCGCGAAGAAAATGCTTCGTTAACAGCCAGGTATCAGGCTATGAACTTCGAGAAACCCAAGAATCGTCCTAACGTCCGGAAAGAAGAAACAAGGTTTCCACTTCCCAACATCCCAGCCCTGAAATTCTGAACACTGCACAGAACCTTCATTTGCTGTGTTCATCAGTAGGCTTAACGACTGAGCAGACTCAACTTGTGTTCAACAGAAGCTTTTGCTACCGCAATAATGGCCTCAGTGCTTCATTACTCCTGATGTGTGGCAGGGAGGAGCTTCTGAGCCAAGCCAAGCAGGGCAGGCATGCCAGGGGGCAGGACAGGAGCTTCCTCAAGTCAGCTGTGGCCATCCAGAAGATCTACAGGTACGGGGCCAAGCACATTCCTCTATTTAAAAAGGCTTATTGAATCACTGACTGCTGCAGCAACATGGTACAGCATTGTTTGCCTAAGCATGGGGCAGACGATATATATGTCATATGTCGATGGTCATGGGCGTTGCCAAATTCCCAGGTAGAGATGGATGATGCATAATCAGGTACTTCAAGAAAGACATTGATATGACACCAATTTGGAGAAGTGCGAGCGGTACATGCTGGAATCATAACTGCAAGACCTAGGCCATCAGATTGGTCGAATTAGGCACAGAACAAGATTGCAGCTCCCTGTCTGGGCCAAATTACACACCTCTTAAAAAAATGTGTGCGGTGGAGCAGTCTGTAGCTACTGAACCATTGAGAGCTGTACCCAAGCCCCAAGAACTATCATCACACTTCTGGAGGAACAGCAATTTTGCAGGGGGCACGCAGCTAGGCTGCAGGTGCAGCAGCAGGTCATTGCCAAATGGTTGGCGCTGTATGGGTCCCGGGTGGCGGACGTGAAAGATGTTCCCACAGCAGCAGAGATCTCAGGTCAGCCCGGCCTTGACAGGCAACCCCATGCCTGGAGTGTCACATGAGTTTTATGGTCCACTTCTCAGTGCGCGTTCTGCCAAAGCCAGACATCATGACGGTCTGCCATTCTCCTGGAGAGCTAGCAGATGGCGACATTGCATCAAGGGTCTCAACCCTTTAAACCATAATTTGCAAAATTTAATCTCCGAACTCCACTTGCTTTCCGTATATTTCACTTTATGGCTTGACCAGAAACGCCCATGTGCAGTCATTCTTATTCCTGCTTTGAGTTCAATTCTCAAAGCTGCCATGGCTGGTTCTGCCCTCTTCTTTAAGCCTCGTCTCGCTGTACCACCAGCTACAGGCAAAGCATTGAATTTCGACTTCCAATGCCAATTGCCGACCCCTTCATCATCCATGACATGCATTCACAATCAGATATAACAATCAAAGCATGATCTACTGTTGGAATGAGTATGACAGGCTTTTGGTCAGCATTAAATTGTCAAGCATGCTATCAAGTGTCAAAATTCCCGCTGCCTCCTCCACTTGTTCTCTTTTTCACAATGTTCCATCATCACCGATGACACATGCATTGCAGAGAACCTCTTGCATCTTTTGGCTGTATAGGCAGGAGCCTCTGCTGCTGCACCTTCTCCTGCATGCTCCAACACCAACCCCCTTTTCCCCTCCTCGTAACATCCATGAGCCAAGTCTGCTTAATGGCAGGGGCCAACTCTTGCCTTTCTAGATGCTGCATTAATCCCTGTGTGACTTCTGTTTTAAAGGTGAGATTGTGCCTGTGAAGCCCCCCCCCCCCCCCCCACCCCACATCTCCCTGCTTGCTACCCGCCCACCCTTCACGCTACTCCTTCATTGCCCCCTTGCCATGGCAATCCAAATGAGTACCTTGAAGCACCACCAGACAACACAATATCCCGACTCATTTTTATGTATGAGGGGGATTGTCTAGTCCTGATGCAGATGCTTGACTCAATCCACGCAGATTATACTTTCTGCCAGAAGGATTTGATTCTGTTGGTAATTATAGTATATAAGCAAAGTTCCACAAGGAATTTGTATACATATCCCAACTAAGCTGCAAGGCAAGACATGATGAGCACGTCTTTCCCACCTGGATGGAAAGCGCATTACCAGGCACCTGCACCTAATAGCCTCTATCGAGATAAAGCTTCATATTTGAAGTTTATAGCTCAGGGGCTGGTGCCCCACACACAACAATTGAAGACGTCCACTGCTGCTGACAAGAAAGCACAGAATTCTGGCTCTGACACAAGCCCCGCCACTGCTGCAGGGCGGAAGGGTGACGAGGTTCTACCAGGGCATGGAGCTGCTGAGTCAGCCGGGGCAGGTGGCTGCCTTTCTGGAGACTGGCACAGCCATCCTGGAGCGCGCAGCCACTGCCTCTCCGGCTGCAGACCCTGACTTGGCTGGTGAGGTGCCAGATCTTCATTGCTTAACAAACAAATAAATCAGACCTACAGAATATACATTTCATTGCATATTAAGGTACGCCAGTCTTATTTTACATTCTAGCATCATTCATTTGGCTTTGAAGTAATATGTAGGCCCAAGTATGCAAATGACTTGGTCCCCATATTCAAGTTCTTGCATCCCCATGGCTCATCATTCCTAGCATGTTGGTGAGCGAGCCAAACATATAGGCTCCAGGCAAGCTCCCAATGCCCAAGGTACAGTCACAAGACTCTGACGCCACACATTGAGTGACAATATATCTATGTGTGCTTGGTTCAAACCCCACATACAACATTTCCTGGGAGACTCATTCACTTTTCCCCAAAAGGACAGCCAAGGTTGCCTGTTCCCCCTCATTCTCAAAGTTTCAGGCAATCCACCATCTCCGATCATAGAAGCGACACGGAGGGCCTGCACCTTATCTCATCAGTTGTGTAATGATATGCTCATCAAGATACGCGCGGCCTGCAGAGGCATTGGCCGCCCTGACGCTGTTCTCCGACGGGACGTTCGTCAATGCAATTCTGGCGGCCCTCAATAGATCGCCGCGGGGGGACGGTGGGGTCCCTGCTTTTGCAGCCTTCTACGGTCGGCTCATGGACATGCTGGCGGGCAGGGGCAGTGGGGGTCAGGGGTTGTCGGAGCTGTCCCTGTGCAATGCCCTGGCTTTTGGGAGCAGGGACCTGCTGCCCAGGATGTGGAGGTGGGAATCCCCCAAACATTTTTTAAACTTCATTGATCACTCTAAATTGTCTTCCTCTTGCTGTAAAAATATGATACTCCCAAGATACCACTATCTTTAAGTTGTCAATACTTCTGAGGCAGTTTCCTGACAAGCCTCTCTGAGTTCACCAATTATACAAAAATGTTTGAATGGCTTGGGCGAGACCGTACGTTTTGAGGGTGGTGCTGATACCTTCTCTGAAGAGGGATGGAGCCGAACTGGCGAGTATTGGAGAGGATGTGAGAGGGAAGAAAAGGGGGCCGGAAAATCAGATTTTGAGAGTCTAGCTGTAGGACTGCAGAAAATGGAGAAAAGGCAATCCTGAAAATCATCTGCACTTACTATTTCGCAAATACAAAAGAAAGGGAAAAATAGTTGCAATCGCAGAAAAGGGAAAAAAAACCGAATTGTTGACCCAGGTATTCAAGCCCAGGTATTGAATCAAGCGTGGAAAGATCCACTGTCTCTCATGTTCAGAGCGGTTATATAACTTTGCGTAGTGTATCTACACGCATAATTCAGCTGAAGTATTCAGACAGAAGCAGCAAAACCCCCCCACTCCAGCCCCTTTCCCCTCTTCCATTTCTTCCCTTACTATTCCCCACTGCTACAGGCACGACAGCAATAATCTGATAGCCACCATGATCCTTTACACATGGGAAGACATGCAGCAAATTCTTGCAGGTGGCTTGCCCAGAACGTGGGGCTGCCGCTGGAAGCACCCATGGAAGCAACGAGGGGTTGGGACATCCAGACCCTCAGGCATGGAGCCGCCGGTCTCCAACCACAACATGCCGCCACCCTGACGCTCTTCTGCAGGTCCTCCTCCTTGCATACAAGCCCATATAACTCCTCCCCTCGCGTTCATCAACCCTTAGGGGAGAATAATCATGCCAGTCACATTCTTTGACCAATGTCTGGCTCTGTGATAAGAGAGCAGTAAAAACTGTATTACAAAATGCTGTTGAAACTTCAGTGCCTGGTCTCAATTCCTGCGCTGGCGCTGTCCTTCAATCGTGGCCTTTTTTTGACGCCCTGTTCACCACATGTGGCTCATGATAGTCCCACTAGCTGATAAACTTTGTAATTGTTGGAGCTCAGTGAAAAGTCTCAGCTATCAACCTTGACTGACAATGGTCTTCCCATGCACTGCTGTTTGAGATTCATGGGTTGAAAGGAGGCAAAATGGGAGTCTCCGTCGCCCCCGCTAGACATTATATGGAACATTTACACACACTGAAATACCAGCAGACGGACATTTTTCATTTCTGGTCATGGAGGATGGCACCCTAGTCCCCCCACATTCCCCCAACGACCCCTCCTCAGGCCCCTTTCCTACTTTTCAAGGTGTGTGGCAAGACACTTACATCTTCCTCATAGTTTCGTCTTCTTTAGTATTCCCATGTTTACGGGTCTTGATGCAGGGTTTATGCCCATCACTTGCTGGTGGTGGATGACGAGGACTTCCACGTGCTGCAGCAGACCTTCACCCTGGCACAGCAGAGGGGCATCGCCACCGCTCTGAACACCCTGGTGTTCAGGTGCCACGGCCCCTGTTCACCCCCAACTGCCGCTGACGGTCGTCTAGGTGAGTGTCTCTCTGTTGATATGCTCTGTCCAGTGCATCCGCCTTCCCTGAAACAGACCTTCAGGCCAGCCCAAAAGCTTCCTGCCTTGCTCAACAAAATCAATGTGCTGCTTACACACATTTAGCACCTGCTGAAGAGATCAAATTGAATCAAACTATGATGACTGTACTTCTGGCAAGACACAGTCTCTCTGGTCTCAATCATCCATTAGCTCACCAGAAAATCCCTGTGTCACACTCGAGACTACTTTGCAGAGATCAATTTCTGATCACTTCCACATCAAACTCCTCACCACCAAATATCCAGAGCAACAGCTGCAGAAGTGCTTGGTCTCAACCCTGCGTGAATACTGGGCGTCTTTGCATGCCCTTTGCAGCTCTTCCCAGTGAAATTCCTTTGTGGGCCTTGTGCAGCTCTTCCCGGCGAAAGAAGGCACCAGAAGAGGCGGCCCAAACGATTCCACCGTTGCAGTCCTTCCTACCTTGACGAGAACAATTTTGCAGCTGCCTCAAGCAAGGAGGGCCGGCCCCTGAAGGAGTCGGCCTGCGCACTATTGAGGGCACTGTACCAGCGGCATGTGAGGCGCCCTTTCTGCCCCCCAGCACTGTGGCTGGCCCCCTACGAAGCCTCCACCACCCAGCAGGATTTCTCCGCGGCTGGTGTTGTCACAGCCCTCCTCTCAGCCACCGACGCCTCCACCCCCGCCAGGTAGGCTGCTATGTGCACTTCAGCGGA
>QAXI01000443.1:1292548-1322293 GCA_004335615.1 Chloroidium sp. JM | reverse complement strand
GGGCCAGTCCAGCAGATTCAGCCCCTCCCCCCCCACCAAACACCTTTCCGTTGTGCCTTGAATAGCATGTATCAGGGACGGCCACCGTACTCTTACTACCCTTCTGACAATTCCTCACGGATTGTCTGGCCGGTACAACAAGCTGGATATATGGCACTCATCCAAAGCCACAATCACAGGAGTAAGAGATGAAGACTCCCCAGCAATTTTCACAGGAAGCAACAAACCTTGGATGGCACGATGAAGATGAGTGGCATGTGTGTATGCCTTTGTCTACAGGGGACATCACAGCTTTGACCATGGTATCCCTGGCAGGCAAGGATACACTGCATGGGTGCATCAGTGTGTCTTTTTCTGCAGGTTGCATGCCACAGCTCCCCTCTGGCATCTTTTGTGGGGAAGGACGTGGAGCGTCTGCCCTCTGCCGCCACCTGCTTCAACCTGCTCAAGCTGCCAAACTACAAGCGCTCCACCACCCTGCGACGCTGCCTGGTCTATGCCATCACCTCCAACTCTGGCTTTGAGCTGTCCTGAGGCTATACACTGTTGCTGACAGTATACATAGCTTTACTTCTATCTTTGATCTGCCATGGGATCTCCCCAAGCACAGCTTCATATGGACATTGTATTAGCAACTTTGTAGGAGTGACTTCGTGCTAACTGCAACTGAGATTCATTGTCTGAACTGTGAGCATTCTGTACAGTTGCTAGCATTCTGGCAGGTCTTTGCCGAGAGATCGTTGAAAAATCTGTGAGTACTGCAAAATTCTTCACCATAATGCTTATTCTGCTATTTGATTTTGACTCGAGTTGGAGCTAGAGGCAGTTTTTCTCGCACTCTTTCAGCAGATGAGGGGTTCTATATGGTACTTGCAATTAACAGTGTTATCTGTTAAGTGTCTGTAAGCTTCCCTGCTTTCTATGAAGAAGTGCTGAGTATTTCTGATCTAGCAAACAGCATGTTGCCCTTGTGCAGCCACTCTGAAATTTGGTGAGGAAGCAACCCAACTACTACGATTGTAATACCCATGCAGCTGTATTTCAGACTGCATAGGATGATGACCAAGTATGCTCAACATGACAGACGATGTTCATGCAATTTGTGATGAATAGATCTATTTATGATGCAGCTGTGACCGATTGGGGGACGAGACTCCACCACGCTTGTCACACAGAGATTATGGAAGGTGGCTGTGCTTCACACCCAAAATTGCACGATGACAGCTCATTTGTTGCCCACCTCTCGCCCCACACTTCCAATCACAGACCTCACAAAACAATTCACAGCAGGCTGCTTGATCTATGGTACACAGATCTGTTCATGATTGGATTCCTTCCTTCTTCCGTCCCCTTTTCTTTATATGTCTCATTGTATCGACCCACATGAGAGCAACCAAGCCTGCCTATGTAGCCTTTGAAGCGAATTGACCCAGGCATGCTCAAAACAATTGCATCTCCAATACCATAACCCAGTCACTGCTTCGTGGTCATGTGCCTCAGCACATTGAGTTCTCCACCAGAGTTGGGAGTAGACAGCAGTTTCTGGACCCCCTGCGCAGTCTGGGCGGCTGCAGCGTATGTGTAAAGCACATAAATGCCATCCCAGAACCTGCAATACATCCCATCAACCATTACAAAACCTGCAAGGACGAGAACAGGAACGAGGGAGATGATGAAAGGATAGCAGAAGCTGAGCGGGTTGAGCATTTACGGACATCCGCCTGTGACCTGTAAATATAGCAGCCCTTCTGCAATAATTCCCTTGGTGGAAAACTTCATATTGCCCATCTATTATTGGAGGCAGACGAACACAATCGAAGGGGAAAGTCACCAACAAGCAATTGCCAATGTCAGTAATAGATATCGCAGAGATGCAGAGCCTTGCCCTATTTCAAATGCACTGACACTCATGTGTCTTCATTTTGCTGAGTGCAAGGCAATTTGAAACCCTTGTTCATTTCTTTCCATGGCGTTGCAATTCTTCTCTCTCTGCTCACATTCCTCTCGGTACTCCCCAGATCAGTCCTGCAAATCCCTCAATGGCAAATTCTCCACTAGAGGAGACACAATCCTTTTCTGCAACCTGCACCGCCGCACCCCTGCCCCCTCCCTTCCCCCTTCCTCCCTCTCCTCACCACAGCAACTCACCCTTTGATGGGGTAGGCGAGGGCCTGGCTGTTCCCGCGCACAAGCACATCAATGCCCAGCGCGTTCTTCCGCTGCAGGTAGGCCTCGAACTTTGCCAGCTCCTGGTCCCGCTTCTCCTCATCCAGGTCCGGTCGTAGAAGAATCATGGTCTCATACCTGCCAGCAGCAAGCTTTTCAATGCCGTTGTACCAGCAATAGCCGAGCAGGTACTCACCCCATCTGTAACAAGTATTGGTGAGGAGGCTTCTGCGTCACTCTGCCGAAGGTGACTGCAGCCTAAGAATCCCAACACTGTGCCCTGGTGATTGACAAGATCATGCATTGAGTGAAGTGGCTATCAGGTCGCATGAGATGTTGGGCTGTGATCGTCAAGGCTGAGCAACAGTCATATATATATAGAGTCATACAATAGGGTATGATTGGGCTCACCAAGTGTAGCCAACCGGGAGAGTGCTGGCAGGCTCTTCTTGCGTGAATTGGGTGGGCACGGCCTGCATACACATGGATCTCAATGGTGGACCATTAAGCAGACTGATTGTTCCAAACACAGCTGATGAGCTCTGTTCAAGAAGGGAAGGGAGGAAGTGGTGTGTGTTGCCCAAGAGAGCAAATGAATTGATTTGGAAGAATTGGCATAGATTTGCTTCAGTACCGGACATAGAATGTCCTTGGTGTAGTGCTTATATACGCCAACTTCTCAGGACGGCTTGCCAGATCGCACCGAGCCTACCTGTGCTCTCTGCGACCCACGCAAGCAGGACTTATGACCACATCTGCTGAAAGACGGCAGAGCAGATCTCCTGTTGTGCGCAATGTTGCAGACGTGCTGGCAAGCTCGGCTCCTGGAAACACTGCTCTGGGAAGATGTTGGACAGTGCATACTCCTAGAGTTCATACTTCAAGAGGGAGCTATGCCCGTCAAAATAGTACTTGTTTCAGCTCGTTTCCAATTTATCAAATCGCTCTTCTATGGGCCCCTTGACGATTTCCAAGTCGCCCACACAGCACAAGCGACTGCAGTTTGCCACCCTGTGCCAATCCGCAGAAATCCTTCGAACAGAAGGTCAATTTAGCCCATGCACCAGAGCACGAATAGTGCAAATTGCACTATCCTTCTGTCTATTGAGTCCAATCATGAAGATGAGACTCGCAGCATTCAGCGCTGTGGCGCTGACCCTGCTGAGTTCTGCGCATGCACGGAAAGTGGAAGTGAAATTTTACGGTATTCTTTACTCATCTTTTTGCTTTCCAGAGTACCTGACCTTCAGAATAGAGCTCACACCATCACTTGCACTGCATGAGTGCATGAAAGCTGGAAGCACTATTCAGTGATTGCACTTACACCTCTACAGGAGAGTCTCTTTGCCCAGACTGCACAGAGTTTACTACCGAGGTCTTGAAGCCCATATTCTCATCTGGCATGCGCCAGCTTATTGACTTCAGGTAAAGACCCCCACATTGGCTGCTCCCTGCAGGCGAATCACTTTGCCCCTACTGTGGTGAGCTCACCACAACCGTGCTCAAGGATATCTTTAGCGAGGGAATCAGCGCAGTCGCTAATTTCAGGTCAGGCAACATTATTGCACCAATTGAACTTCCAAGTGTTTGCAAGTTCATTCACAACCAAGGTGCAACTAGAATGCATATGTAATTTCCATGATCATGCGGGGAGCATGATTTCAGGCAATTCTGGCCACTTTAAGATGACAGTCTGGGAGAACATCAAGGACACCAATCTGGAAATTGTGTCCTTGATTCAGACAAATGAACTCCTCCTGCCTGCACATGACTGCTCTATTGTTCACTTTCACCTCACATTGCTGTGAGGAGCTACCTGATGTTGAGATCCAATTGCACTTTCAAAGAGACAAAACTTGAATGTGGATGCAGCTATATAGGGTGGGGAAATGTGGCAAAGCTGGGGGACAAGTACAGTTGCCAGCATGGTCCGCTGGAGTGCAAGATGAACACGGTGCTGAACTGCGGGCAGGACCTCTCTAGCAACCAGGACCAGTTCTTCAATTTCCTGTACTGCATCGAGAGCCAGATCAGCCCGGAGGTGGAGAAGCAGATCCCAGGTCTTTCTTCCTTCCTACCTTGGCATTGCGAAAAGGCATTGAAGCTGCAAGAGAGGAAGGAGGATCCGTATTGTAGAATGTGCAGAGGAGCTGTGGTCTGGTGTAATGGAATGAGAGTGAGTGGGATGCAAGCTGGGATTCATGCTGAGACATTGCTCTGCGAGAAGATAAGCACATTGACTGTGGGAAGACGGTAATGGTGTGCAGGGTGTGCGAAGGCAGCCGGTCTTGAGCTGAAGCCCCTGGAGAAGTGCTACCAGGGTGAGGATGGGGAGAAGCTGGATGCCAAAGCCAGGGAGGCGACGGACGCCCTGCAGCCGCCACACACCTACGTGCCATGGGTAAGATCTGCTGATTTCCTGTGGTTTCTGCAAGTGTCTAGAGGTGCTGCAGCAGCTTGGTATGCAGGCGATTTCTGCGCATGGCACTGAGGGTCGGCAAAGAGTACGGCTACCAGGAGCAGGTGTCTGTGAGAATACCCTACATCCCCAATCACCCAAGTGATCGGCAGGAAATTGGTTGTATCCAAAATTGAATTGGGAATGGGGAGTGGGGAGCACAGTCCAGACAATCATAGCAAATACTGTTCATGTGTTTTGATAATTGAGCACTGGTCTTGGATCACGCCAATCAAAAGTGTCCAGTCTGGAAACCCGTTGTTATCAGTGCGCTGTTAAGGCACAGCTGTATTGCTGCAATACAGTATGTTGCTCTATCACCATTCTGCACTCATCTTCATATCAATGGCGACATCTTTCATGCAAGTGCAATGCTTGAATGCTTTAAGGCAAGTGTGAGAGTAGCCCCAGAACTGGCCTTCCCTGTTGCAGGTGACCGTGAATTCCCAGCCAATTGGCGAGGAGACTGATCTGCTTGCGTCCTACATATGCGCAGCCTACACAGGCGAGAAGCCTGCTGCCTGCAGCAAGGTCCAGGAGGGGACGAAATATCAGCACACATATGTGCACTCGACTGCATGACCAGCTGTATGCGATAACATTCAGAAGTGAGCTGCTGAAAATGCTGTTCTCGTAGTTCTGTGAAGCAAGTAGTATGGTGATAGCATGGAAGAGTGATAGGAGTCTTCTTGCAAATTGCTAGTGCAATCACTGTAGCTAGGCCAGACTAGATTCGCTATGATTTCAAATTGTGTTATTTCTGTACTTATGAACGCATGATTGTTGCTGTAGTCTTGTACCTGCTCAAGAGCTGTTGAGATTGATCCTTTAAATTTTTACGAAGCTCAACGTATCGGAAAGCGCGGTTTGTGAAAGTGCCATGCACAAAAGCTTGCCAACGAGTGTCCTGTTTTCCTCTGTTTCGAAGTCTGTGAAGCTTCCGCAGCGCACCTTCGTTTCAATACGCTGCAGCACGACCACAGGAGACGCCAAATTGCAAGAAAGGAAGACACTCAAGGTGTCTCATCTTCCCAGCTTTCAGCTTCACTGTAGACTTTATTATATAATTGTGCTCACAATCTACCACGTGAGACTCTCTCACAAGGAGTGTGATGCGCACTTGCTCTGGAAGGCAGTCTCATGGACTTGGCCCTTTGTTGCAGGATACTCTGAAGCGGGCGGTCGCCAACACTAATCGTGGAAAGAAGACGATACCACAGCAGCAGGCTGATATCTTGGAAACAATCCAGCAGCTGGAGGCAAGCAATCCAACCAAGGACCCAGCTCTGAGCGATCTGCTGTCCGGAAAATGGAGCCTTCTCTACACAGGTAAGGCTTGGGAATATCAAATGCAAGCCATGTAGGTGGCTTGGATGTTGAGTTGTGATCAAGGTACGTCTTGGGAAGGAGAATAATTAAAGAAGCTGGAATGGTGAGAGGGATCGAGATTAAAGGCTTGGTATCTTCTCAGTTTGACACAGAGTATAAAAGGAGACTTTCAATTCAAAATGTATAGCGATGCTGCTCCAAAGTGCGAAGAGCAACCTCGCCTTGCACTTGAAGTCATGGTGGGGATATATTCCTTGCAGCTGCATGATTCATCTGCAAATAATCTCCATGATCGTGCAAAATGTGTCCCATCAGGCAAAGCTAGGGATGCAAAGCCGATTATAAAGCATCTAGAGAACATGTGACAATGGAATGAGACCAATGGCGACATGATATGAAGGTCCTGGTAGAGCCGGAGATGTGGATTGGGAGAAGAGGACAGGCGGGGTAGAGGGCCCGTTCCTTGCCTTCTTCAGACCACTCACAGCCAATGCCGTACGCAGCAGGGTGGGTCTCTTGATTCCAAACTTAAGGTTCAAGAGACATTTCTGTTCATGGCAACATGGTACTGCATTCTGCACCACAAATTTCGTGAGACAAAAGTAGAGCAATGTTGGAAGACTCCCCGATTTTTTCACTGCAATTCATCATTGCAATCAGCAATGAAGTTGCGGTAATTGATTTACTATCATGCACCAGAATCGAGCCGCCCATGGTCTCTGCAAGGAACAGGGGACCCAATACTACATTATTCCAGCCTTAGATGCCTCGAGAGGTCCTCAGGAGGATGCGAGCCATGCATGTGTCCATCGTTCATGCGGCAGTCATTCACCCAGATCACTGTTCCGGGATCTGAAATATGAATACCAAGGCGTGGTGTTTCAGGAATGCAGACACAGAACCTTATTTTGCAATGCCCGACCGTGTTTCTGCGATCATCATTCTGCCAGAATGGCTGGCTGAAAGGCAGGTCTCTCCAGACGCCAGCGTTCCTAAGGCTGAACCGCTTGCAGGGCATCACCCAGATCATTGACTCCCAAGATGGCAGTGTGCAAAACCTGGCAGAATTCCGGGTGGCAAACGCTTTCAATGGGGCGCTGAACGTGGCCGGCACGGTGGATCCCGTCAAAAATTCCGATGGGGAGGCTGTGCGCGTGGACGTGAAGTTCACGTCGTTCTCCCTCAAGCTCGGGGGGCTGCCGCAGCTCAAGATCCCGCTCACCTGGCCAAAGACACCCCTGGTGAGCCCTTTGGGGTTTTCTGGTGTTCTGGTGGGCTTTTTCTTGATTTGCCAGGCTGGCCTAGGTCCTTTTAAGTTCTCGTGGTTGCTGTGCATGCGTTATTTGAGGCAATGCACCTTGATTCCTAGCTGAGGTTGATAAGATTTCTGGCTAGTATCGGTCTTCCTGCTTAGAGTCCGAGGGGGGAGTGACCGAAGGGTAGAATTTGCCACAATGTGTCAACATACGCGTCACAGGGCAGGTGGCAGCCAAAATGGAACGCGTGTTGCACATGGCTCATGCTGCAATGGCGTCAGAAGTTGTCTGGAACATACCTTCTGATGAGATGCGATGAGTTACATTCGCTCAGCACATGTTGGCCTCACACGACCGCATTCCTTCGTGATATAAAGTGCCTTGTTTCTCGTTGAAGAGTGATGTGCTTTGCAGGGCTTTGTGGATACCACGTATTTGGATGAGGTGAGACCCAGCAGCGCAGTGCTGCTGAGAGAAGCTGTTATGGCACCTGATTGTTGCAAACTTCCGAGCAAGGGAGATATCTCCTGCAGAGCATTCCTTGACATGACATGCCACTTTGATGGATATTTTCTTGCAGGACTTCAGAGTTGGGAGAGGAGACAAAGGGAGCGTCTTTGTGACCGCCCGCAAGTAATCGCAGAAGAGTTAGGGAAAATATGATCTTGGTAGCAGTGAGGATAGCAAGTGGAGGGGTCCAGCAGTGCCTGAACAAGAGTGCTAGAGCTAGCAGTCATTTTGAATGAATATCTCACAGGCTATAGGAATTGCCAAGTTATTGTCTTTGTCGTTGCATCTTGTCTTGCATGGCTAATGAGTTTGCCAGGTTTGGAAGTGCTATAGATCGCCTGGCACTTTGCAAGTTTTCCAAGGTATTATAATTATAAGCTGGCTGGGTGCATCCACGCTGGTGCCTGCGGGAATTCACACTGGGTTCCCTTATTTTGTTCCCGCATTGTAAATTTTGCCACGCCAGGACTCATCAAATCTGTTATATTTGAATTCAAATTTTACAATCAGTAAGAGTCATATTCTTGGGCCGAGAAACTCTGGAAACGCTTCACTCTCGTTCTCAATCAATTCTCCTTTCACTTTCAAATTTAACGGTCGCTACGACGTGCCAGCACAGTATCCGCAGCTGCAAGCTCAGCATTTCTGTCCAGGCAAAGGGGATGGATAGTCCAGGAAGCTGTGATGCTGTCTTAAATGTAGACATCTTGGGCAGGCTCTTTCGCTTACTGAGTCCGAAGGAAGGGTGAGCTACCTTCTCCTAGCCAGATCCGCATTGACGCTTCACAAATCCACCTCCTGACCTTGCTCACTTTCCTAGTGTGCATAAACCAGCATTAGCCTTCTCAGACACGCCAACAGATGCCTTCTATCAACCATCAGCATGCGCCTTCTCACTTGATTGACACTGTAATGATTGCACTGAGGAAGATGCCTGTTGTTCATCTCAGCAGAGGTGAGAGCTTTTAGTGTCTCCAGGGTGCGCACTTCGCTGGTCTGCCGAGCCTGGCGGAGAGCCGAGGCTGCCTACCCTGTGCAGCACTCTCAAATCAACACACAAATTTACAAAAAGCCTCGGTCACGTTATTCAGTGTATCTTGACCACTTCCGATAGGATTTGAGGGACACCACCTGTCTCCTGAGGCTGGAGCTGGACTCATCGTACGTGAGGGAGTTCCTGACCTTGCAGCCAAAGCTCCCCAGGCTGCAGTGCTTGAAAATGGCAGACTTTGACTACACTACAGAGCAGGCTGATCAGCTGGTGCACCTCGGTTCTCTGAGGAACTTGCAGGTCCACCACCTCCTTTCAGCCTTAACCAGAATCTTGACTGAGATCTACACAGCATTGGTCTTTCACTTCGGTCCAGGCCTGCAATTTTTGATTGCATTACCTTGGCAGTAACATTGCCAAATATATATGGGAGAGGTAAGAGGAGGGCAGATCCCATGTCCCAGCTGAGCCACAACATTATTCTGAGTGGTGCAGGAAGCTGGGGGACGACAAGTGGGTTTTCTATTCAGAGCACCAACCTCCTCCCACCTTTGACCTGTCTGGCTTGGAGGCCATGACACGGCTGACCGAGCTCCACATCACAGTCCCGTTTGTGGACAAGCATCAGGATCTGGGAGAGCTCAATCAGCTGCAGCGCCTCACTTTGGACCATGTGCCATTGAGGCCAGGATATCCAAGGCCTACCTGCATCCCCTTTGTGTGTCCGGAAATAGCTGGCGTCACCAAGTTAAGCTTCAGTATTGCCCAAGAGGTATTGCAGACTACTGAGAGTCAAGGATCTGATAAACTTTGAGCAGAGCACCAGAATTTTGCCATGTTGATTTCTGATGCAGAGCGAGGGTTTGAGGCTGAGAGATGTCCTGCCTCGCCGCTCCCTCGATTCTCTCAAGGAGCTGGAACTAAGACACTCCCCATGGGTCACGATGAGGAGGTATCTTCATGGCAGCAGTGGCCCATGGCCTGGAGCCGGCTGACTGCCCTCACCAGCCTTTCCTGCCAGCTCAGCGAGCAGGTTGAACCCCACATCCCTGCCGTGCTCAACCGGATGACCAGGCTCAGGAAGTTGGATATCTTCCATGATTATGGGCCAGATCACTCCTTCTACTAGGAAGATATTTATGGGCCGGACGAGGACTTGGCTTATCAGACTGAGATTCTGGACAAAGTGATTGACAACACGCGCGGACTCACTAGACTGACGTCTTTGGTGATTGATGGAAACGAATGCTGACACCTGCGGTGAGAATGAATCCTGGTAGAGCAGTCGATGTTTCCCTGGTTGCTGTTTCCATTCTTGGCTGGCTTTCACGCTGGATGGCTGATCAGATGTGCGCAGGAGTATTTCATTTGTGGTAGAATGATGAATGCATCATGGTAAGAATGGCACCAATCTGACAGAATTGTGAGGGTGGACTTCCCTGCAATAGAACAGTGATTGAGAAGACATGCGGCTGGGCTGATCATGAGCAGTACAGCAAAATTGCGCTACTGTGATGTGAGCAAAAAAAAACCCACATGTTCCTGGGTTGTCCTGTGTTTGGACTCAGCATTGCAAGAGTACATGGCAGATGTTGATTGCAGGCATTGGTATAGTAGATATTGTAGCGTTAGTGCATGGCGTTGTATTGAATAATGTGATGGTAGCTTGTGAAGATCCTGCAAATTGTACTTACTACTTGATGTCTGGAGGACGAGTGTAGATTGCCACAATGGGAACTCGCCTGAGATATTACTGATGTCAGCTGTTGGAGCTTGCCTTGAGCACTCATTAATGAAGCTGATAGAGCTTGCCTTCTGAGCTTGCCGTGCAGTGGAAGATTGAAGAGTTGTGAAAGTGAACAGGCCACCGTGGATTCACTTTTGCCTGGCTTATGGCTGAGTTGAAGTAGGGAATTAATTCGAAGTGCCTCTACAAGACAATTGGCAGATGATATTTAAAAAAAAATGATCTTTTGTCACGCCGTGACGCAGAAGTAACGCCCTGTTTCTCGGAGGATGGAATGTCAAGCTCCATATTGAGAACGCAATTCGATTTCTACACCTGCCAGCAGGGCAACAGATAAGTTGCTGCCAAATTTACACAGCGTTGAAAGCCTTTTTGTGTTCTCAAGGTTGGGATGGAAAGGCAGAGACGCTCTGAAATTGAAGCTCTGAATGATGACATTCTGGGGAAGGTATTTCAGCTGCTGGCTCCGAAGGAAAGGTGAGCCGTTTGATCGCTTTGCTCGACTTTGACACCTTGCAAGCTCTACGTCCTTCCATCTTTCTCCTTGCTTATCAAAGCATGTGTAACATCTCGCACTTATAAAGCAAATCCGACTTGCCCACAAAATTGTAGAAGCAGCTGGTCTGGTCCCAGATTTGAGATTGGTGATGCTTGACTCTGCAGGGTGATTGCCTCCTTAGTATCCAGCGCCTGGCAGAGGGCAGAGGCTGCCAGGGTGTCCCTGCCCGACACACCCATCTAGTACTATATTGTCATGATTGTAATTGGATTGACAAGACAATTCCAAGGATATACAGAAAAACGGAGGAGTTGAGGGAGAGAAAGCACTTGATTGACACACGCCGCATGCAATGGGACTTCAGGGATACCTCCCGCCTCCAGAGTCTGGACCTATCCTCCGGGGCTGTAGGAATATTCCTGGCGCTGCAGCCTGAGCTTACCAGACTGGAACACCTGACACTAGGGTGTTGGGATTACAAGCATGGGCAGGCTGAGCAGCTGCTGAATCTTCAATCTCTCAGGAACTTGCAGGTGTACTACCAGCTCACTATGATGCAATCACCTGCTTTCTCAATTCCCACCATCTGCATACTCACCCTTCTGCAAATGAAATGTAGACAGATTGTGGCGCACAGTGGCTCATGCCAGGAAAGGTTGACACAATTGGTGGCCTTGAAAGTAAGTAAGCTGGCGCTCAGCCATCATGATGACACAGTCTCAACATTTACTCGAGCATACATGTGGGGGAATCTGAGAGCCTTCCCAATAGATGTTTTGCTGGAAACGCTCTGCAGGAGTTGCACCTGATCAATGTCAAGCCGCTCTCTGGGGGCCCAGGGTGGACAGACGACATGGACAGAGACCGTGGAAAGAGATGGGAATTGGAAGCCGACAGCCGGCTTCAAGCCGGGATGAGCCTACGTGAGGCTGTTAGCAAGCTGCCAAGACTGACATGCCTCAGGTTGAAATGGGACGGCATTCAAGATCCTGGGCTTGACTATACGGCTTTGTATCCCTGGACACACCTCGAGTGAGGGATCTCTCCTCATTTCTCATCCTTCCTCTTTGCAAGCAATCAGTCTTTCCTAATGACCCGCCACTGTACTGCTTTTGCGAATTATCTGGGGCTGCAAGGGAGAAGGCGGTGAGGGGAATGTAAGTTTTTGTGTGCGTGGTGAAGGAGGGGGGGGGGGGGGGGGGAAGGGGGGGGGGGGGGAGGGGGGGGGGGGTTGGGGGGGGGGGTCCGCATTGTAATATGCAGAGGGGACTTTACTGTGATAACACAATCATTGTCCTCAGAAGACTGCCCAAAACGAGCTTGGCCTGAACACGTTTACAGGGAGGAAATGCGGCAGAAATAATTTGCGCCCTTCTGACTTCCTCTTTTTGGACAGGCAACTGAGGAGCTGGAAAACGTTTTGCCTTTGCACTCACTCAGACATGTCAGGGAGCTAGAAATGGTGCATCCAGCTTTCCATGAGGAAGGTCCTTCATGGCAACAGTGGCCGTTGGCTTGGAGCCAGCTCACTGCCCTGACTAGCCTTTACTGCGTGCTCAACCACCGAAGGGATCCCCATACAGCTGCCGTACTCAACTCCATGACAGTCTGAGGAAGCTGGAATTCAAGCATGATTTCTCCATCGATTCCAACTGTGGGTTCGGCAGAGATTCTGCTCAGGCTGCAGACTACGAAATATTTCATAACACACAAGGACTGACAGGTCTGACCTCCTTGATTATGGATGGGGAAGAGATCCTGGGAAAGAGCCTCCTTGAAGCAATGAATATTAGGCCTTTAAAGGCTCGCAATCACTGAGTGGATGATTCTAAGGCATTGCACAGGAGCCTGGTAGGAGCACGCTCACTTGCTAGGATACCTTAAAAAATGGGGACATGGACTTATGAATTCCAAAGTTTTTGGGGAAAAAAGACCCCTGTACAGCATCAGCAGAGAGCTTTTGACGGATTTGAGCAACTTGGGCATCTGAATATGTTGCTGATGCGGTTTGGGGCCTGCCTCAGTGCTACCCATTGTCACACGGTCAATGAATTACCCTCTTAGCAGATGACCAATCGAAACCAAAAAAGGATTTGCTGGTTTTATCAGTGGTGGCTTCAAGTATTGTTGAGGAGAGCTTCCAGAGGTACCGGTGTTGACATGCAGAGATGATAGAGCAGGAGAAGTTGCAATTTGAATTCTGTGATCTTGACTATCCACAAATAATTCCCTCCAGCCTTCTCACCAGTCTGTGGGCTGGCACATGCCTCCAGCCTTCTGTGCACTCTTAGCGGGGTTGGCACAAGCTGTCTTGCTGATTAGGGAAGCTATTTCCTATATTTATGCATTGACAAGGAGCAGAGTTTGTGCACAGACCCCAAAGCCCCTGCATGACCTCCTGCCCCATTTGAGAAATGCCTCTATTATAATTAATTACTGCCTTCACCCCCTTCTTCGTTACATATGTCACGAGACACAATTTTCACTTCAAGTTCTTAAACTTCAAGTATGTTGGGAGAGGTTTAGCGAAATGCGAGGTTCTGTCACGTAGATGCAATTGAGAAATATTCGTCACCGTTTCACAGCAACCCGCCGAATCTCAGACTCCCACTCCGGGTTCGTTGTGTACAATCCACTCAGGCGACTTCATCAGCAGTATTCAGGTACTTCGTCCAGCGTATATGCCCCATATAAATTGAGTATCACCGTATTCTCCCAGACAGGGAAAGTGAGGTAGTTTGTTTTGCAATCTTGTTGCAGGCATGCACTGCATTCCAGTTTTCTGCACGTCACTTGTTACATCTTCAATTCTATGACAGGTCGACAATATTATCGAAGGCAGACTGCACGGAGATTCGTGGAAGGCGAGAGCGGAGAGAGGTGAATGACTTTTTAAATTTAGTATATCTGTCTTGAGCAGTCCTATGCTTTCGATTGAGAAGGATGCCTTTCTGACGATAGTAGTTGCTGAGCCACACGAAAGAGGCAAACTGTGAGGGCTGAATTGAAGACTGCTGGCAGTGCCATCTCCAAGGCCACCCGACTACTCAAGCAGCAGCAGGAGATTGCGGCAGAGCTAGCCCAGCTTAAGGACAGTGTACAGAATCTCAGTGCTGAGGAGCAGGAGGAGCTGGAAGAGCTGCTAAGAGCTTCCCTCCAAACACCTCCTGAGGATCTTCCTCATACACCGTCGGGAAATGCAGGTGCCATTCCGCAAGATATATGCTCATCCCAATGTTGAATGCAAGGAGCCACAACTGGGCATTCATTTTAGTATCCAAAGTCAGTAGAGTGCAGTTGTGTTCAATAAAGAAGCTGGAAACTGCACTGATTGGCAAGAATCTGATACTGTTGGAATTTGAAGTGTCAGGCTTCATGATTGACCTGATTGCAGTGGCTAACTGGCAGGTTCTCACACTCGTTGAGCATCTCACGCATGTGTTAGCATGCTCAAATCGACGTCTTGCAATGCCCTCAGTCATGGTCCAAATCAAGGTCGGAAAGCTGGACATCCATGGGTTTTTACCCCTCTTATACGAAAATTGCTTACCCACACAATGCGAAAATGGTGTTCTGATGTGTGTTTTGGTCCTGTCCTGGTCCGCTTCTTGAAGACGATGTGAACCAAGTGCCACCTCCGCATCGCAAAAATCTATGAAATGGCGCGTCTCGCATTACGGCAGTGCACTGAGCAGTTTCAGAATGTATAATGGCCCCTTCATGAAGCAAAGCAGTGAAAGGTATTGCTGAACACGCAGACCAGGACTCAAAGCAGTATAGGAGGAGGGAGGATGACATCAAGCTCAGCCCTGAGGAGTTTGTGGAGTTGCCGGAAGGAGTCAGGAAGCTGCTGCATGGGGCAGGGGTGCTGGACGCTCTGGAGTGGGATGGCAGGCCCGCGAGCGCCCCTCCAGAACGCTCTGGACCCTCCAAATTGGACAAACTCAGGGTGAGGATTTGATGGCTCAAGCAGATCTAAGGTGGGAAGGGGAGGGGAGGCTGACAGGACTCTCATCCACAGCAGTTTATGCTCCAGGGAGGCGTGTGCATCACAGTGCGAGATTGTCCTTGAGGCAGGCAATTTTTGAGGAAAATGAGATTGTGTGAGCCAGAATTCTGAAGGCATTGCCCAGCAGATTGTTGATTGATATCTTAGGTCAGCCAGCTTTAAGCCTCGCTTTAATGCTTACCCCCATTGTAGACCTGTTCAGCAACTTATGAAGCATATCCATCTCTCTTCAGGAGGGGTTGTTGTCCTCAGAACCCACCTTGAATGTTTTTTGCCGCATTGATTGCTGCCTCAAAATTGCTATCCATCTGGCACTGGTTCTAATGCTCAGAGTGCCCCTGATATTTTGGCCTGTGGTACAGGAGTTTTTCATGACGGCAGGACGGGAGCGTGAGCAGGGAACGGGAGAGCAGGCCGAGAAGGCTGAAGGGCTTGGCTCTCAGATACCTCTCGGCCCGGAGGATGAGGATGATGAGTTTGTGGAAGGGGTGGGCATTCCAACTTTCTTCTTGCAGAGCCCTCCCCTCCCCTTCTTCCCCTCCACACTTACAAATACGTCAATCCCAAGAAGTCAGATACTCCATGGGGGCCAATAGGCCACTGGCACCTAGCACTTGGAGATCAATTGCAATGCAAGTGCGCAGAGCACATTCACTGTTTGCTGTGGTCTGAAGAGAGGCCGATCTGGGTTTTGAGTCGAACAGGGTTTGCGTGACGTACTTTCACCAAGAACGGTGCAGGATGTATATGGAGCTTCAGGCCACGGTCAAGTGCCGAGGTATCATGGGAAAAGAATCTGGGCTGTAGGCAGCAGTATGCCGGCTGCAACATCTACACCACTGGCTTCACCATGCAGGACGAAGAGCCTTTCCTGCCGGGGGAGGGGGTGGATGAACTGGTGGCGTCCCTGGAGGCGGGGCAGCCGCTGTCGGATGACCCTCGGCTGAACGGTGTGCCCACGGAGACCACCGCCGAGTTCGTCGCCAGGATCGAGATGCTGCGATACGCGTACGAGGCCCAATTCCTGGACAGGAAGGACTGGAAGGTGATGCATTTCTCTAATCAATCTGGATGGGGGAGGGGGGGAATAAGCTGGCCAGTGGGAGGAGGGGATTGCAGATGTGATCAAGAGGTAAACATTATGGTGTGAGGGGGACTGTATTTGCTCGGACCTTCTCGTCCAAGAGGGTAAAAATGTCCTTGCTTACCCCACCCCTCTCCACAAGGCATGTGTCTCCTTGGCATGCGCAATCCTAGAAGTGGGGCACACTGCTACAAGCTTGTGTAGTCATATGCAATCTGCATAGGCACCCACAGCAAACAAGCTGCAAGCATCCTCTTCAACTACAACCCATATGTTCTTGTTGTGGAGTGACATGGCTCAAGCTAGCATCTCTGCATGAGGTACGTAGGGTACTCTTTTTGCCTCCTTCGTGTCCGCCCATTGTGAAAATCTTGCATACAGGCAGTACTGGCGGTATGGTTTTCATGACACATGAGCAGGCTGCTGTATCCGTATCTCTTGAGAGCAGGCTTGTGTCATAAGACCCAATCCCCCGCAGCTGCTATCAGAGGCCCAACATGGATGTGTGCCTGAAGACAAGAAATTCTGCACCTAGAAGGCTGCACATATCATATTGGCTGGCCAGTGTATATGGAAGGGGGCCTGTCGACTTTCATCTCCCCCCCACCCTTTCCTTTCCCCCTTCCCAACCCAAACCCTTTGTGGTGCAGATATCGGTAGAGGACTTCAACCGACTGTGGGGCAAGGGCGGGGAGCAGGCGCAGGGCGAGGGCGGGGCAGAACCGCTGGCCCCGCAGGACATTACGGAGATCCAGGCAGCCCCACAATGGCCCCCGGAGACCCAGGCCCACTTTGACCGCTTCCAGTGGATACTGTTCCTGCTGCGCAGGGCGTACCTGCAACCGGATCCTGCTTGCCCCGCACAGGCCCTGATCGATGCAGGTGCAGCCTCACCGTTTTTGTGCACAATCCTGCAAGTCCAACGCACACACTGCCATTGTAAGAGCGGGTGGGGGATTGACTGACATGGTGGGGATGCTTTGGTGGCGTATCGCACATTTCACCAGCATATTTCAACCATAATTCAACCGCAGGGAGGGTATTGATCAATCATGGTGTAAGTGGCACCCCTCTGAACCCTCTATAGCACAGACCTGTACTCTGTCTTGGATCTATTTCAAGAAATTCAACAATTTCGTTGAGTGCAAGAAGCAAATTGACATTGTGAGCGTCGCTTGACGGCGGGCAAAGGAGGGGCATGCTCTTCATCGATGGGAATTCGTTGCTGATGCAAAGGAAAGGATGCACCAGGTTCGGGACCGCGCTTGCTTGCTGCAGGGCTTGCTGCCGATGATCTGATCTTCCAGGACCCCATGATGGAGAGCGTGGGACGCAATGATTGGCTGGACTACACCCAGGCGCGCCCCCAACCCAGCGTCCGTGGCTCCCCAAAAACACTGTAAAAGTTTTTGTGCAGTCTATGTGGTTGTGGTGGTGAACATGGGGAGTCCTGTCCCGTCATGCCCTTCTGCCAAGCTAAAATTGGTTTCAAGTCGAGAACAACTTGTTGTCACGAGAGTGCATACATCCGATGAGCACTCAGAATCAATCACGCAAAGTGAGAATCTACAGTAGAGGTTTTGGCAAAGCATGCTGAGCTATGGAGATGGGGCTGTTTGGATGCTCAAAGACATGATTCTCTGCTTGTGAAAGCTGTACAAATTTCTCACATGGTCGTATTCCTTTGCAGCGGCTGCGAAAGGCTGGAGGAAGGATGGAGGTCGGCAACATCTGGGGTGAAATGAGTGGAGACAGGTATGTCCTGGATTCTACCACGTGTTTTGGAGGAGAGGGGGGGGGGGGGGGGGGGTTGTGTAAGCCAGATGGTCCTTGTTGATACGCTGACTCCGAGGACCTTGGGCCACAAGTACCATTTCTTTCAGGGGCAGTGAAAGTTAGGTTTGCAAGCCACAGCAAAAAGCAAGCAATTGCCACCACACACAAATTAACAATGGATACACGACTTCTGCAGATGTGCTAATGGCAGGCTTCTCATCCGGCTCTCCCCCCTGCTAGAAGATTTGGACAGGTCGGACAGGAAGGCCATCACCAGCGTCGAAATGTTATTCCCTTACCCTAAGGGAAGACTCTAAGTCCTGACTGACATGCTGGCTTGCGCAGGCCGGAGCCTCAGTGGTGTGTGTATGTGGACCTGTGGCTCAGCCTGCCCTACCCCCCGTGGTATCAAGAGTACATGCTCATCAACCCTGGAGACAAAGGTGAGGCTTGGAAATCCCCATCCCCTGCATTCTCACCCCCTGTTTTTGGGAAAGGTGGCTCTTGTTTACAACCATTCCAGGACTGTAAAAAATGATGAAGGCCCACAAGATTTTATTGCTGTTAATTTACATGCTTCAAGGATTTGTCTGCGGAGGGACACGATGGAGGTGAGAGCAGGAGGAGGTGCTGTAGGGGACAACCCTGGCTTCCGCAAATAGTCTGCGGTTACCCTTTGGCTTATGTTTCCGAATCTGGTGCAGCTTCAGGAGTTGACGGCATGACTCAAGATCCATGGACGCCCAAGGAGGACCTCTGGGAGCCCCCGCCACCCAGATACCCCAAGGGCCAGCCCGAAGGGTCCCTCAAGAGGCCCAGGAACCCCGCACGAGCCAAGCGGACCCCCCAGCCAAAGACCGGAAACCCCCTGGAGACCCCTGAAAGCAGTTTGAGCAAGTCAGCCTCTGACATCAAGGACTGGGGTCCAAATTCCCGCGGAAAAAAGGGTGACGAAGGGGAGAGCGGCAGAGAGGAGGAGGAGAGTATGATGGATCGGCTGGTGGGGTTCACGAGGGATCGGGGGGCGAGACCGTCCCACGAGGGGATGCCACTTCCAGGGGAAGGCGGGGGTAGGCTGTTGCAGGAGCTGAGGGCCTGTCAGGCTGCCGCATGGGACGAAGGTATTCCACTTCGCAACCGTGTCAAGATGGCGGCAGTTACAAAGTGGAAATTGAGAGGGGCGCGCTTTTTGTTTGTACACGGCTGATTCAATAAGTGTGCCGAAGATGGTTGAAATTGCAGACTGATGATCGTGTTAGTGTGATCTTGTATGCTGCTTGTCAAGGGAAGGAAATTTCTCTGGGAGGTATGGAAGAGGGAAAAGGGCACTGTTGATGGCTCAGTGCTCGGTGATGCCACACTTGCCATGGATGAAATGCCGGTGTTCACAGGGGGTTTTGCTTGAATTCAGGGCTTGCCACTCAGAGACAGTAGTCAGCAGGCTGCATTATGTAAAGGGCTGCAGACTTTCCGGGGGTTGTTTCTGGTTCAGCTGATTCGTTTGAACAGCGAAGGAATTCAATCATTTCTTGGGTTCAATCACAAATTCCGTGTAAGAGGAAAATTCCAAAGAGGACAAGAGCGAGCTCTCTGCTGATTGGTATGACGTGCAGGCGACGCTGAGACGTCGTCAGAAGCCTCAGCGAGGGATGAGGGGGAGGCAGGACCCAGCAGGGGGACTGACTACTTCCACACCAGCCTGCCCTGGCTTTCTTACCAGTACGCCAGCCCTGGGGACAATCAATGGGAGGGTCCCCCTGAAAGGTCGGCCCTGCTTCTTGGCGGCCATATCAAAACCTGACAAGCTTGCTGATGAGGGCCACCTTCCTGAGGGGTCCCACATCATACAAAGCACAGGACAGAACACTTTTCATTGTAATGTTCAGTTGCTGATCATGTATATTCCAAATCGAGATATTGCGCTCTTTTTATCTTGCTGCTTGAAGAGAATTGAAGGACCGCTCATCTTCCAGTCACACCAGGCAGGAGATAGGGCTTATGCAACGATCAGAGAAAGCAAATTGATACTTTGACCAAATCCTCAGATGCTGGATCTTGACTGGGATGCTGGATCTTGACTGGGATGTGTTTCAGACGGCGGAGGAAGAGGAGGCTGGGGCACAGAATCAACGGCTTTGATGGGGCATACGATCCAGATTCTCCCCTTGTCTTGGCGTTCCTGAATGCCCGGCCAGACTTTGGCTCGCTGGCCTACCAGGTAGACCTTCCCTTGTCCTGTGTCCCCTTGTCCCTACGCCCGCCTTTCCCTCTCTCGTCAGCACTTCATTCCACAATCCTCGTTGCAGCGTGACAGCAAGCCCATCATCATAATTTTCAATATCATGCTGACTGGGTGGACTGTATGGAGAGATGTCTGAAGCAAGAGATGATGATGAAGCTTGCACATTGCCACCCGAATTTGGTCCAAGGGAATGCAACAATGTGAAGCCTGAAGCCTGGATAAGTGAATTTCTTTCCTTTGTTTCAGGATGATACCTCACCAATTGGGCTTTCTGGAAAAGCTGAGGATGCCTATGTCAGAGGATTGCTTGAGGAGAAGACGGTAGACCTGGAGACGGAGGAAGACACGTCCAGCTATGTCATGCTCAAGTATGGCGGACTCAGACATCAGCGACCTCGCAGGCCATCGCCGGTCAGCCCTACCCCCATTTTCCCCCGTTCCGCCGTCTCTCCCCTGCCAATCACGATTTCTTTTATGGCCATGCAGAACTTCACCTGCAGCTCGATCATGTGTCAATATAAACATGGCACGATTAGGATGTCCGCCGCACATTTTTGAACCAACATCTGGTGAATGAGGCAGCGTTTACCGGCCCTGCCATCTTCATTGGAGACAGTTTTGCTGGAGCCCCTTCCTCTCTCTTAGCCCTTTGTGATGCTACAAGAGAAGCTAATGATTGTCAAGTGGATAGGGAAGCTTGAGGGCGTCAAAAAGTTGCTAGGATGTGTTCTATTCCCTTTGTTGCACTTTGTCCTTATGATTCAACTTGTGGAATTTGTTGTGATTGCCGGAGCTACAGGCGTGGGCACTGCATTCCATTGATTGTTGTTTCCGATACAGGCACTGCATCTAGCAGAGGATGAGATGCCTGAGTGGAAGGGCAGCGCTGAGAAGGGACAGGCTTGGAGGGACGGCAATTGGTTTTGCATACCCATGACTGTCTGCCACAACATCAACAATGCCCTGGGCCAGGTGAACTGAGCACAATTGAAGAATCAAGACAACCAGCTCGAGACGCTGTGCTGTTATCCCTCCAAGGTGGAGAATGAATAGCGGTCAGCTAAAGTAGAGAGCTCCATGCTCTTTTTTTTGAATTGCTGAGTCGGTCAGTAAGCATTCAAAAACTAAAATCCTACCCAAGGAGTTCAGTAGCTGGGTAATAAAGTTGCCAAAGGAGAAGCGATTATACCTCACAAGCTGGGTAGGAAGCAAAGAAACCTGATTGGAAGTGATCATGGAGGTCAGGCAGGGTGGGAAGGGCGGGGGGAGAGGGGAGGGCGGGGGGAGAGTTGGGTCTGCACATCATACACAAAGTCTTGTTGACCATTAATCTATTTTTCGACCATACAGCTATCCCAAACAGCTGTCCGGCTGGCCACCTGGCTTGCCATTGCCCTTGGGAAGGCTGGATCCCTCAGATGATCACACATGGCGATTGCTGCAACCAAATCAACTGTCCCCTGGCCTGCAGGTGGATGATGTGCACACGCTTTGGGGCGGCATGCTGGGGCACTATGTGGGCGACACTCAGGATCTGTTGGACTTGTACGCCAGACAGCTGCAGCTGTACGAGGACCATGACCCACGCCGCCAGAGGATCCTGGCTTCCAATGTGGCCATGCTCAGGGCGGGGGGGATCGAAGAAATCGACAGATCGGCGAAGGAGGAGGGCTGGAGGTAGGATTACAAGAGGGGGACAGGAGGGCTGTTCATTTACTGCCGCCCTGGACGTGATGAGATGACTAGATCAGCAGGTGTGACCGTCAGCATCTTGCTTAGAATCAGCAACGGCTGATGTTTTTTTGTCAGGCAAAGTGGCTTGTAAGTGTGGCTCAATCCCAGAGACCCATCAAGCAACCCAGAGGCGCATGTCTCGGCTACTTGCATTTCTCGTTGGTGAATACTGTCATCGGGTGTAAACAAATCTGGTGCAAGTTTGTGTATTTTGTACTTACGGATTGTCCAACTGATGTATGATCCTTCTCTGAACAGAAGGAATTAGTGTTTGGTTAACAGTTGCTGAAAGCCAGAAGCATCAAACGGCTAGAGTCGAGCAGAATCCACGCCAAAATGACAGGTGGCGGAGCTCCCAGATCAGCTGGTTGGAAGGGCGGCAATCTTGGCCTGCTGAACTTGACTCATTCTTTGACTATTTGGCCTGGGATCTCGGCCTCCGATTAATGAGCGTGAAGTCTGCTTGAATCTAGCTCGAGGACATACTTGAGACTATGTTGGAGGCGCAAGCAGAGGTGCTTGAGAACCAGATGAAGGTCAACAGCATCACTCTAGCCGTGTCGAAGAAGAATCAGAAGCGAGTGACAAAAGAGTACTTCTTGGGCAGCAAACCTTTTCCAAAGAGGAGAAGATGGGCAATCCATCCATCAGAATGAAGGGTGTCGGTTGTATTGCGTGAGTATTTCCTTTGCTTGCCAAATCTAAGATTTGCTTTTTTTGTTACTTCGCCACCCTGGACTTATTTTCGTGCAAATCAAAGGAAGCGCGAAAACGTGCCGAGACTGCTTGCGCACTCGATGCCCTTTGCAAGTGCCACTTTTGATCCTTGAGTGGAGGCATCAGGACGTGCGAGCTTTTGTGTCTGCGTTTTCAACTACCAAGCCAGGCTAGGAGAGTTGTGCAACGCTCACCTTACAGCACGGATTTGCCCACTCATATTGCTTGCTCAGGTATCACACGTTCTTCCATGCCAAGCTCGTTCAAGCGGCTTGGTCACTTATCACCTTTGAAAGCTGAAAAATGTCGAGGGGATTTGGTACTGCACGGGACTTCATCTGAAACTGCAAAGTATCCGCTCGATAAACACCACAGGAGCAGTAGCAAATGCATGCCTTCATCAAAAACCGATCTGAGGTGGAGTCAGTCTTTGCCCTGCAGTCTTGTGAACACCAGCTTCAGACTTGCCTGGTGATTGATGGAATGGCGAATTGATCAATACCCCCTGGCACCATACAATGCAAGGCTTGCACGCAGTGCTCGCAATTACCTGCTGTGCAAGAACAAGCTTGCTATGCTGCAGTGGAAGGATGGCGACTTTGGCATGGATTCTCCTAGCCTTTGTCCTAGCTGCTGGGGAGCTGGTCTGGGCATCAGAGTGGACGGTAGAGACCAACAGTTTCAGGGTGAAGGAGCCCAGCACGCTTCAAGGGGATTATGATGTAGCCATAGGAGACGTAAGCCCTTCATTGTCTGTGTCCCTTTGGTCTGCAGTAGGCTGCCTTGTTGCCTCCCAAATCCACCGTGCACCCCACACTTCCAGCCATTGTTGCAATCGGCTGCTCTCCTTGACCCTCCCCAATGTTCTTGCCCGCACCCGGATCCTTGTTGTGGCAATCTAAATCCAAGCTTACAAGGCATCCCAGGGCACTGGACTTGTAGCCTACCTGCTTTTATGCTGATCAAGCTAAGAGCCATGCCTACATGCAAAAACCCTTTGTAATCCAAACCTTGGAGGAAATGGAATTGGGGTTCCGCTTTCAGCGGCGTCGGCAATGCTTGCACCGTTGAGGTGACGTTATCTTCTTGGACTGCAGTTTGGGGTGCCCCTGTATGGTGCAAGCATGCAAGGCCAGCTCAAATTCGTGCCCACCAATGAGAAGGGCTGCAGCTCCTTCGAGGATGCGTTCAAAGGCACAGGCGGGGAGAACTTTGTTGCGCTTGTTGTCAGAGGGGGTGAGTCAGTCCTCCAAACAATCTGACAAGAATACACTCCCTTTCATCTGCTGAGTCCTGTGCAGCCTCCATGACTCCAATAGAAGTAGCATGATCCCCGTTCATGCAGATTGTCATGATTTTGTGAGCATGTATAATCTTAGAATTGCACCAGCAACTTCAGAAGCAATCGTTGAGACAGCTTTCCTTGCCTGTATAACTTTTCATCCACCCCTTTTGATCGATAAGAAGCAAGCCAAAATTCCTCAGTCTGAATTCTAAAGCAAGCAATCCGGACATGTATATGCAGAGTGCTACTTTGTGGAGAAGGCCTACAACGCTGAGAAGGCAGGCGCCAAAGCCATTCTTGTGATGGACGACCGCCAGGAGCCACTGCTAACCATGGCCGCCCCGGAGGACCACCCCGAGATTGCCAAGCTGCGGGAGGATATCACCATCCCTACTGCGCTCATCCGCAAGGTGATCTTACGGTCCCCAAATGGCCTTCGTCGTCAATGCTGCAAAGCACAATGACAACATGGCTGATCCTCAACTCGTGCGGTCCTGCTGCTTGTCCTGGCCCATGGCCAAAAGGGTGGAGAAAAGGGGGGATTCAGGTTCCTGTGAGGAAGCAAGGCAGCATATCGATCCGTTTCGCTCTGCAGGATATCGGCCAGACCCTGAAGGATGCGTTGGCTGAGTCAGATGTGCCCATCATCGTGGAATTAGATTGGACAGAGAGCATTGTCCACCCAGATGAGAGGTACCCATTGCTTCCTAAGAACATCTCTGTCTGGGCGAGAAACCATCACAGACTGAATTTTGAGCAAGTCAGGACAAAGAGGATCCCAGCTATGAGCAGGGGCCATACATAACAGAGTGCAGCTATGCTTTGTGAAAATTCTCCGGCTGGGGGAGTGTGTCGGGCCACACACCTATGATGGATAAGCATCCTCCTTCTCATGAAGCCAACACCTGCTGTGAAAGGAAATTGGCCGGTAGTAGAGGAATCATCCATGTCAGACCTGCTGTGGCAGGGTAGAGTGGGAGATGTGGACCAGCTCGAATGATGGCTGCGGAAACTCTTGCGACATCCAGACGCGCTTCAAGAAGGAGTTCCGCGACACAGCAAAACAGCTGGAGAAGGTACGGCTCAATGGCCAAGATATTACCATCTCGCTCCTGTGAGATCAAGGCATTCCAGGGGTCCAACAGAACAAAAACTGAGGAGCAAGAAATAGAGTTTGCGTACCTCAAGCAGCTAAGAAGACTGGTCTGTGTACCTGACTGACACTTGGCAAGCCAAATCTGTGAGCAGCTGACCACAGAGTTCTGGTATTTTCAGTTTTCTTGCTGCGAATGTGACTGGCCTTGGATGAACTGACGAGCTACTGTCATGGACATTGTGTAGCTGCAATAATGCTGACTGCTATGGGTCAAAAAGACGGTATGTACTATTCAGGCGGGGAACACACAATTCACGCCACACTACATGTCACGGGAGTGCACCTCTGGGCTGGAGTCCCTGGATTGCAAGAACAACTGCATCCACTACGGCCGCTACTGCTCCATGGACTCCATTGGTGACGAGTACAAAGACACCTTCAAGGGCTGGCAGGCAAGCAGAGGCTCCAGCCGTTTTGCTATATACAATATTGTGTCATACAGACAGCTCTATCCTACCAAAGTCTTAAGTTCAGAGCGCGGTTTCACAGTCCCAAGCTCAACCTACAGAGTCATTCACACTGCAGCCCTCTCTGTGCTCTCTTTCAGCAAGAGTGAGGAGGAGTGCTGTAATTGATTTTGGCTCTCTAGAACCACTCTCGTCTGCCCAGTGATATCCTTTGGCTTGCTGATCATGGAATCATTGAGGTGAATGCTTTTCCCCCTGCTCGTTTCTACTTGCCCCTTTTCTCTTCAGTTCAGAAATCCCTCTCCTGCTCTGAGCCAACGCTTGCCGGGTTGCAGGTGGTGGAGGAGAACAAGAGGCAGCTCTGCGTCTTCCAGCAGGCACAGAAGGCGGAAAAGCCCTGGCTGTGGTGGGATTTTGTGGGGGGCTATGCCACGCGCTGCACGTTTTCCAATGGCAAGTTCAACACAGATGAGTGCGCTAGGACGGAGGTGGAAGCCATCGGGCTGGACAACTCCAAGGTGGAGGAGTGCGTGCAGGGGTCCTTTGAGGATGTGGACCACCCCCTGCTCAAGGTGGGACACCAGTTTATTGAAGAGCCGTCGTTGTGCTCTGCAAGCATTGGTCATTTTGGGTCGCAGAGCCAAAACAATGGGTTGGATTGTTTTGGGGCGGGAAGGGTATCTCTCAAGGTAGAGGGGTGCATTTTTTGATCCTTCAAGTATGTACGCCATGCTGCTGAAGGTGAAGCATCTGCTACTTTCTGCAATTGCAAGTTTTATGTCATTTCAAAGTGGAGCGGCATATCAGGTTGGCGCACCTGCCACTGAGGTGTGAAGCAATTGTTTTTGCGATGTTTTGCTCACTCGAGTGAATGTCACATTGGGTACCGCAACCAATCCAGAGATTCAATCTCCCCTTGTATCTGAATTTGCCCTGCTCCAGATGCGCAGGTGCACCAAGACAGTTCTGACAGATAAAAGACCCATACAGCATCATTCTGCCTTGAAGCTAGGTTATCTGTCAGGCCTTTGCTGACATGCAGGCTGACTTTGAGGCTCAGGGCCAGGACATTTGGGGAGCCAAGATCCTGCTGCTGCCCACGGTCATCATGAACCAGAATCAGTACAGGGGGCGCCTCGACACCCCCTCCATTGTTCGTGGCCTCTGCTCAGGATTCAAGGAGAACTCAGAGCCTGAGGCAAGCCCTTCTGGCAATCAGCTCCATGGGGTTGTGGCTGATGAATCCATTCTGACTAGTTTAGTGTATACAGGGCAACTCATGAAGCCTTGTGCGCTTCTTATGCGGGCAAGGCATGTATCAGATATGCTTGTCTTCTAGCGAAGAGAGGGGGCCGAAGGAAATGTCTGACTGGTGGGCGGGTTTGCCAAACGCAGATATGCCTATCTGGAGGGCTGCAAACGGACGAGTGCGTTGCCAACACCCACGACTGCTGGAGGGAGGGTTCCAACAGCGCTTGCGTGGACACGTTCAGGGGTTACATCTGCGAGTGCCCAGTAGGCAAGCCTTGTTGTTCAGCAGCATTACTGCATTGGCTCATAGACACTGGATCTTTACAACGAGTGTGCATTATTTTCACAGCTTAGAGTCTTATTTTACTTGCATGTGTATAATTCCCTCCCTTCCCCTCCCCCCTTCCCCTCTACAATGCCTATTTTAACTGCAAATAAAGGTGCTTGACTGACTCCAGGTGAACTGCTCAGAGACCGTAGCTGCTTGGACTGAAGATGGGTCATATGGCCTGTCAGCTGAATGGCTTCTCCGCTCTGTCCAGCAGCACCTGTGGGTGACCTCAGCAGCAGCACAATTCATCACGTGTCATCAAGAACCAATAAGCAGACCTCCAACCTTGCACTGGTGATAGCACTCTCACAAACTTACCTACTTCTGTGAACAGGCTACAGAGGCGATGGCAAAACATGCCACGACATCGACGAGTGTGAAGATGGGTCGGCCATGTGTGACCAGGTCTGTGTCAATGAGCCTGGTGGCTTCAGATGTGAGTGCAATGAAGGCTACAAGCTGGTGAGCCACTCCCTCGACCAACCCCTAACTCAACCCAACTCCTTGCACACATCCATTCTTGCTGGTCATATGGTGCCATACCTGAAGGCAGCCATAGGAGTGTGTTCCTTTTCAGCAGCAGTCCTGACTGAACATTTGCTTCTGTGAGTGCTGCAATCATCGACTGTTCAACACCGAAGACAACCGAAGGGCCGTCAAAAGCCACTCCAAAGAACTGTGTTGCAATTTCAGAGGAGTCTTGTAAACTAGGTTTTTTGTAAGGACCAGCAGACGTGGGAGTCGTCATGCTTGATACAAAGCGCATCTTTCATAGGTTCATGGCATCAGTTGCTCGGGTATGACCCCAGACTGGTTGCCTCATGCTGGTGAAGACCGTTCAGGTTGTGGTCTGGTTGCAGCTGGGGAGCAAGAGCATAGCCATCTGCTCCGCCATAGACCAGTGCCGGGACGACAATGGCGGCTGTGAGGAGCAGTGCACGAGCTCCCATGGACAGAGGACATGCTCCTGTGGGTAAGCAGCTCCCTGATGCAATTCTCCAAGGCAACGCTTGGACGCACAGTCTTGCATTAATCTCCTGCAAACGCACTAACGGTTGGTGAGATGTCATCAACCCGTGAAGCGCTGTTTCTTCAGCATGAATAAGGAAAAGGATCATGCAGCGTCCAGGGACAAAATGGAGGTTTGATGGAGGATTGCATAACCAAGGGAGTACAGTGAATAGGAAAGGATTCTTGTGCTATACCATTTCCGTTGCTACTCATTGCTATTTATGCACTTGAGACAGCTTGTTGTCAAAAACGATCAAGTAATGCTCAGACTATCAAACTTCATCCAACATTATCAAGGCATGAAGCGTCTGTGTGGTTGCAGGCCGGGGCTCAGGCTGGCGGACGACGGACGCTCCTGTGAGGACATTGATGAGTGCGCGGACGGCAGCGCCGGGTGCGAGCAGGTCTGCGAGAACAGAGACCCCCGCACACACGGTGAGACCCTCCAATGGCCGTTCCAATGGATTGATCCCCTTCCTTGTAGGCTGATGATTTCAATCTGTTGACCATTTCATTGCAAGGACCCAGACGCATGCCCTCCCCTAAAGGACCCTGTACTGTTATCGATGATTCTTGACAGGCATGCAAGCCTGCTCGCTCACGACACTACCATTTGCTAAATAGGAATGGCTCAGCGCCACGCAGTGAGCCTGCAGGCAGGCGATCATAAGATGTCTCCTGTGGGTGCAGGTGTCAAGTTCGTGTGCAGCTGCGATGAGGGTTACGCTGTAAACCCCATGCACCAGGAACAATGCCTGCAAGAGGTGCTTTCCATTTCTCTGCGTACAGTTCTTATCCCCTTCCCCACACATTTACCCCCCCCCCCCTTCCCCGCGCATTCAGAATTACTTACAAGCCCTCCAATTAAGTTTGTGAGAGATGTGCAGTATCACTGTATCATATTCCTTGCTGCCAACAGTCCACTTCGCTCCCTCCATGTCAATGAGCAGAACCCTTCTTTTCCCCAGCAGGAAGTGAAAATCTGTCTTGAGGGGCTCCTCATGCCAAAGTCGCAGTACCTGAGATGCTGGGGTACAGTTATGAAATAAATTTCCCCCTGGAGAATGGTATTTCGAGAATGGGCATGAATGCTGAAAGTCCCTCAAACGCTGCAGTCTCAGTACCTGAAGATGCTGGGGTGGAACGCGGTGGCCTCAGCCAGCAGCCTATCGTGGGGCACGGTGGCCGGCATCGTGGTGGGCTCCACCCTACTGGCCCTGCTGGCGGGGGTGGCGGTGCACAAGTGGCGGCTGAGACGCACCATGCAGAACGAAGTCCATGCCATCATGTCCGCCCCGATATCTTCATGCCAGCAAGTGCACAGACTCTGGATCATGCACGCTCGCTGTCTCACACCCTTGTCCTGAGTGGACCCTGGAAATGCATGATGTTCTCTTGTCGGCCCTCCAACCCCCTTCCTGGCCACCTTTTTGGGAGCCCTGTGATCTTTTGGCTCCGCCAGAAGGAAAGCAGGCTGCAAGTGGGTCCAAGACAAGTCGGTTGCCACATCTCCAGTATGGAGGAACTGGATTCAGGATGCAGTCGTGATTTCAGCATCGCGGGCTCGCTTCGTCAAGATACCATGCAGTGTCTTTGTCTGCCATTGGAGACCCTGTGACATCTGACTCTCACTAGCTGAAATCCGGGAATGGGTGCATATTCACCATAAAATTTTGAATTCCTAATTTAAAAATTCCATCATCCCCCCCCCCTCCCCCAAGATTTTTTTCGGAGCTTTTGGAACAAGGTGCCTCATCTGGATTTCTCCCAGCGGGAACACTGCTCT
>QAXI01000443.1:1274703-1288790 GCA_004335615.1 Chloroidium sp. JM | reverse complement strand
GGGGAAGGGGGGGGGGGGGGGAGCCCACCTTCATCGGGAGGTCGAGGCCGCTGGAGGAGGTGTGGAGGGACACCCCCGCATCGCAGGACCCCAGCAGCAGGGGGTAGTCGGCAGGGTCCAGCCACAGGGTGCGGAAGGCCACGTGCCGCAGGTCCAGGGCCTGCATGCGCCGCCGGTACTCCTCCTGCTGGGGGCCCTTGCCTGTCACCAGGATCAACAGACGCGGCAGGCTGCCCGGGGCCCTCCCCTCCCGTATCTGCGTTCCAAGCCTCAAATCAGTCCAGCCCTCCCTCCCATCGTGGTGGTCTCCCACCCCATTTCCTATTCCGTGCATGCCGAGCCTTTTTCGCGTGTGTGAGAAATATGAGAGGTAATTAGATTTTGAACTTCACCGAGGGCCTTTCGATGATGACTCCCCTATGGGAAACTGTGTTTCCACTTCACAGCTATGAAAGCCCTGTCAGGGTCAGAGCTTACGTTGGACAGGATCCAGCCTCAAAAAGAGCGTGAGTACTGGTGTAGTGATGGAACGCACAAATTCACTCAATCTGTCAGTGAAGCTGCCCTTCGATGGCTGGAAAATGCAGCGACATGGACCAATCCTTATTGTCAAAGGGGAACACCCCCCCCCCCCACCCCGGACCCCTCCCACCCCAGCAAAATTGCGCTGACCTGTTTGTCATAGATGGTTGCTGCTTCTAGGAGGAGGCTGAAGTCTTCGTCGGGCGTCCAACTCGTGCTGCTGACTATCACGGCGGGCCGCCCCTCCCTCAAAGATACCTTTCCACCCCTGGACTCTGTGCAGATCGTCTGCTCCACCACCTGCAGCCATATTCGGAATTCTGAAAGGACAGAATCTGGGCCAAAAATCCTTGGAAAGGAAGTATGGGCATGTGCTGGTCCTTTGAATGTAACATCCTGTGTTGCAGACATCTATTCCCTTTCGGAAGGGCAACAACATGTTGTTTGCTACCCCTGATCAACAATTTAAGGGCTATACCAAGATGAAAGACTTTCAGTAAAGCCCTCCAGAGCCATGAGACATAGCCAAATGCATACAATGAATATAATGTGGTGAAGAGAGAGACAGACGAGCTGTAGATTAGGCAGTGATCATAGAGGGCAAATGTAGGTGTGAGGCTACAGAAAGGGGTGGGGGAAGGTTTACCTGGGGCTCTTCCTTTCTTTCTTCAGGGGAAGGGTTGGGAGGCGATCCCTCTCCTGAAGCGGATTTCTGGGACCTGGTAAAGAGCCGCTTCACCGCACTCCTGCTCTTGCCCTTGTCGGGGGGTGAGGGACTGCCGGACCACATGGCATCCAGTGCATCCGTCAGCTTCTCCACCTGCACCTCTGGCCGCTGCAAGAAGGACATTTGTGAATTCCTAGAAAAAGCAAAACAATGATCAAATGAAAGCATGATCAACCAAAAAGTGAAAGAAACTGATATACAAGCCATCCGTCCATTCCTCGAACTTGGATCTTGAGGCACAGCAAACAGCAATTACTGAGGAATTTTGCTAAAGCTGAACTGTCTGTCTCCCGCTGCTACCTTGAGTATTTCACCTAAATTGGACAACACTGACCTGGGGCAAGAATATTGTCTTGGGCTTTGTGGAAGTGGCATACCGATGGCTGGGGAGGCGTTGCCGGCTCCAGTGCTGGGGTGGGGGGACTGGGCGGCCAGGGTGCGCCAGCGGCACAGCAGTCGGATGAATGCATCCCCTTGCCCAGCTCAGGGGCCAGTTTCCTGTGATACAGATATCCCAATTCAAGACTCGGGTATCTTCCCTTTCAAATTTTCAGGGATATACATATACACGATAAGTCTGTGCACATCCGCATTTGACTAAAAAACGTGCCAAAACAAATCATCGAAGGTGTCTGACCATCCTCAGAGAGATTTGAACTTGCATCATCAGCGTTCTTGAGGTCTTTCTGATGCACAGAGGCTGCTGATCAGTCATTGCAATGCCCAGGGTACCAGAGCAGCCAGAGGAACTGCATGACTTTTCGTCTGTCGAATTGTCCGAAAGAAGTCACTGCGCCCAGCCGGCATCACCAACTGTCAGAGTTTGGAAGGCAAAAAGGGAAGCTCACAACAGCAGGGCATGAGCCTCCTCCAGGGTGGAACGGCGGAAGGCGGCAGGGGCGCGGTCGTGGAAGACGGTGGCGCTGATGCCCCAGCTGTGGGCCAGCTCTGTCTGCATTGCCACCGTCACACACAGGTGGGAGTGCCCTCGCCGCCCCCAGAACTTCTCCTGTGCCGCTGCAATCTTCACCTGCAGTAAGACACACTGCTCTTGGCTTGGTGGAAGAGAAGGCTGTGTACACCCAGATCACGTCGTTCAGAGGGATCGAATAGAATTGGAGTAGTATTCTTCCTTCCTGGATGGAAGCAAGGTCTACCCGTGAATATAAGTTTTGAGAATTGGACCAGGTCCATGACACGAGGACCCAATGTCAGGTTTACCAATCCCCAACCAATTCTCTCAGGACCTTTTGAGCGTCTGCAAGCGATTTACCAGAGCTTCCGCACCCTCGGTTACACCATGTGCAGATCATGCTGTGAGATTCCTGGATGTTCACAAATACTTGAGCTGTTGTGGAATGATGTTTGCAAATCATTCGATAATCGCACGACCTGTTAAACTTGATCAATCACTCCTGTTGTGAGCTTATGGAGCCCAAAAGCCAATCTGTAGAGCAGTGTTCCCGCTGGGAGAAATCCAGATGAGGCACCTTGTTCCAAAAGCTCCGAAAAAAATCTTGGGGGAGGGGGGAGATCAGCAGGCTTCCGTGGGATGTGGCCAAGGGATAGACAGAGCATTTACCAGCAGGCTGCGCTTGCCGTGCGTGATGGCCATGAGTGTGTAGGCAAAGTTGTGCCAGTCGATGACCAGGTGCGCCCTCTTCAGCAGGCAAACCAGCCAGCACAGGAACAGAGTGGGGATGGCAGGTGGTACCTGCGGAGCAGCTCTGGTCTTCATCCTGCTCATTCCAGGACAGTGTTTTGAATGACCATACCAGCGTTGACAAATTCCGAACATTTGTCAACAGCCTTCCAGCGAGGGACACTTGCTTGAAATTGGAGTTCTGTGCTGCAATTCTCATCAACACCCAACTTCATCCATGGTCTCCCAAATTCTGTCAGTTTAGGAGTGGAGACAGCCCACCTGCAGGAGGACTGCCTGGGGGCGGGGGAGCCGGAATAGGAGCATCCATGTGAGCAGCAGCAGCTGCAAGCCCGCCTTGATGGGCAGGCCGATCAACCGCGGCAAACATGCCATATGCTTTGGCCTGGGCGCACTATAAAGTTTACGAGACAGCAGGAACAGTTGTTGAGTTGCCATCTGTAGCTTGTGCTGCCTCTCATAGGTGCAGACAGTGATTGTTGAGCAAAATTGTTGTCGTGGGGGTGCAGGATGTGGCAGGCTGCTGCAAGCGGACACTTGGCTGATTGGAGAACTCACGTGCCGGGTATGTTGTGGATTCGTATGTGCTCATTGCTGGTTGCGTCTGGCAGGGGCGTGCTGAGGTCATATCCCACTACCTCCACTTGGCAACCCCACTGCACCAAACAGTGAGCATTGCGCCTCATCCATGTTCCTTCACCCTAATACCATCTCAGGTGGCATTCCCACCGCATCAGGCCTAGCGTATTCTCCATTCTTATAGTGTATGCTATAATCAATCAATAACTGAACCAAGCCTCTCTTAAAATTCGACTATGGATACAGTGAAGAGTCATCGAGGGAGTCAGTGCACGAATATCTGGCCCACTTTAAAGACAAAGGGAGCAAGATGTTTGCATCAGGTTGCAAATTTGAGAATTCCATTGATTTGGAAATGGCATTGATGATGTCGACTGATGTGATCGATGGATCATGTACATATAGCCTCAATGCACCTGTGTGGCCAAGGAGATGGCGTGGTTCTGTAGTCGAGGACTCCTCCCAATGTCACTCAGCCCGACGACCCAAACTCTTCGACGATTATCCATGAGATTTCTAGGATACACTCTTGTCGTGAAGCATCAATTTGCTTGTACCATGAAGAAGAATGTGCTCTTCAACCCTAAAGCAATAGAGAATTTCACGACACATTGACTGCCAAAATGTCAAATGTAAGCAGTAACACTTGCTAAATCAAATACATGTCTCTCGCATTATTTGCCAGCAATACCGCTGTGGTCGACTTGCATGCCAGAGATTGATCTACTGCACTAAAGATGGCCAAAGCAAGAATTGTTCCACCAATGGTGGTGGCAAAGGATTTGAGAGGTGTCAGCTTCATGGCCCAGAGGCGCCCTGCCATGCAGCTGGACTCGGCTCCTTTTTTCGTCTGCTATGTCTCTTTACTGTTCAGAGCCATACAGCACCTTTTCAGCGGCACATGGTACGCGATGATTTCCTCTCATATTGTACAACTGATTCTCAAGAAGGTACCAATTTCTTCACAGATTAATTTATCATTCATGCAATATCAGACTGAACTGAGGTTCGGTTGTCTATAGGCATAGAATGCATGATTCTGCTCAGCCAATGGAGACACGACTTGGCACGGTCAACAGATATGCTTGCCTGCAGGTCAGGTGCCACGGAGATGAAGTTTTTGTTCGGCGGGCTTGTCGCTTGCCACGTGCTGCTCAAGCTCTTCTCCCACTGGTTTGTGGAGGTCAAGTGCTACGTGCAGTTCCTGGCAGCCCTGCCTTCTCAAGCCACACATGTCAAGGTGTCCTCTCCCAACCCCGCCCTTACGGTCTCCCCCCACCTCTCTTGAAGCTGAGGGATGGACGTGTGTGGCCGGGAAGGAGCTTCAATGCTGGACTTACTTGGGCATGAGGGGGGAGGGTGATCTTTTTCAAAAACTGAAAGCAATGCAAATGAGTCAGGCAATACAATTTTGGGAGTTTGTTGATGTCCCTGCAACAATTCCAACCACCCCTAGCGGTGATGCTACAGGTATGGCATAATTTTTGGCAAAACTAAGCTTCATGCACAATCGCAGTGTCCTCCCACTCCCCGGCTCATCGCGCCTAACCACACATGCACACCCCCCTCTTCCACCATCTTGCTGGGTGAAATATGCCGATGAGTTGAGCCACAGAGATTGCGAACTCTGCAGGTGACGCCTGCGGAGTTCACGGGCCACAAGGAGGTAGTGAGGGTGGACAGGGTCAGGCTGGAGAGCGGCGAGGTGGAGGTCACCTTTGAATTCCGCAAGCAGCGCTACTGCTACGACCCTGAGGAGCACAGCTTCGAGAGGCTGCAGTTCCCAGACAAGGTTGTTTTGGGATCAGAAATGCTTGTTTGTTTTGAGTAACCAATCTTGTCTGTAGGATTGTGTGGTTTGTCTTTTGAAGGGTATGCACCCTATGCTGGGGAGGTAGGAGGTTGTGGTGGGTATGACAAAGGCAGTTGCTGTTGATCTCTAAGATCTGCAGTCAAAAGTAGGCGGCAAATCCTGGAGGGACAGGTCCTTAAATAGGCATCAATACCACCTTCATTCAGGACATGGTGTACATTCGGTCTACAGAGCGCCTGGGTCTTGGCATTCCGTGGGAAGGAGGGGATTGGGAGGGAGGGGAAAGCATGGCAAGAATGAGAGCTAGAAAAGCAAGATCCTGGTGTTGACACACACAAGCAAGATGCATTTTGATACTTGCGGAAAACCCTCATCTTCTTGCTGACCCATGCAGGAGACCTTTGCACATTACTGGGGTTGCAACGGGTACAGCCAGGAGGGCAAAATCCTGGCGGCCATGGACAACTGGGGCCCCAACAAATTCCACGTGCCGCTGCCGAGCTTTGCAGACATGTTGCTGGAGCAGCTGCTGGCGCCCTTCTTCGTCTTCCAGGCCTTCTGCGTCGGCCTGTGGTGCCTTGATGAGTACTGGTGAATCTTTGAAACCCCCTTCCCTTCCCTCTCCCTCCTCGTTGCCATCCTCCCCAACCACTTCTTTTTGCACTGTATGTCCTTACAGGATTGCAAGAACAGTGTGTCAATGAGACCACCCTGTGTCCTTACATTTTTTAGTATCTTGACTTTCGGAGATGGGCTGCGTATCTCAATCCTGGTATTCCAAAGAAGCGCACTTCTGGCTATTGCCATTTGACAGTAAGCAGAGTGGTGAGCTTGTAGAATTTGCACCTTGCCTTCATTCCAAAAAAATATGACTTTCCAGTAATGGCCACATAGCGAGGAGTGCATGCCCCTGC
This sequence comes from Chloroidium sp. JM, assembly GCA_004335615.1. Classification (NCBI taxonomy): domain Eukaryota; kingdom Viridiplantae; phylum Chlorophyta; class Trebouxiophyceae; order Watanabeales; family Watanabeaceae; genus Chloroidium; species Chloroidium sp. JM. The sequence goes on along the minus strand of QAXI01000443.1, from coordinate 1,282,572 downwards.
AGGTACTACTCGCTCTTCACGCTGGGCATGCTGATAACGTTTGAGTGCACCGTGGTGTTCCAGCGCACACGGCAGCTCAAAGAGCTCAGAAACCTGCAGACTGCGCGTCAGACTCTTCAGGTCTTCTCTCTTTCCTCCATTGTCCTGCTCTCGGTCATTCCCTGCAGCCCTCCCAGAGTGCATGCTTGGTCTTCTCATTGCACACCGGTAGTTGCACTTGTATGTGTCATCACAGCTTCTGCCACTTCAGGTCTACCGGCACGGCAAGTGGGACAGACTGCCTGGTGAGGCCATCCTTCCCGGGGACGTCATCTCCATAGGCAGGCCCACAGGTGAGGACAACCTTTGTGTTTGTGGCCGCCCTTCATCGAGAAGCTTTCTGGCATTCAATGAACATCCCCCCCGACTAGCTCAAGCGGCCACTCCTCAGGAAACATCCAGGTTGGTGAAGACTGGAAAGGTTGCACAGGCCTTTGGCAACCCTTCCAGAATGGCAACCCTTCCAGAATGGAACGTTGCTGAAGCAAGCGATCAGCAAGTCTGAAGTAGAGCATCGAAACCTGGCAGCTTATCTTTATGGTCCAGGGCTGCATACAGTATCCAAGATCTTGGTTGCTGGATGCAGGACACCGATTTCTGTATCTAAAATTCACAAGAGGCACAGGAATTAGCATTCCAGATTCTCGGTACCTGGATACACTGACAAGGATAGGGTGCAGAGCAACAGATGGAAATGACTTTCTCCCCTGCAACAGGCGCGGGTGCAGAGGACAAGGTGGTCCCCGCAGACATGCTGCTGCTGGCGGGCACGTGCATCGTGGAGGAGGCGGTGCTCACGGGGGAGTCCACGCCGCAGTGGAAGATGCCCATCAACGCGCCACGCCAGGACGCCGACCCCTCCGACCCCTCCGCCCGCCTCAACATCTCGCGCGACAAGCAGCACGTGCTCTTTGGAGGCACCAAGGTGTCTCCCGGCCCGAACTTCTGTTGGACTGCTAGGTCATCATGCTTCAGAGCATCTCTTTCGGGAAGGAAGGGTGAAGACGAGGGGCCCACTGTCACAGGCAACATGGTGTCAAGTCACCTTGGTTCCAGAAGGGACTCTTTCAGGCAAGGGGATGATTGCAGAGAGGAGGGGCGGGGGGAGGGGGGTTGGGGGGGGGGGATCCTTCTTCTCAATGAACTCAATTCTGCTCACAGGAATATCACGTACTACACTTTAGCTTGTTTTGTCGCAAGCTGCAGTGTGCTGTGGAGTGGCTGTGGTGGGATTTCACCTACCGCGCACTTCACACCAGGCTCTCTCTTTTGCAGGTGTTGCAGCATACGCCTGACAAGTCTGCCAAAATCAGGACGCCTGACGGCGGCTGCCTCGCAGTGGTGCTGCGGACCGGGTTCGAGACCTCCCAGGGTGAGTCATCTTTTCCTTGATGCCTTTCCAGTTAGATTTGAAGGCTTCACACATATGGCAGAGTGTGTGAGAGCAAAGTAAGTAGGTTATGGGCCAGGGAGGAGATCTCCCCCTTTCGCAACGCTCCTTTATAGGTTGCTCATCCAAAAGTTCTCCTTGCATTTTGAGTAATGGTGAAGATGTTTGGAGACATAATCAACCAAAAGGTAGCATTTATGCCAAGCCCTTCCGTAGTCTCGCACGGATCTTGAGGCACTAAAGAGAGGAAATTTCGTTTGGTAAGAGGAGGAAGAACATCATTGGACATTGGTCCCTCGTGTGGTGCATTTGTAAGCGTCAATGTCAATGCCCATGTACGATACTGCAGCATTCATATCCTAAATTTGCATGTGGTTTCAAATATTCACCCGGCTTCTGGTGATCAAGAATGGCTGTGCAGGGCAGCTGATGCGTACGATCCTGTTCTCGACCGAAAGGGTCACTGGCAACAACTGGGAGACGGGCCTGTTCATCCTCTTCCTGCTTGTGTTTGCCGTGTCTGCCTCAGCATATGTCCTCTACTACGGCCTGCAGGTCAGAACACCCATCCTGTACCCCTGCCTGGATCAAACTCACTCTAAATGCTTGTGGATCATCCCCAGGAGCTCTTCAGATATGCGCTCCACCAATGCTACGGGGAAGCAAATACTTGGCAGCCAAGCTTGTGCTGAATTTCTATAAACAATTCTCTCCGCTTTTAGGCTGCTTGCAAGAGGCTGGACCGTGAAATTCACATGCTGCCACCAGCGTTTTATTTGGCAATTGGCATTATTCTATGATTTGGCAACCTGTTGATCAAGCTGTCTGCTGATAGCAGCAACCACCCAGTCCTACAAGTGTAGGCAACTCCTCTGGAGTAAGTGAGAAATTTACCCAGCAGTTCCTAGCTGCAAACAAAGTTCGAGCAGCCAATCAAAGCCTCTCCCCATGACAAGGCGCAGCAACAATCACATGAGAGATGAACGCCCCAACTCTGGTGCTATGAACCCAGAATATCAAAAGTCGTCAATATGCCTGCAGGACCCGGACCGCAACCGCTTCAAGCTGTTCCTGAACTGCACCATGATCATCACCAGCGTCATCCCGCCCGAGCTGCCCATGGAGCTCTCCATCGCAGTCAACACCAGCCTGCTCAACCTGGTCCGCAAGTTTGTGTACTGCACGGAGCCCTTCAGGATCCCTATCGCTGGCAAGGTAATCTCTCACCCCACCTTCCTTCTACCCCTTTGCGACTATATGATGTCATCACACAATGCAACCTGGTCAGTGGCAAGTCTGTACACTGCACAGCATCCTCATCGCTGCAACCCCCCCCCCCCCCTTTCTGCTCCCCCCTTGCATCTCTGCATAGGGCCTGGTGAAAACGAACCATGGTAAATGCGACGCAGGCCCCCATGGTGAAGCCTGGTGACGCCAGCATGGCCTCCCCCTTCACGGCCAAGCAGGGCAACGTGATGCCGTGCACCGACATCATCAAGCAGGGCCGCTCCACGCTCGTCACCACCGTGCAGATGTTCAAGATCCTGGGCCTGCTCTGCCTCTCCACCGCCTACTCCCTCTCGGTCATGTATCTGCAGGTGACTTGCTGTTTTCCACCTTCTTCCTACCCTCGTTTGAAGTCCCGCGTCCTGATGGAGCATGAAGAACGAATTTTGATTGATGACATTCAGTTGGTAAAAGTGTTTTTTGAGGTAGTCACACTTGGAAGTTTTGGCTTCTAATTTCAATCAGAACCATGTAGCATTGCAATTTCACCCTGTCCACAAACTTGCAACAGTCAGAGGATGGAGATCACTTGACAGTGCTCGTAACCCCCCGGCCCCTTTTAAATCAATGCTGGTATGACAGGGTGTCAAGGTGGGAGACCTGCAAGCCACAGCCCAGGGCTTCCTCTCGGCCTACATGTTCTTCGTGATCAGCAACGGCAAGCCCCTGGAGAGGCTCTCTCAGGAGCGGCCCCACCCCTCCATCTTCTGCGCCTACGTGTTCCTGTCGGTGGTCGGCCAATTTGCGCTGCACATGACTTTCCTCATCTACATGTACCAGCAGGCCCTGCAGACCATGCCGGCGGTAATCCTCCTCCCCCCCTCCCCCCTTCTACCTCCTCCCTACTCACGCACACACCAGAATCCATACCTGCCCCCCTCATGAATGAACACGATCACTTGTTTTGTACATAATTCTCCTTATGTTTGAACATCAGCAGGCTCTGTTGACCATGACAGCAGTATCTCTCCCTTCCCCATCACCTCATAAAGTTCGACATCTGTATTCCCCAATTGTCAAAAGAGTATACCTATAGGGTAATGTTCACGCGCCTTCATTCTGCAAAGAAGACTCAAATTGCACTTCCTGTACCACTTCATGGAAGAGGAAAAAGTGCGTGGGTAGCGGTTGGGATGTCAATGTGGAAGTCGAGCTCTGCCTGCCTCCCATATGACAGAGACATTTCATTTGACTGGTCAATTGAAAATTGCATACCCGCATTTGTTGGAAGGTTGCTTCTGGTGCTCTCCACCCAGATCCACTTTGCTTTCTGCTGATATTTACAAGTTATATGCTGGAGGACATCACAGTCCTCCACTGATGAAGAATATGAGGGCCGCATCTGCCATAGAATAGAGAAGTACGCAACGCAATCAGCCTCTTGGCCCCTTTTCCTGCACTCTCCCCTTCACCCAGGTCTGTCAGTGTGTCTCAAATCTTTGCTTTTTGGCAGGACCACAAGCAGAAGCCGGACACGGAGTTTTCGCCCAACCTGGTCAACACCGTCTGCTTCCTGGTCCAGTGGGTCGTGCAGCTCACCACCTTCGCGGTCAACTACCTGGGCCACCCCTTCAACCAGAGCCTGCTGGAGAATGCCAAGCTGGCCCTAGCGCTGCGATGGGGCACCCTGGGCTTCATAGCAGCCACCATCAACATTGTGCCAGGGACCGACTGGGCACTTTCTTTGGTAGATCCCGTGGATGTCCCTCCATGAAAGAGGAAATCCCTGCAACAGTCGGGGGACGTACACTTGGGGCCACACTCTCTCTGGCACTTGTCTGGGAAATCACAAAAACCCCCCCCCCCCTCCCCTCCTTCAAAACCCTTGTGGTAAAAATGCAGCATCCCTGCATAGTCTGCCATGGTCGTTCTACGCGGACGGCGGAAGAGCTCGCTCTGGCGGCTTGAGAGGGAGGGAGGGGGGAAGGGATACACCACGTTCAGATTGCATCAAATGTGTAACTCAGCTCTCTTTGCTTCCGCCTCCCCACACCACCCATTCCTTAGAGGAAGAGGATGAGTGATGCATTTCCTTGCAGTTCATGGAATTCCCTAACAGCAGTCAAGTGGTTCCACTCTCTCCCAGCAATTACATTCTCTCGGCACATACAACCTCGCTTAACATGGTGCAGGTGCCCATGGCAATCAGCTTGCGGGTGAAGCTGTTGCTCCTGGCATTCCTGGATTACAGCCTCTCCTATTCCTGGGAGACGTTCCTGCGGCAGAGGTTCCCAGCAGCGTGCCCGCCCCAAAAAGGTGTTGTGGATTATCCTCCAGCGGTTCCTACATTGAAGATCTGCCCACCTCTTGTTTCCAGGACATGCATTTAAAGATCTCTCAGACGAATCAGAAGTTCGTTTTAAGTGGAGATAGAGGTGTTTTGTGAAGAAATGAATATCATATCAAAAACAAGAAGAGCCTCATATCGTATCGCAGATTTGTGAATAAACCTGTGTCTCTCGACATGAGCTGAAAATGTGAAGTTTTTAAGCAGCTAAATGGATTTCACAATTAGATGAACATGTGTGCAGGGTACCTGGCATACAAGGAGGAGCTGGAACAGATACAGAGGGGCAAGAACCAGAGAGGAGGTTCAGCGATAGAGGCTAAGAAGAGCAAATAGCGAAGAGCAGATTTCATACCTCGAAGCCAGTACGGGTTTGTACTTCTGTGTGCCAATCAGGCTCTGTTTCTTTTGCCAAGCGCACTGTCGTGCTCCTTTCGCTTGGCTATTTCTTCTAGGTCAGACTCAAGATGTAGGTGATAGAGAACAATTATGATGTGATGTCAACCATCCATTGCTGCAGACGATCTGCACTGGTCTGACTTCAGCGTCATAAGCATGACCGTGTGAAATTGATCATTATAGCCACAATCCCACCTCACATTCTATGATTTATCGTTATCATCCACTCAAATTTGATACCTGCATGGACAGACAGGGCGCACGTTGATAGCATTCGCACACAATCATCCCTCCTTGCTCCCTAATGCTTTGCAGTTAAAAATTTTAAATTCTGAACCCCCCCTTCCCATTCAAGTACCCACTTCCAGCAGTCTGTCATGTAAATGGGGGCACAGCGTAAAAGTCCGTGTGAAAGAGCATCACACATCACTTAAAGCAGAGTCAGCCAGAAAGCAAGTCCGAAAGGAGCAAATTCGAGAAACCACCGTTTGGACATGGCATGTATGTACAACAAGTTGAGTGATATGTAGATTGCATTGATACATCGATTTGATGCAAGGCCACAAGTACAAAGCTGCGTTTGATCCTGATAGTCCAAAGAAGACTGGAAGCCCACAGGCTCACAACAAGGGTGATGAGGGCTACAGTCAGTACTACAGTGGCAAGGACGGTGCAAGGCAGCAAGGCATTTTGAATAAGACTCTCAACAACCTCAATCCATTCAAGGTGAGACGCTGAAAGCGCACGTGAGTTTCGATTTAACCTTCGATGGTGAGAGACTCTCAAACATTGGGTCTGGCTGCAGAGCAAGAAGGCAGGAGGTGGATGGTTCAATCCGGAGGAGTATACATCACAAAAGGTAAGAGCTCATCATCCCAAAATTCACCCCCAACTAGTGACACACGGACTCTGACACGATTTATATCACAGCATAAAGGTGTCATGCCTTCAAGAAAAATCCCGTTGCTTAGCATCTACATGAGGTCTGCACCAATGTAGATTTGTGTGAATATTGCGCCCCAGTGCTGCCCAAAACATTCAGCCAGAGATTCTGTCCATCCACCGTGGGCGCCGCTGCAGAGAGAGTGGGCAAAGCACTTTGGTGGGGACAACAAGCCAGCCGGAGAAAGTCACAAGCTCTTTGAGAGCTTCTTCATAGCGGTGAGAGCGATCATTTGGCAAGATCCAGGACCATGGCCAACATTTGTGTTCCGTATTCAGAGGCTGGCCCTCATTTGGCCAAATAACTGCCCTCATCTATCCCCACAGCAACATCAATCTGCTCGCCAGTGAACGTCTTGTAGAGGAGCTCAGACAGCTGATAGTGCTCCCCACCCCCTTTTCCAAAGGAGGAGGATTGGAGAATCCCCCGCACACACACTGATTCTTATGCAAGTCCATGGCACTCCTAGGGCCTATACTCCTGAAGGCATCACATATCTTGGGGAATGTTTACAAAGATTTGCACTTTGCAGGGACTGCCCCCAAGCACAGATGTCAAGTCTGTGACCGCCGACACTCAGACCCGCAAGACAGGTCAGCAGCTTGGAGTGCTTCCACAATTCGTTGCATGATGCCGCTGATGAATGTGCAAACTGCGTGGTCTCTCAAAAGCGGACACAAGAACTCCAAGGAGGAAAAGGTTGGAAAGAATGGGGGGCCTTGATAACCGAGGTCTGAACAATCAACGCAAGCCCTTGACACAGTGATGTGTTGTCCAAAAAAAAAAAGATAGATCCTCCTAGTACACCTCATGGCTTGCTGCGCACACCTCGGCATTCTATGTGCAAAGACTACATTGAAGCAATGCAAATTTTGAGGGATTGAGGGAACTTGCAGCTCGTCAGGACCATGTGCACATGCGTTTCTCTCGCGAGGCCTCCAAGGAGACAGAGCACAGGGGCTCCAAGGGTAAGGCAATGGATGCTCAGGTGAGTCCTCAACCCTCAAAGCCTGCAATCATCCCAATTCTGGTATTTCCACAGCAGGCAAGCAGCTGTAATGAGGCATCATGAATGCACAAATCCACTGGGTATACTGTGGGTGACTGCCCAACCTCGTGGAAGCATTCAGAAGGGCAATGGGGAAGGAAGTCAAATCTGGACCGTAGAGAAAATCTGCCTTCCTGTCAGGTCCAGAAATACATCTTGTACCATCCAGGAGCGCTCCAAAACTTCAAGCTCTTGTAAATTCGTTTAGTTAACTTGCAAGACTATCTCCCATTGCAATTCATATTCCACATTGCCAGCCTACGAGTAGTGCGTTCGACGCAGGTTCTGTACAGCTTCCCGTCCGACAAGCCGGTGCCGGATGCGGTGGCTGCCTACTGCTTCCCCCACGGCGTCAACCCCGTGCTGCTGGAGCGCACCCCCTCCATGAGCAGCCTGAACGAGATCATCTACGGCCAGCGCTTCCTGCACTCCGACGCCTGCAGCTTCGTCTTCCTCATGAAGGTGCTGCTTAACCC
>QAXI01000443.1:1244879-1260059 GCA_004335615.1 Chloroidium sp. JM | reverse complement strand
CTGCTGCTCTACTGAGACAGCTGCATAGTTTTGGGTGAAGAGATTGGTGTTGGGGGGGGGGGGGGGATCTAAAGTAATCAAAGATGGAAGAGGTAGGTGTCTGAATACATCCAAGAAGCAAAGCTGCAGGGCAAGCTCCCAAGGGAAGAAAGATATCATATGGATCACTTATATGTCTGCCACAGACACTTTGCAATGTCCAATATTCGGCCAGGAAATAGCCTGGACCTGGACCCTGGCCTTTGACACATCAGCTCCAAAACACACAATTGCAGCACCCTCATCACATGGCAATCCTGTTCAAAGCAAAAAGCAATCCAGGTTGAAGAAAAATCCTGTACAATACCCCACCAGGCTGATATTCAGCAGGAGTGCTGCCCATCAGGCGGTGCTCAAGGTATCACTGAGTCAAATTTACCAGACAGTACAGGAGAAAGGGAAATCCCACCTTTGGCAAGAAACAGGGATGGTGGCAGGGTCGGCAGGGAACAATTTCTTGCTCAACCTGCAGATGTAAAGACGCAATTTAGTCTTTGCGGAGATACACTGTGAATTATGCATGATCAAGACTCTACCAAGCAGTGATTGAACGGCATCGTGGGAGGAGGATCAGAGGGTTGGGAGCAGTGGACACGCATACACAGTGAGGAACACACCTGCAGATCCTGGTGTAATTGTCAAAGAAGACCGTGTCTGTGCAGTTTTTATCGCACACATGGTTCTTGCCAGACGTCGCACACTGGAAGAGATTGCCAAATAGGTGCTTGAATGTGCAGAACCTGCAATACTGTCTCGGTCATGAAGTGGTGCATAATCAGGTAGAGCACAATGACAGTTACTCTAAAACTCAGTGGTGTCAGTGCAGAAGAGGCAATGGCAAATCTGCAAGGCTTGTTCACTTCTTCTCAAAGCAAGATCCCACCTTGCTTGAGAAGATCCTTGTAGTGCAATGAAGAAGGCTTGGTTATATGCAGTGCCAGGCGGGAAATCACAATTGCACTTTGCTCCATAAATGCGCAGCAAGAGGCCTTGACAAGTTGGGGGGTCAAGTGAGAATCCATACCTCGTGCACTGGTGGTGATTGCAGTTATTCGACTGTCCTATCTCCTGAAGTGCAGTGCGATGGGAGGTGCGCGTATCGCTGACACTGATCGGTGCTTCAGCCATCTCAACATCCATCTTGCCGTTGTGATGCAAAGTAGCTGACGTGCGCCTGGCAGGTCACCGTCGTTTCTGCTTATTCAGCTCTACTCCAAAGCAAGGGAGTGCAGTCCTTGTTGTCGCGGTTCACGGCAGCAGATATTCCGAGAAATGGAGAAATATCAAGACCCGCTGCAGGTTTATGACTCATCCCCTTTTGTTTTGCAAGGAGGTCCTCAACATCCATCTGGCAACGTCATTCCCTTTGAACGAAGTTTGTCAACTCAGAAAAGCTGATCTCTCTCAGCTTGCATTTCGTGCTGCAATTTTCATCTGTGTGTCTCAGATTGGCTTGGCCATCAAAACCAATCACAGGCTTTCAAGCAGCAAATGATGCAGGAATGATGGTGTATTGACTAGATCCGCTGCTTCATACAAACCAGAAATCAGTTGATAGGCCAGCACACTTTCTTTCTGCATCCCACTAGGGAAGGTTCTCGGGGATGGCCGGTGCAGCAGACAACCCCGAGGAGAAGGAAGCTCCCGTGAGGGCACTGGACGAAGACGATATTGCCTTACTGAAGACCTATGGCCTGGGTCCCTACTCTACCAAAATAAAGGCAGCAGAAAAGGACCTCAAAGACCTTTCAAAGAAGGTGGATCTTCTTTTTCTCACAATGCACTAATACACTGGATAGGGTTCATCCAGTGTATTAGTGCATTGTGATACACTGGATGAACCTTATACACACCATCTCCAAGATGGTGATACTGTTATTCAATTTCCTCTTACACTGACACTTACTTTCAAACTGTTTGGATGCAGAGGAACTCAAAAGCGGTCCTCCTGTACCGCAGGTAAACGATGTGTGTGGCGTCAAAGAATCCGACACGGGGCTGTCTGCGCCCAGCCGCTGGGACATTGTGGCTGACAAGCAGGCCCAGCAGGAGGACCAGCCCTTGCAGGTAGCTTAGCAGTGGTGATAAGTGTTCACATGCCTTTTGTAGCGTCCACATGACATCGCAGAATCAGTCATTGCATATCAGGGATGTCGACAAGAATGTAGAGCATGTGTGCCTCACCTTGCTTCAGCCTCCGACTGCTCTCTGGCTTGTTCCATCAGCTGTGTCGCTTGATGAATTGAAGATTTGCTGCCTTTAATGACCTGCACATGCATCATTGCTACCTGCAGAAGTTGCACGCATGCTTTTCAGACAGCCCTCGTTGCAGCCTTTAAGAAACATAATTTATTTGGCAGGTAGCGCGGTGCACCAAGATCATCAACCCCAACACGGAGGACGCAAAATACATCATCAATGTCAAGCAGATAGCCAAGGTGCCCCCCGACCCCTCTGGCTGCCCTGAGCTCTGACAGCCGACCGTAGAATCTACCGGCCCTTGGGCGACACATCGAGGAGGAACATGCCCGTTTGCTTGATGCTTTGGTGTAGCAATTCATGCCGTGGTGCATCTCTGCAATCAGACTGCTGAGGAGAGGCTTTCACAAAGGAGCCAGATGGTCTGCAAGTACCCGAGCCTGCGTGTGACTTGGAATTAAAAGAGGAAGTGAGGAAGAATGCTGAGATGGGGCTCAAGATGTACATTGGCACTAACGGAGAAATGGGTGCAGTTTGTGGTTGGGCTGGGGGACAAGGTGGCCCCAACAGACATTGAGGAGGGCATGCGGGTTGGGTGAGGTTCTGCCTGTTGCAGATCAAAAACACCCAAATCGCTAAACAAGGCAATATGCCTTGAGCCAGCCTCGAACACTCCTGCCTCGCTTTTGTGGAAAAATTTGGCTTGATCCACACCTGTCTGTAATTGTCGCTTCCTAATCAGCTGCCTGCTCAGCTGTTCGTGATTAGATGCATTGGACACATGCCCACAACGGAAGCTCCTGTCACCTTTTTGAGCTGTTGTAAGGCACATCTGTCATGTTTTGGTGTCTTTGTGAACATGACCCATTTGGTTTATCTGCCTGCTTTGCCCCCTTAAAAACGGACAAGCTGAATTGAATTGATCATTGGCAGCCATGACCCATTTGGCTTATCTGCCTGCTTTGCCCCCTTAAAAACGGACAAGCTGAATTAAATTGATTATTGGCAGCCACTTTAGAGGGTAATCATCCTGAAGGGGAAAAGCTCAAGAGTCCTGGGCACCATGATGTGCAGTGTGGACCGCACGAAGTACCACATCCAGATACCCCTGCCCCCCAAGATCGACCCCAGCGTCACCATGATGACGGTGGAGGAGAAGCCGGACGTGACGTACTCCGACATCGGCGGCTCCAAGGAGCAGATCGAGAGGATGAGGGAGGTGGGCAAGATCTCTCATGATGCAGCTTTCTCTTCTGGAATTTGCAAGCCCCGTTACTCCAATGTTGAAGGCAAGGAGAGAGTGATTGGCTCTCTGATCAAATACTGGTTGCTTGTCATACAGTCTTAGAAACAATGCATCCGGGACACAGGTTCAAAACCTCTCCTGGACATGCCCAGTGTCGCCCATATCATTTTTCTCGAATTCCTTTGCATGATATTCTCCTTTTCCATTGCCTTCTTTTGCCTCTTTAAAAATCCTCCTGCACAGAGGAGAAATGACAGACTGAGATGCTGAGGGAAGGCTGCATCTATTCCTGGGGGGGACAACATACGACTCTTGAAAGAAAATGAGGTGGAGACACACCTTGGTGAGTGGGTTTGGGCTGATTGGGGTGACTGAGGTCCAAATATCTGCAGGTCGTGGAGCTGCCCATGCTGCACCCTGAGAAGTTCGTGGCCCTAGGCATCGACCCGCCCAAGGGAGTCCTCTGCTATGGCCCTCCAGGCACAGGTGCAACCCCTCCCCGTTCTCTTACAATTCTATGATGATAAATTGCTCTGGCTGTGGGAATTGGAAAGGGCTGTCAGACAGATTGCCTGTCAATATCCCTAATTCAATGTGGAAGGATGTCAATTCTTACCCGTGCCTTCTTTGGGAAATGGTTTTCAACACATCGGCAATCCCATCAGTAAACATGTTCTCCATCATCGCACTCTATGCAATATCTGTATTTGCAGAGGCTCTTTGCCATTATTTGTAACATGAAACAACAGAGACTGTCAGCGAAAATGATCCCGTTTACCGTTGCAGGCAAGACGCTGCTGGCGAGGGCGGTGGCCAACCGCACGGACGCGTGCTTCATCCGCGTCATCGGCAGCGAGCTGGTGCAGAAGTATGTGGGGGAGGGCGCGCGCATGGTGCGGGAGCTGTTTGAGATGGCCCGCTCCAAGAAGGCCTGCCTGGTGTTCTTCGACGAGATCGACGCCATCGGGGGCGCGCGGTTCGACGATGGAGCCGGTGAGCCCTCTTGCCCTCTGCACAAGGAAATCTCTGCCCAAGGAAACAGAAAGGGTGGAATGTGGGGCTACAGTTGAACCAGATACAGTGTTCCTTGTGAAGGCAGACAGGAATCTTGGCAACAGGAACGTGTTAGTCCTTACAGTCTAAAAAAATTGATGTACATGTTCCAAGGTCAGTATGGGTAGTCAGTCTAGGTTCGATTCCTTGCAGGCGGAGTCATGTAGTTCTCATCAGGAATTTTGCCTGGCCATCATTTGCTGCCTTCCTTTCTGCCATATTCAATGTTGCTGAAGTGACACCTTCCGAAAGGAAGGCAACCCAAATATTGATTGTAGTGCGGCATAGCATACTTTGAGATGTGGATGATTTTGCAGGGGGTGACAACGAGGTGCAGCGCACCATGCTGGAGATTGTCAACCAGCTGGACGGCTTCGACTCCCGAGGCAACATCAAGGTATATTCCATCTCCCTGCCCTCTTGTCCAACGTTCTGACTCTCCTTTCCCCAGATTTCTCTTTGGCGAGCCACATCTAGCCTCATGCCATACTGACTTCATTGCATCGTGTCCATCTACAGTGTGAGGGTTTTGCTCTACTGGACTTGCTGGGTCAAGAGGGCAGATATATTGCGTTCTTCAAGCTTTCGACCTCTGTAAGCAAAAAGATGTCCTCTAGCAAGTTCTCCTTCATACCAACAAATGGACTGTAGCGCATCTGTTTCCCGAACTATTCATTTTCTTGATTCATTCCTTCGGACACCATACAGTTTGGAGGATGTCATGGAGGGACTCAGTCGTGCAAAATGTTTGCAGGTGCTGATGGCAACTAACAGGCCCGACACCCTGGATCCCGCCCTGCTGCGCCCAGGTCGCCTGGATCGCAAGGTGGAATTCGGCCTGCCGGACCTGGAGTCGCGCACCCAGATCTTCCAGATTCACACCCGCACCATGAACTGCGAGAGAGACATCAGGTCCCCCCCCCCCCACCCCCTTTCCCTTTCCCTTTCCTCCCCTCGTCCCAACGCCTGGATATAATGGAGATCTGTAAGGATAAAATAGCCCCAAGGGTGCGTCAAGGTGATCATGCCCCTCATCCCCCAGGGTCGGGTGGTCCCACCTTTGTGGCTGAGACATCGACAGGACCTTCACAGAGATTTTGTTTACCCTTCCGGTAGGAAAGTGAGCGAAGAAAGCACACCCTTCTTCTCATGCCCTGCTGTTCCATGCAACATGTTAAAAGCTGATGGCTGGCTGGCAGACCCAGCCTATTTCACCAACACCTGCGCCCTTTCTTGAGTCTCACAGGTGTGCATGTTGCTGGAGTCCTTAGGCTTTCAGAAGACAGAAGGCTCACTTACTTGGCCCACTGCATGCTGACCGGACTTGCCTCTTTCCCCAGGTTTGAACTGCTGGCTAGGCTGTGCCCCAATTCCACGGGTGCAGATGTGCGGTCAGTGTGCACGGAAGCTGGCATGTTTGCCATCAGGGCTCGCCGGAAGACCGTCACGGAGAAGGACTTCCTGGATGCAGTAAACAAGGTATTTTCTCTGCCATTTTCCAGTGCCCTTTTCCCTGACGCGCAGTTTAGAAGTGTACTAAAGTGGACCTGATAAAGCCGGTATTCTCATCTGATATAGCCTATTAGTTCTTCATGCTCCTTTCTGGGCACCCTTGGTGCTGCAAGTGCAAAGTACAGCACACATACAGAATGCTTGCTAAAGGGCAAATCTAAGGGCGATTGAGGTAAATGTCCCGTATGTTCAAAAAAACATCCCAAGGTGTCAGGCTCATGTCGCGCCTAGGGATTGAACCAGGGGAGGTGTGTCAGCAGCTTCACTCTTTTGTATGGCAATGTCGTTGGCTGCCACTTGAGAACATGGCAGACGTGCCTTCGCTGGAACAATTCTTTGATTGAACAGCAAGGGGACATTTAAGTTACAATTCTTGTCAATTCTTGTCATGGAGAGTGAGCAAACCAGGCTTTCATCAGGAGAGTTTGAAGAATGATGTGTACAATCTAGTACTGCTGCTTCAGACTGCCAAGTATCCACTTAATGGTGCTGCAAGCCTTTTCGAGCTGGGCTTCCATGTCTGCTGCAGGTCATCAAAGGCTACCAAAAATTCAGCGCCACTCCCGCCTACATGCAGTACAACTAAGGGCCTTGGCAAATGGACTCTCTTTCTGGCAATAGGAAAATGTGTGCAACTGTTTTGTATGTTTGGGCTGTCATCACTTGTAGATTCAAGTGATGTCGTTGAGCTCTAGGTACGCAAGCTAGCTGCTGCAAGCTGCATTGAAAACTTTTCCAGAAAATATAAAGCAAGAAATGCTCTGCTACAATTTGCTGGTAGACGGATTGTTTGTAAATTGAAATTGCGAATTCACAAGGTCTCCACTCTCGCTCATCAATAGCTCTCATGATTTGCTCTCTCATCGCCATCCCTGGATTGATAGTCAACGAAATAAGCACCTACTGGACATAGGATACCGTTAACAAGCACAATTGAGATTGAGGTGAACTGCCCAGTCATTGTTACTCCGACATCCTTGACGCGTTGACCATACATCGCTTGATGAAGAATCCACCTTATGACCCTATAGCTCCATAGCCTGAGCAAGGGCACAAGCAGAAAGCAATGTCTGGAACTGCTACTTGAGGTTGTCCTTCGCTGCAAAACTCCATTTGCTTGATACTTTTCCTAAGATTCATTATTAAGCAAACCAATTGCTGTGACAACAGATTGCAGTGGCAAAAACACTCTCTGTAACCTCTACTCTTTGTCGTTTGTTTTACCTCTGCTCCTTGCACCTAATCCTCGCCCCACCGTTCCCACGCCCATTAAGAGCCCAATGAAATGCTTGATGACTCGTCCGGAGTGGACTTTCCGCTCACATTCCAGGCCTCTGTCCCCCCCAAAAGGAGACCTCACAGACCAGGCCCTCCAGAAACTTTCCCTGCTGCTTCTTCACTCTACTTCTTCTTGACGTCGATGCCGTTGGAGGAAGCCACTATGACCACGTCCACCATGTCCAGAAACAGCCCGTGGTCCACCACGCCGCACAGCTGGCTGATAGCGTTGGCCAGGGCCTTGGAGTCCTTGATGGGCGTGTCAAAGTACAGGTCCACGATGTAGTTGCTGTTGTCGGTCACGTAGGGCTTGTCGCCGGCCATGCGGAGCTTGGCCTCCTGTGCACAGGCGGTTCTGTTGGCACCCTTTGTATCGATGTGGGCGCTCGGGAGGGGGTGAACAGGAACATCTTGGGACAACACTTTATGTGCGTCTTCTTCTTGGCACCACTGCATGCAAGACCTGATTGCCTCACGTTGCCCTCCCTTCCTTCCCATTCCTGTGTCATGTTCTGCCTCCATCATGATCAGAGAAGGCAGTCAAACTCCAAAGACACATCCCTTTCTAACACTGCTGTTTGTTTGCCAGAAAATTTTGGGGCGCAGTAGTTTTTGCCAAGGAACTCAGAGAAAAGTCTCACCTTGAGTCCTGCCGCCTCAGGGAGCTTCTGCAGGCGATCCAGGTTGTATTCCCAACAGAATTGCACTATTTCCACTGGCATGGCATCTGCAGAGAGACATCATCGATTGCGCCAATATTAAGCCTAGAGCTTGGAAGCTTAAAAAAAGTCGGCGCAGGAGAACACCATGGCATGAAGCAGATTCGATCCAGCAGCCTTAACCAGCACGGCTGCTATACATGCTGCATCTCATACCCGAGAGATGAATATGAACTAAGCTAGTACAATCAACCCCAGCATTCGCAAAGATGGTGTGCTGCTGCTCCAAAATGCTGAGCTGCTCGCAACAGCTTAGCTCACCTTTGCTGCCTCCCAGACCCTCGACCAATTTGGACTCGTCGACGATGCAAACAAACGTGTCTGAAGCCAGCTCCACCATCTGCACATATTTGGAATTTTGGTGAGCGTGAGTCAAGAACATTGTGATGTGAGTTGGGGAAATTGAAAGGGGATGAGAAGGTATCAGGAGAAGGGGGAAAAGTATGGTAAATTACAATATTTACATTGCTGTTGTTGGACCTTGTTTGCATGGAAAGCACAAGCTTCACATCACATGATGTGGGAACATATGCATTGCTGTTTCACAGCATGCTTGTGATTACTCCCACCCCCCTGATGCATCCCCAGCTTCCTCAGAACCTCAAATTGGCGCCTACGCCTGCCGCAGAAAGGTCGTTTTTGTGGGTCGATATTTCTTGGCGCAACAAAAGCCTCACAGAAAAGGCATCAAGGGGCTGACCTTCTCTCTGAGCAGGGCTCCACCTCGGCCCTTGACGACATTCAGGGCCGGGTCCACCTCATCAGCCCCGTCAATCACAACAGACAGGTTCGGCTGCTCCGCTAGGGTGGCCAAAGGAATGTCAAGGCCTGCAGATGCATAAGGGTTTGTGCGCAGGCTCACCATGAAATTCCTGGGTATTCAGGGTTGACGCAGCGCAGGCTGTGGAATCGCACACCCACTTGAGTGATTCCTCCTGGAATAGGAAGCTCTGGCGCACCACATTCTATCACGAAATGCCAAAAAGTTTAGTCTGAAGCCTTGTAGTGCTAAAAATGTGAATGGTAAGGAGGAGGATATTCCGTTTCTTTCACATCCCTGCAGTCTACCTCATTGCAAACAGCTACGGTGTAGAGATAAGCACAAACCGCCTCCTCCTCCCCTCCCCCCCCCCACCTTTTCACCCAATCCTGTTGGAATCATTGATCATTGCTACATACTACATCTTTGAAACAGGTATCGATGAGCGTTTGGCAAAATCATTGAGAAGCATATCACTGAACAGGATCCAAAGCAGACAGGATTGATTGGATGATCTGAGATGCCAAGAGCCGTAAAATACATGACTGGCAACTATGAGTGGCTGACAATCAGTGAGTCATTGATTGAACATGGAATATGCAAATATGCTATTGTAAGCTTCATGTTTTGTTTGTATGCAAGTCATGCGCCTCTTGTACAGCTCATGCTTGCAGAGGTGCATGCAATTCCATATTCCTCATGGGATCTTGGGCCACACACTGCACATCCAGACACATCCAAAGAACATCTTGAAAACAGGTGCTCACTCTTGGCTTGCTCGTAGGTGGCGATGGAGGTGGGCACAGCCACGATGTTCTTCAGCTTGCCCTCCTTAAGCAGCTGCCCGATCCTGGCCACGGCAAAGGCAGCCGTGGAGCCGGTACCCAGCCCGATGGCAGTGTCGCTCTTCACGTACTCTACCGCCTTCCAGGCGGCCTGCTGCTTGAGCTCGTCCTGGCTGAGGGCCTTCACCATCAGCCTGCTGCTCCTCGAGGGGCTCTTCATGGGCGACCTGGGGGAGAACGACTGATGCACTTTGACGGGAGAGGTCAGCACACTGCCGACGCCGCTCGACATGGTTGATCGGAAGGCATTGGAAAAAGACATGCTCGGTTGCAGTGCTGCTGTGGTCTCGCTGCGGCACTAGTGGCGCTGTGAATTATCACAAATTGCGGCCAGCCTGGATTTCGGGTCGCCGGCTATAGGGAGAGCAAAGGCCTGGCACTGCCTCTTTGACGAAGCTATTGCACCATGAGCAGCACCGGCCTGGCCGCTGGCCTCAATAAGGGGCACATCGTGACCAAGAGGGAGAAGGTGGCCCGCCCAGCAGCACGCAAGGGGGTGAGTGCATCCCATCCTGATGTCCTTCATTTTTCGTTCGTGATGGCTCCTCCGGATTATAAATAAACGATGGTTGAGAAAAGATCGGCTTTGATGTACCGGAAAGAGACTTCTGTGGAAACCTTGTTAGGAATGTGAGGGAAGCAAGGGAAACGAAGGGAGCCTTCAAGGCATCGAGGCGCAGAGATTTTCGAGAGTGCGTAATTGGATTGCCTCAGAATGCCAGCAGCTACGTCACAGAGCTGTTGATAGGCCTTGAACAGTGAACAAGCAGGAGGACGAAGAAGGCCACAAAAGGTCCAGTAATCACAGCAGAAAGACCATGAAGAAGTGAATCTGCATTCTGAAACCTGTTCCTTGTCGCTGGAGTGAATGACTCAGATGGGCTGCACATTTTACACCAAGGGCTATAGGTCTGGATGTTACCAGCCCACCAAGATCGTTGTATGCCAACACCTGAGCTGCATACTGTGGAAGCAAGGACATGCACACCTTTAATCTCACCAGAAGTGGTGTGCAGAGGCTCAGCAAGCGCGTCAAATTCGTGAGGGACATTGTGAAGGAGGTCGTGGGCCTGGCACCCTATGAGAAGCGGGTCACAGAGCTGCTGAAGGTGGGCAGGGACAAGCGGGCACTCAAGCTCTGCAAGCGAAAGGTACTGTCCCCACATCTGAAAGGGCAGGACTGGCAAGAATATTTGCCCTGCAAATGTGGAAAAACACACAAATGGGACGCAGATCATGCCTAGAGGTGGTTTTGAACCAGCAGAGACGCGATATCCGAGGGTTGTGGCTCTTGCCATTAGAGTGAATCACTGGAATGGTACACACTAGATCTGTAAATTCTGGAGGCAGCCATGCTGAGCCAAAGCTCTGAAGGTTCCAGTGATGGCAGCCAGCGGCCTGTATTGCCTGGAAGCCGCTGAGAGTGACCAGATTTGAGGGACAAGTGTGGTGAAGAAGCAGTGTAGGTTGATCTCTGCGAGATATTACGAGTAGATAGCTTGCCTTTGAGCCCCCTCGTGGCCTTTCAAAGAGTCATGACCATTTCCTTCTGACCTGTGCTCTTTTATGCAGCTTGGAACACACTTGCGTGCAAAGAGAAAGAGGGAGGAGCTCAGTGCCATCATCAGGCTGTCCAAGAAGTAGAGCTGGGAGCATGGAGGAGCTGTAAATGGAATTGGAGATTGACCAAGTTCCACATACCTCCCGCTCAATTGCACAACTGCATGTGTTTGACAGGCAGTTTTCTCTGACTGCGGACTGGAGGACCTATTCTTGCTGATGTCTGCTCAAACAAGCACTTATATCCTTCAGCACTCGAGACTCTCCTCAAACTTGCAGAAAAAACTACTCCTGTATGACTCTTCTTGCAAGAAACCAACTTGCCCCTCGACATCCCCACCTAGGACAACAGTCATCCACAAAAATCTATCGTCAAGCTGCATGGCTGCCTTCCAGCCACCATAGCGGACAAGAGTCCACGTCTCCGTTGATCCTCCAATTTCACCATCCCTCCTAGTCACACGCGACCGACCCGGCACAATAATCACAACAATGCATGCGACTGAGCGAGCAACTTGCAGCAATCCCAACTCATAAATTATGCGACTCGCTAAGCCTGAGGCAGTCCTTAGCGCCGCCGGTTCTTCAGCATATTGGACAGCCAGTCTAGGCCCTCAAACAGGCCTTCCCCCTTGATGGCAGAGGTCTTGAAGATTGCCCAGTCCCGGCTCTTGATGTTCGACAGACCCAGCCCCTCTGCCACTGCCGCGTCGTCCAGAGCGCGCGGCAGATCCTGGAGCACACTCACTGCTAAGTTCCCTACTTTATCGAGTCAATAGTCCTGAGGCAGAGGCAGTAGGCATCAAACAGCAAATTTTACAGGAAGACTTTGTCATTCCAGTCGTTCAGTTGAGATAGCAAGTTGCATTCAAATGGGAATGGAGAGACCAGCAGCTGTTGTTGCAGACAGCAATTTTGCGGACTTCAGGATTGTGGCAGACTCTGCGGGGAAAGATTCTGTGAAGGGGGAAACGGGAACACCTGCTTGTTGGCGTATACTAGGATGAGGGCGTCCTTGAGTTCCTCTTCATCCAGGATGGCGTGGAATTCTGCCGCCGAGGTGCCGATGCGCTCCGTGTCACTGCTGTCGACCACGTAGATGATCGCCTGTTCAACAGACAAGGCATTTTGGCACTGTTGGAATTTTCTGCTACAAATGCTGAGCCCACTGCAATGTAGAGTGGTCCTTTATCTGGGTGGACGCGCAAGCTGAATGGGCATTAACAGGGATTTTCACTTCCACTTGAGCTATTGCTGGCGAAAGCAATGGCGCAGGAGTGTGGGCAATGAGATCTAGTGGATGGCATGTCTACAGGGAATCATCACCAAACTCACCTGTGTGTTCGGGTAGTAGCAGCGCCAGTACGGCCTGATGCTGGTCTGTCCCCCCAGGTCCCACACCTGGAACTTGATGTTCTTGTACGTCACTGTCTCCACATTGAATCCGATGGCTGCAGGGCTAAAAACCTCAGTGATTGAGAGCAGAAAGATTTTTGTGATGATAGTTGTGATGCTCCTGACCACAGACTACTGGGCAATTGTATCACTACTTCGATCAAGGTGCTGTATCCACATCCATTCATACTTGGATGAGTTCCAGCATTCGACGCCCAAAACAAGGGATTTTCCACTGCGGCATCCCTGTAGTGCCAGGGGAGTGCTGTCAGTAGCAAGGGGACGTAAAAGAGCCTCACTTGGGATGGTAGATACCACCTCGCCTACTTGCAGTCGATCTGCAGCACGGAGAAGGGGTTTCAGTGTGTTTTCTGTGGGTATGGAAATAGTTTCCGTGCTGTCATGAATCAGGGAGCGGATTGAGAAGTCTCACATAGTATGGTCGTCTTCCCGGCATTATCAAGGCCTAGTACGAGTATTCTGGCCTCCTGATCACCGAACAGATTCACCAGCCTGCTAAACCATAGTCCCATCCTCCGAGCCTCCAATCAGGAGCTGCTATTTCCCTTAGCAGGAATGTCTCCTCGATTTCCTGTAACGGGTATTGTGGCTAGAACAAGGAGGAAGCGGGATGTGGTTGCAAGTGAAGCCGCTGGGTCGTACGACTGGGCGAGCAGGGAAGAGTGAGAATCGGTATGGAGGCGGGGAGAGTGCCGCAAGCGATCACTTCTGCAGTGTTTGTCGAGCCAAATTTTGATCGTCTGCTTATTTTCGAGTGCAGGTTGTTCTCAGAGTCTTATTGACCTCGCTCACTTTGGACGAAGGTTTTGAAAGGAAGGAGTATTGCACAGGTAAGGCAATGGCGGGGAAGGCGCTGGAGACGGTCAAGAATGCCATCTCCAAATTAGGCCTCAAAGCACCATGGAAGGTACCTTGCCCTTATTTCCCGTCCAACTGTGGCAGCTATGATGATGAGCATTCCTGCTGCAAATCTTGCACCTCCATGTATGTGCTGCTTCACAGCCAAATCTCACCAATCCTGGCAGGTGAAGGTGGTGTTTGCTTCTTGCAGCAATAGTTGTCTGCAAAGCTGAGCAGTGCCTGCCCTCCCGTCGTTTCAATTATTACTGTGTGTGCACAGATGACAGGCGTTGCCTCCACCCCCGAGTACCTTCCCCAGACCCCTCCCGCAAACCAGTGGAGAACAATGACACCTGGGTGAGCTCTAGCACAGGACCTTTATGCCGCAGGCGATTATTGGAACGAAATGCAGTGCAGTTCAAGAAAGCTACCCGCAATGGCAATTTCTTGCCACAGAAGAGGGTCCGATCACTTGTGCTTCCTCTTCAACAATGGGAGCCTGGTGTACATGAGGCTTGCAGAGGATTATATCGTGTGGAGATGCAGGTCTATCAAGGTTCGACCCATGGTGCCTGCAGCAGAAACCGACCGGATATATGACATTAGATACTGGGGTGAGCTCTTCTCCATTTTGAGCACATGCTTTTGCTGATTCATGCTGCGCGTCCAACTGGCGGGCATCAGACATGCAGGCGATTATCTGTTTGTGAATTGCACTGCATGCTTTCCAGTCTCCCAGTGTCTAGTTGACATGCAGCAACTTTTGAAAATCGTGCGCTGAGAGAAGTCGCTCGGCTCATTTTTTGGGGAAGGATTGGCCTTGAAAGGGAACGTCATTTCTGTCGGCGAGCCATTCATCGGATTTGGTGCAGTGAGGGACACGAAGCGGGAAGGGATGCTGGTGGGAGGAACAAACAAGACGCACGTTGTCAAGTATGAGGTTCCTGTCAGCGCCCCAGACGACACGCTTGCGGTAAACCCCTTCCCCTTGCCCTTCTTGTGCCGCTCAAGGTCTCTGGCTGCCCTGTTCTATCAATGCAACGCGGGGGCAGCATGCAGCTTTCAGGGGACTCCTTTCCTGACTGGGACTTGTGTGGGCATGATGATATGGCAACTAGCGGGGCTCAAGACGCAGGACAGGGCGAATTGGCCTAGAACCACAGATGAAGCATAGAATGCTATCGTGTTACAGAATCCAGACAATGTCACCTCGAGGCACGATTGTTATGAGGATTGGGTCTCGGATTGAGTGGATCTTCAACTGAAGGAAAGTGAGATTGTGGAGAGGTCACCAAGCCCAATCAAGTGGAGAAGGGTTCAAAGAGGTCTGGGAGGCACCGAGGATAGCAATTACTGTGCAGGCGCTGGACGTGCCACCAACAGCGGGGCGGCCGCATAAGTGGGGCAAGAAGACTGCCCTCCTGGATGTCGAGAACAACGGGTACACGTGAGACAGCCATTACAGTATCATTGCGCAGTCCAGGGTGTGGATGAGCACCCTGCTGATAGAATTTGTAGTGGGTGGGAGGTCTGCTGGGACCGGCATGTAGAGTTGGCACTACATCGTTGGGATAAACTTTATGCAATGCTGTGTGGGCTAACAGAGACAAGAAGTAACAAACGCATCTGTGTGCTGTCCGAGGAGCACACAGGAACCATTGTGGCCGGGCATGCTTGCCGTGCTTGTGGTGCAGTGGGCAGGGTGCTTGGGGG
>QAXI01000443.1:1191289-1203084 GCA_004335615.1 Chloroidium sp. JM | reverse complement strand
CCCCAAATTAAAAGAGTGTGGATGGCTCACCTTGGCAAGCTCACGCAGGCGTGGCTCCTCTGGTTTTGGCAAGGTTTCGCCCCCGCCGGCCTCCTCCTCTTTGAGGTCCTCGCTCTCACGCTTCCAAGGCTCCACGGGCGGGACCTCCGAGCTAGAAGCAGGCTCCTCTGATCCCGTGAGCCTGATGAGCTCGGCTACAAGGTCCCTCTTGTTGCCTGCACCTTTCCAGGGAGGTGAAGCCACCGATGCCGACTGAAGAAAGGCCAACGGTTTGCAAACTACTGAGGTTTGTCCTGTTCTGTTCTCCCATGAAACGCGAACACATGTGAGTGTCATGGAATAAGACAAACAGGGGAGGAGAACAAGTGGATTTCATGCCTTTGGGGAAACCACCGCCAGTGAGATTTCCGCCCCGCCTCCGTACCCCCTCTCGGAGCTGTGCCAGGCTCCAGTCCTCGAACGGCGTATCCGGGTCCTCGGCAGTTGCCGCATCGGTGGCGGCGGTCCTGCGGACCCCCTCCTTCTTCTCCTGCAGACCGTTCATCACATCTGTCAGTTGCAAGTCCCCTCCTGCTTTCCCCAAGCCGATTCCACTACCGGATCCCCCCTTCCAGTTGCGGAGGTCCAAGGGGTTTCTGAATCCCATCACAGTCAGCAGCATGAGACCTCGCAATGACTGACCCCAACGGCATGAAAGACTCTCTGCGATTGCATCCATTGTTTCAGTGGTAGGCATGAGGTCGGCATCGATCATCACCTGCACCTGCCGTTCGCGGAGCTCCAGTGTGGTGAGCCCCTCCACCGCTGCCGCGGCCTGGATGTCGGCAAGGCTCTGCTGGAGGTCCAATTTCAGCCCTGCAGTCCAGTGATTTTGGAATCCCATCCGTGTTGATATATCAGCTGCCAGAAGACCACCTTGGGTTGAGAATGGGCGCTGATTGTCCAGCAGCCTCCGCATGTCAGTCCCGAGAAGCAGGCAGCAAGAAGGAAAATGGAGGGAAGGAGAGGGTGGAAAGGGTACCGGTTGTCTTCAAGCCAAGCTCCCTGAGCTCTGCCTGGATTTCAGTCTTTGTCTTTGAGGCCAGCTGCCGACTGAAGTGCTGGAGCCACTCCTCATAGGAGCCTGCATTTGGAGCGCAGGCGTCAGCATTCTGTATGCATTGTTGCCTGTGATACCTCTGTTTCAGAATTTGTTACTCCAGCGCAGCAGGTTATGTGTCCAATTTGCGTCGTCAATTTCTACAGAGAGCGCAGCTGGAAATTTCATTGCCACTTCGAAAACCATGTCGCTGTGAAAAAATTTCGTAAGGGGGAGATGACATGTGGCAATCACATTCTTGAGGTATCATGCTCATCAAGTAACATGGCAATCAACTTCACACAAAATGGAGGAAGGCACAGGGAGAGGGAGGGCCCACGCTCTTCTGTGGCGGCACTCGAGCTTGCAACCCCTGGTGGCGGCGGAACCCCTTCCTCATCTTCCCAAGCACCCTTGTCCTCCCCCTCTTCTCCCTCCAACTCCTCTTCAAATTCGCCGCTGCCTTCCACTTCCAGGGCCCCCTCAAAATCATCGAATTCGTCGCCCTCATCCGCAAAGGCCTCAATTGGGGGGGTGGGCTTTGCGTCATCTGTGGAGACATCTCCCACCCCCTCAAAGGGGGTCTCGAGGGCCATGATGCTGCGGCGGGTTTTCTCGAAGGGCAGCAGTGTCAACAGATCGGTCTCCCTGTCACCTGCACTTGAAGGCAATCCATCACCTCCCGAGCTTGGATCGACTCCTGGCAATTGCCTCTGTGGGAGAAAGATGTATTTTTCTGCCACTGCCACCTCGGAATAGTACAACATTACCTTGACCTCTAGCGCAGGACCAAATCCTAGTATCAACCTGTCTTGCAGGGGGATTTTGCACCAGGCTTCTGCCCCATGTTGGGCTTGGCAGACCCCAATACTCTTGTGACAACAGGATGTGTTTTTTCTTCCTCCCTTTTCCCTTAGGGAGGACATAAAAATGGAATAAGAGGGAGAGGAAAGGAGGAGGACTGGAAGAGGAGGGTACCTGTAGGGGTTTGGCCCCACTCCAGGAGAGATTTTTCCAGCTGCTCGTCAGAGAGGGTCTGCTCCATGGCCACCAATATCTCAATGTCGTCCTCTGAGATGTCCTCCCCACCGCCTGCCCCCTCTGGAACGCTGCTCCCCTTGTTGCCAGGGTCCGGAGAGCTTTCCCCCAGCTCTGGAGGGCCCTCCCCAGCGCAAACCGGCCGCAGCGTCCTCCGCAACCCACATTGCCTGGGAAAGTCAGCAGATCATTGGCGAAACTAGTTTGTGCCCGGATTGTTCTGCATACTACAGATGAACACAGAGGGTGCTACTGTGCTGACCTCTGCATGCATCGAAGGGGTTCAAACGCTGAGCACTGTCCCTACAATTTGGTCTGCACTCCAAAAAATATCCAGTGATACTTCTCATGTTGCCTCTAAGAATCTTTGGTATTACATGGCATGGTTGGGGTGAAGTGTACTTGAGATGTGAACTTTCCTCAAAATGCTGCCCCTTTTGAGAGGGTATGCCAGTACAGGAGAAAGTGTGCAATAGGAGTCTCAGCATGAAACAAGAATGGAAAGTGAGCACATGATAAATTGCAATCATGTCTAGAGTATTACCTTACAGCATGGAACGTGCCCAAGTATTGTCAAAAAATCTTGCGTTGCTTGCTTACTGGCAATGCAGCTGAAGAAGTGTATATATTGCGCACCTTGTCGGCAAGAATATACTGCATTCTTTAACAGAACCCTTCCGAAAATTTTCCAGAGATCTGCTCTGCTGAAATGACCGACTTTTGAAGGCCGTCAAGTTGCAGTTGCCATGCTGCCATGCTGTCACACCAGGAGCCGAAATCCATCTCATTCTGCTCCAAATGATCAAACTAAAGAGCAATCATAGATTGCATTTGCCATACTTGTGTATTCTCGCGAGCATGTCGGTTCGGCTTTGCAAGCTGATCGCAAAGCCTGACTCAACAGGGGTAGGGT
Organism: Chloroidium sp. JM; assembly: GCA_004335615.1. Lineage (NCBI taxonomy): Eukaryota > Viridiplantae > Chlorophyta > Trebouxiophyceae > Watanabeales > Watanabeaceae > Chloroidium > Chloroidium sp. JM. The sequence continues at coordinate 1,200,055 of QAXI01000443.1, read as the reverse complement.
TGAAGTGAACACTCAGTTGTTTTGGCTCCGGTCAGTTGGTTGGAGATTGCTCTTCATCCCATTTCTGCCCGACTGAATAGATGATTTCATCATTGAATCGGTTTGCAAAATGCAGACTCTTGTAAGAACACTGCCGCATGCCAACCCTCTGATGACAAGAGTAGAGCAACGAAACATGTCAGCCACACTGTTTATTGATCTTTTGATGATTTCAGAGGGCTCGTTGAACTAGCAAACAAGAGGACTTGCATGCGGAGCTGTCTCCTTCCCGCTGCTCGTTGCCCAGCTATATTACTTCGCTACCAAAACTTGAAGGCCTGTCCGTCCAGAAAGGTCTTATGCAGCGCGTCTACATCTCAGAGAGCTCGATTTCTGGCTCCCAGCGAAACAGCGACAGGTGCACTGGCATCCCTGTTGGCACAGCAAAGGAGAGCTGGAGACTGCCTGTGCCTCAATGGCGAGGTCGGGTCTGGAAAGAGCGCCTTCAGGTCAGTTTCTGTATTGGTTTGCACCGACAGTGCCCTTGCGGGATTCTCTGATGCCCCAACGTTTGCTCCAAACGCTCTGTGGCATGATGTTTGAATGAGTGGAGAATACAGATTACATATTAAAGCTCTCATGTCCCTGTATTGCAAAGAAAGACCATGGAGACGGCCCATTCCAAAAAAACAGAGGAGCGTCCCATGAAAATTGTCTCATCAGAGAATCGAACCAGGATAAGACTAGAAGCATCACCTATACATCGATGTCTGTCTTGAGTGAACGACTGGATCTCCGGTGGCCTGTGCCTCACACTCCAATTGATACCTGCATATCAAACTCAATATAGGTGGACTGACAGGCCTCTCTGTGCAGCCGGGCCTACATCAGAGCCGTGGAGGAGGATCACCAGATGCCAGTCCCTTCCCCGACCTATCTGCTGCAAAATGTATATGAGTATGACGACGGTGAGCTGCAAAATCCCCCATAAGTCGCTTGCAATGCGCATACCGTTCCTTGACAAGATTCAGCCATTGGATTTTTAGCCAATGGAAAGCTGATGAACTATGTTATTCACCAGCTATTTAAGCAGTAGCTTGACTCGCCCTTTTTGTGTTCTTGTCGCGACGTATCTGCAATTCATGCTCCGCCATTCTTCCACTTCAGTCCTACTTCTGAATATGAGCACTGACGGGCGTCGCATTAAGAAGAAATGCCTTAACATAGCGTAAAAGCCCTACAAATCCTTGAATCCTTGGCAGTGTTTTTGTCTGCCATAAGAAAGAGGCTTTTATACCTTCAACGCTTGGAGGCCCTTAGAGCAATCACCACGGCCTAGACAGACCGCACAGTTGAGCTGATCTGCACATCCTCCAACCCTCAGCCATTCATGCCTCCACCAATCAATCCACACTCATCTCTGTGCTCCTGCAGGCCCGTGGGTGTACCACTACGACCTGTACCGGCTGCAGAGTGCCGCCGACCTGCAGAGGCTGGACCTGCGCGAGTCCCTGAAGATGGGGGTCAACCTCGTGGAGTGGCCAGCCCGTCTGGCGGAGATGACCCCCGACGAACGCTTGGACGTGGAAATCCAGCTTGCCGACCCGGTGAGATATCTCCTGCCCCCGCCCCCCCCCCCAAATAGTTTGGGTGTGGTTGTGTGGTTGCTGCTACTTAAGGGATCTGTATAAAAGCCATCAAGCGACCATGATTTTACTTTTTGAGCCTGCACTGTGCTCACAAAATTTTCAATTTCTGACAGGTGCACACATGGAGACTGGAGGATTGCACCATATCCATGGAGAGCTGGAAGAGGCTTTGGGCAAGCTGGGCTGAGTCTGAAGCTGTGAGGGGATTTGATCTGGTACTGTGGTTTGTCTGATGCTGTTGGCCAGATGCATTTCTCAGAGAGCTCCCATGCTGAGCAAAAGCTGGGAAGAATTGCAGAGAGGGGACAGCAATCCCAGAAGGTTTCTTGCAAAAAGTCATGTCCTCTAACATTAATTTACGGACAACTTAAGAAATGACGTACTCTCTCAGGAGAATCATGACCAGACAACAAAGTTGTCTACACAGAGCAATGACAGACATTCATTGCTCTGCGCAAACACTAACGATTCTTTACTTGCAAACCCATCATCACAAGACCTGCAATGACCTCAGTACAGCCCAACACTGTGATACAAGTACAGAAAAGCAAGCAACAGTGTGGTCATGGCACTCCTGAGGTATAGTACAAAGCAGCATTCCCCACAAAGCCAACAACTGTCCCTCAGCGATCGCTGTCTCACCGCAGAAAAAAAATCCGCATCCTTACCCAAGACTCGCACAAAGCATTTGTCTGCTACTTGCTGAAAATGGCAGAGAGGTTGCTCCAATATAGCAAAGCGCATGACCACCCCTCACTGTCCTCACAGCAGGGCAGCATTACAGCCAATGCAGAAATGGGACGGGCCCTCAGATGATCCTATTGAACGTAGCGCACACTGACCTCTCAGCACAGGCTACCAGCATCATGATGCAAACAGGCCAGAAGGTTCTTTGCACAAGTGGAGCACAGAAAGTTCCACGAACTAGCACATTGGCCTGACCGTTTAAGCGCCTCCATGAATTCTGTCAGGGTGGGGCCAAGATTTCCACCAGGGACTGCGTTTCTCCCCCCCCCCCCCCTCTCCCCGATTCCTCCTCACTTTCCTCTACCTAAGCTTCACTATGAAACGGTGCGGCCGTACGCCACCCCGGCGATGTAGAGGTTCTTGGCCCACTTGTCCTTGACGTGGGTGGAGGGGAAGGCTGACGTGCGCAGAGTCTCCTGCGTCTCGTCCATGGGCCGCCGCCTAGGCACGCTCAGCACGAATGCACCCTGGTCCGGAGTGGCCGCACACGCTGTGATCCTGTACCCTGCAAACACACATGACAGGCCATCAGCATCTGTGGTGATGGAATGGGAAACAACAAGGAGATCTCTGGCAGCTGACAGGGTCATTTGGAGGCCCATTTACATTGAAGCCTCACTGGTTGGATGTGGATGGACAGAGATCTGGCCACCAATGGGTTCCACCCCCCAACTTTCGTTGCAAACTGTATCCGGATATTTGCTGTCCTCAATGCTCCCTGGCTTGCTCCGAGTGAAATGAGCGCAGGCCTGTAGGGCGATTTGCAAGCAATCCCTACCCAAACTCTAATGTGCTTCTCCACCCCTCCTGTGGATGTGAAAATCTGCCTATTGGCAAGGAAGGCACATAGGCCATGCATTGACTCTTGATGCGGTTGCTGCTGATCCGATGCTGATCCAATTCCTTACTATGCAGGGCTTGGAAAAAGGGAGTTTCTCTTGAAGCACAAGGGCATTAAGTGAACGCCCACGATGGGAAAACAGGCCTGAAGCAAGGAGCGGAGGGAGGGAGGGGAGGGGATGGGAGGGGGAGACCTGTACCTGCGTCCCAGCGGCGGTGGATGCCCTCAGAGGGGTACTGGAAGTCCAGCTCCACGCACTGGTCGATGAAACCCGCGTTGCGCGACATCACCACCGCCCACCGCGCCTGGCTGGTGGCCATGCTGGTCACGTAGAAGCCCTCCTTCCACTTCTTGTTTATCCACTTGAAGGGGAACGAATCCGAGACCTGCAGGGTCGTTAGGCCTCTCAGCTAGTGGTTCTGTATCCTGGAGCTTGCGAATGGAACAGATTGCTTCAGCCTGCCTGGCACATAGCAGGCAGTCCCGACCATGTAGGCGACAGCGAAACGGAGTGAAGGGTGCATGGAGAGTGGAAAAGGAGCGAGGGAATAGAGCGCAGCTTGCTCGCCCTGTAGGGGGACTGCAACATTGCAAAGGGCATCTCCCAGTAGCTTGGGTGAAGGAGGTTGCCCTCGCTGATGATGGTCAAAGCAAGAGGTAAGCTATCGGAAAGGGAGAGGGGTGGCTTGACCAGATTTCACGATGGAATTTAGGTGGAAATGAAAGGGCGAGCTGAGGGGAGGGTGGGAGTGGTATGTGAGATCAGTACAACACCTTGTAGCTTTGCTGGGTGTAGGGGGTGCCCTTGCTCATGACCACCATGCTGCTGCTGGAGGCGCTGCCGGCCATGGCGGTGATGTAGAAGCCCTCCTCCCACTTCTCCATGATCCAGTCCTTGGGCAGGAACTGGGTGCTCAGCTCGTACACCTGCAGGCATGGAGCCAAACACTTGCTCACTGGTACACTTATTCCCCCATGATCGTCCAATCCTTACGCGCCATTTCAGCCACTGAGGCACAGCATGAATGCTTTTCCATATCAAATTGATCCATTGTTCCACATGCACTGGCATTACCCTCCCATGACGGTCTTGCATTGCTGTACCAAAGGGCAAATGCTGGCTGGGATTCTAAGAGGGGTGGAACAAGGGAAGAGAACGCCAAAAAGGTGGTGAACCAAATCAAAACATACCCGTCAGCAGAGATCCTCCTTGACAAAGAGCCCTTCCAGCAAGCCTGAACCTGAGGAGGTACTCCCTCCTCATCCCTCCTGCTTCCTTCACCTAAACTTGCCAAATCCAAATCCCAATCCCAAGTGCCAAGCATCTTTGTTGATACTCATACCCCTCGCAGTGGCAATCTCTCCCTGCAATTCTTGCCCATTCCTCGTGACAAATGACCTCAGCCCACTACTCCCCTGCACCTCACCAATTCTGAGCCTCAAGCATGTTCGTTTATCACTGCCGATGGCGTGACCTCACAGCCATAGTGGGAATGAGTCACCTGCTGCTGGAAGCCTGTGCCCGCGTCCATGATGAGCCCCCACAGCTCGTGACAGCAGGCCACCGACGAGATGTACAGCCCGTCCACGTTGCCCTTCTCCACATGCTGCTCCACGCGCGTGTTGGCCACGTTGTAGTGGTACCGCTGCTTCATGGGCCGGTGCGCGTTGTAGACCGTGATCCACTGCGTCGCCGGCAGTCCCAGCCGGATCTTCTTCTTCGGCACCTGCGCCCACAGCCCACCAGGTTTGGCCACTGCTCAACATTCTTCATGCAAGAAATTAGTACGAGATGCACTGTGTCGCTGGCAGGCCTTGCCAGAATTTTACCTTTGACTCCTGAAAGCACAGCTTGAACACCATGCCACATCCTACCTGTAGATTGGCATTTGCATTCTTTACAAATACTTAGGCTGGCAGTGCGTTTTTGCTGACAGAGCTGGGCCTTGATTGAGGCTTTGATAAATGCCCACTCTCCTTTCCTAGCTAATTTGGACCCAACATCCTGGAATGTGTATGCCGCTCTGCGCCCATACCTTGACTGCGGACGATCTCTTGAGGACCACCTTCGCGTCTTTGCCAGACTGAAGCAAACGATTGTGGCAGAGGCAGAGGGGGGGGAGAGGGGTGTGGGCAGGCTTACCAACAACCACCACATCCTGTTCAAATCAAGTTCTGGGCCGAGGGGTGCGAGTTATAAAGGGAAGGAACAACCAAGGTGTGTGTGTGTGGAACGGGGAAGGAAAAGGGGGGGGGCGGGGGGGGGTTCACCTTCAGGGCGTCTTCGTCGGCCGCGGCGTCCCTCCCACGCTTCTGCCCCACCTTGGGGTTGTTCTCCAGGATGATGGGCCGCCCCGGCCCCGCCCCGCACAGCGGCTCGAAGATGCGGCTGTACGCCGCGTACTTGGGTTCCTCGTCAAACTTGAGGTTGACGACCGCCTCGGCGAAGTGGCGGAAGGCGGGCGGGGAGTAGCGCGCCAGGACCTCCGCGCTGGTCGCCATCTTCTTTTTGCAGACCAGGAAGCCCTTGTTGTCTCCCTGCATGGGTTCCAACTGAGCTTCTGGCTCCTCATGAACTGCTCTTGACTCTCAGGTCTCTTCTGAGTTGTTCGTAATTTGTCTTCATGATGATTCTGGCATGATGATCAAATGCTCCCCAGCAAAAAGATGGGCGTGTCGGCAAGAGGACATCCTTTCCAGAGTGCGTCTTGCAGGAAGAGAAATGAGGAGAAAAGTAGAAGGATAATTCTCCAGCATGGTCATCGGTTGCTCTCGAGCAAAAAACAGGCACGTTGGCAAGGGGACGTCCTCTTGAGGGCATGTCCTGCGGGCAAGGAAAGGAGGTGGAGAGTAGAGGGGAAAGGAATTGAAGGCAGCAGACCTGATAGCCTTGCCAAGGGAGTCGCCCCCGCAGCAGGAAGATGAGGGTGTAGGCCAGCGACTCCAGGTCGTCCCTCCTGCTGGCCGTCCTGCCCAGGTGGGCGTGCACGCTGGCGTACCTCACCGTTCCCCTGCAGAGTTTCAGTCATGAACATGGCATGTTTCATAAAGGCAGTACAGTCCGATCACTGGCTTCAGACAGCATGACAGCTGCCGCAAATTTCTGCGTAGCAGTGGATTTCGGTCGGAAGCTCTTGATGAGGCTCCATGTGAACGACTCATGCCCAGGGGAAAGGATTGGCAGGCAGGACTGACCTGAAGACATCCGGTCGCTGGTCATACTCCACGTGCGTCCCCAGAACCGAGTCCTTCCACTTTGTCGCTGCAACAGCAGTCCAATTGTAAGGAGCCCCATATCTTTGCCCACACCATTCAAAGCCATCTCAAGGCAAATTTCAAACCACTGACAACCCATGCAGATTTGCAGACTTGTAGTTCCTCATTCATGTGATCTGACATTGTTGGAGGCTGTGGCAATTGCGACTTCGATACATTTCAATGTGTGGATGCCTGAATGCCAGGGATAATGGAAGGAAATGGGAGATTGAGGGTGGAAGAAACAGGAGAGGGTGTGTATCGATGTACCTAGACCCAAGTCGACCAGGTACAACCGCTTCTCATTGGGTGAGTTGGGTTGCCCCAGCAAGAAGTTCTCGGGTTTCACATCCCCATGCACATACCTGCATGCAGTACAGCGACATTCTGTGGCTGCTTCGGCAAACCATGCAGCGGTTTCTCAGTGGGAAGCGATCTTTCAGGCAAGCGATGATAGTATAGGTCTGATGTCAGAAAATGAGATATTGCCAGCAAAAATCTCAGAGCTTGCTTCAAACACAAACTCCTCTCAGCAATGCATATTTTGTGATCGCAAAAAGTGCCGTGCTAGGAGGTGATCACTGGTGCCAGGTATTGATCCTGGCATGTTTTGCGATATCCCACAGGAATATGAAGATGGGACCAAAAAGAACATCCTTGCTGATCTTGAAAATTTGGATGTGTCCAGGGCAAGGGGGCATTTGGATCAAGAATTTCCCTCCTCTTCCACGCCTCTCCGAGATTGAGCATGTAATGAACATTTTACACCTCATAGTTCTTATTCCCCGGTCTCTGAAGCAAGCCCAGAAAATAGAGGTGCTGACCATTCAAGGTAAGGAGGGGGTATGACGTGGTGGAGAGGAATACCCTTTGGCATGCAGCTTTTCCAGTATTGAAAGAGCCTCCACAGCTATGCAGGCCACCATTTCCTGCGTCAGCTGCTGCTTCTCCGTGTTCCACACATCCCACAAACTGGGCCCGAGCATATCCAACACCTGCATCAGGTTTCTTTTGTGACCAGCCAGCCCTCACACAACACAGGTGAAAGGCAGACATTTTTGTGGGCTTTCTGAGGGATTTTTGGTCATAAAGCAGGAAGAAAATTGGGTTCATTCAAAGCCGCCTTTTCCTGGCCCTGGGGCCGATTTACAGAATCAATGATTGCAGAATCATAAATCCTTGCAGTGAAGAGAGACAAACATCGGGCCCTCTCCACCCCTAACCCCGCTTCCCAAATCCACCAATACAACAATTGCATGGGAAAATTCCATCAAGATTTAGCGTGACAGTACGAGGAAGCACTACAGTACAAGGACATTCAGGGCTCAACCCAAATACCCAGAGACCAAGATCATGCCGAGCATCCTCTCGCCAGGTCTTGCCAAGAAAATAGACGTGCAGTGCATTGTGGAAAAATACGATATCGACTGCTTGATGACCGGGTGCAGGGTCGTGCTCACAACACTCTGGCCAAGTCCACTGTGACGATGCGGAAGATACTGTTCTCCGCAATACAACATTTGCAAGAGGACCAAGGGCGTACCATGACGTAGTAGTCGCCTTGCCTGCCCTTGTAGTGGACCTTCGGGATCCCAGGAATCCCCCCAAGGGAACTGCAACGATGAATCCATCAGGACAGATGCCAAAGCTTCGCTTGGGTGCCTTGAATATTTACCATGCAATCCCAAGGATCCCCCTTGCCACAGCTGCTGAAAACGAGTACAAAGAAATGCATGCCTGTATTCTTGTAATGATGCCCATAATCTGCTGGAGCAGCAAGCCTTCTTGGGTAAGTACACCAAATTCGGATTGGGCCCATGTTCACCTTCCAACATTCTCACAAGGTTGACCATCTGGCCATGCTACTTTGGTGTACTTTTTGGCTAGCCGCACCAACATGGCATGGGGCACTGCACAACCTTAACAAAAACCAGCGAAACTTCAGACAGTGAAACAGTGGGAGGGACTCACTTGTACACAGACCACTCGTAGGGGGGTCCATAATTGCATCCTTTGCTGCTCCGGTGCTCAAATTTGAGTGCTACCTGCAAAAAAAGCAAGGTGATGCAATTGAGAAATTTCCTGCATAAAAGGTCTAGGAACTTGTTTTGAACAGTTCCTGCACTGCCGCAAATATAGTGACGCCATTGGGAGTACATCCCATACATGCCCCTTCCGTCCCTTCCGTCCCTTTCAGCCCAATCGTGAAGTTGCAGATTCAGCATTATCTGCACACTCATGAATCTCCATTGACACGATGGCTGCAAAACGGGATTCAATCTAGTGATTGTGCAA
>QAXI01000443.1:1116427-1155398 GCA_004335615.1 Chloroidium sp. JM | reverse complement strand
GGAGAACGGGGATTTTCTCTGAGGAAGGGGTAAGTTTGCAACTCCTCCAGATGTTGCCTGGAATTTCTGCCTTAAAGCCAGAGCTCTCCAATTTCTGGTAATTCAGGACCCTGCCCTACCCATAAATCCTGCAAGAGAGTCCTGCAGGCTTGCCTCACCTGGGGCGTGACTGCTGACTCATGAAGTCATGTCGCATTTCGTGCGAAAACGGTCGTCTACATGCATGCAGCAAGTGAAGCGGGTCGTAGGTATTCATAACAAGATGGTCAGTCAAAGAGGAGCTGATTCGGTTTCATAAGCACAGAAGCAGAGTCCGAAGACAGCTGTGTGTCTTTTTGTGGGCCTTCACGTGATATACAAAGATAGGTAGGCCAAGAGCGGCTTTAGCTTTCTCAATCCTGTTTGCTGCGTGAGCTGTTGTCGGTCTCGTTCCAGGCAGAAGGTCCGAGAAGATTACATCCTTTTGTGCAACCCACAAATAGTCCAGTCTCTCCAATTTCAAAATATCTGTGAGGTCGCAGCTGTGTTTCATACAGTGCTTGTAGACGCAATAATTTGTTTCTTTGAGGCTGACGACATAGTGGCAGACCGTTTGCTGGTGATTCCCTCATCTGTGGGGTCTTGAAAAGTTTGTCTACGCCGAAGTGAGCTGTGATTGAGCGTATAACACAACCTCTAGTTGCATCACAAACAGTAGGACCCTCCTCAAGCAAGGCTGTTTCACTCTAAAGGCAGGGTCATTCGAAAGGGGCAGGGTTCAGTCTCACAGTATCAAGCATGTGGCGATAATCAGCCCTTGAAAGAGGAGTCTTTCTCTGCAGACTCTTGGACCTTTCCTCCCAAGCCCCCTACCAGCAGATGAGCGCTGCCGCCAGCGTGGCAGCCAAAGCCCGCGACCCCACCCGCATTGCCCCCGACTCCCCGGAACCCCTCTGCGAGAATGCGGGGGGTGCGCAGGACACCCAGCCCCCCACACAGAGCGCTGGCCCGGGAGGCAAGTCTGGGAATGCCGCAGTGAGGGACGACAACATCGGAAATGGTGCTGAGAAGGCGGAAAGACTGTCGAATGGGGCTGGCAGCACACACAGCATCAGCAGCCAGGGAACTGATGCCTCGCCCTTCCACAACAGCACCAGCCTTCCCCCAGAGATCTTGGGTCTGTACAACCGCAAACCATCGAATGGGGGAGGTCCGACGATCGGTGGGGATCCGAGCAGCAATCCCAGCCACAGCCTTTCTATCCATCAGGTAAAGACAATGCCCATTCTGCAAACACTCTATAATTTTCAGGAATGCACAGAATCACACCTTTGGGGGGTGGGGGAGGGGGGGGGGAGAATATTGCAGAGGGGATGCTCAGCAACAGACAGGCTTCAGTGCACAAGAGTGGGGCAGAGGTTTGGGCAAGGACATCCTGGTCGTTCAAATCCTCTTCCCTTGGGTTGGGGAAGAGTGCTTGGCAGGCTTGTGTGCCCTGTCATAATCCAATCAAACCCCACCAATACCACGCCTATTCTGAGGAAGGATTTCATGTTTAAATGGGCGAATTTTCAAAGAACCCCACCAGATAAGGGTTGGCTGAGAGTGAGAAGGAACTACATCACAACATACTCTGCGCAGGCATATACTTCTCGCCAGAATCGACTTTTTGACAGAACTGGGCTTGCCTTGGCAGTGGTGGACGCAGGGTTTCAATTTCCATAATTGCATATTCCACATGTTATTGCACAGTTCCACACTTTGAGCATGCAATTGCCGAACTGAAGTTCCAATGAGGTAGCAAATTTGAGGATCCTGCCTTTGCGAGCAGTCCCATGGGCTTCAGAAAAATTATCCATAAGAGATTTTTAAGTTCCAGCTGTACTTGCAGGAGAAAGCAGAGACAGCAAGCCCCTCAGGCATGACAGAGAGCAAGAGCTCGGGATTGCTGGACAAAGAGGGTACCAACGCCATCGCAGCAGAGCCTGTGGATCATCGTATAGTGGAACCCATCTGGAACCCTGCAACGTGATTCTTCTTCCTCGCCCGAGTTCCCATCGCCATACACAATGTAATGCAGTTTTGGAAATTGAACATGTGGCTTACCATTCGAGAAGGGGAGTCCTTGCTGTGCACTTGTTACATCCATATGCGCCCACTGGCCTCGCTTTGGACCGTCTTCTCTTTCATGGGGTCACACTGTATCCAACTTTTGACGGCAATTTATTTGCTTGAACATTCAATGTTCAGGGGATTTCATAACATGCTCTGGACAGGCTTGCAGGAAAAGCTATGTGCAAAACCCATTCTTTCCTCATACGTTCCCCAGAATGCTTTTGTGAAATTGCTGGTCATGGATGGGAGCACACATGCAAGCAATCCAGGATTCACACTTGTCTATTCGACGACTTCTTCCTTCGCTTCTTTCTGCTGACGGTAGCTGTCACCTCCACAGGATCGACTCGTGTCCGGTCATCATGCTCCCAAAGAACTTCCAGCCCAAGGAGGGCACCCCCCTCACAGACGACCTCATCGTTGGCAAACACATCTCCAGCGGTCTCCAGGTGATCACCACCCCTCCCTCCACCGTGCCACCCCTTTTCCTCCTTCCTCCTTTCTCTTGTCTTGTCTTGTCTTTATCCATCTTCATGCATGGCCCTTGCTAGGCTCACTTTCCCTGCATCGGTTGGAGGACCTTTAGCGGGGTGGTGCACCATTGCCTGGTCGTGTGAATAGTGATGTGGTCAGGCTTCTTGGTCCTTGTTTAGCGAGGTTAGCAGGGGTGGGTGGTGTTGCTGGAGGTATAGTTGAGCACCAGAAAAGTAGGGACTTGCGTTGATGCTCACAGCATCTGTGGGCAAGGAGCGGACTTTGTGCGGTCCATGTTCAAAGCTGCCCAACAACATCTCAAATTCATACTCCTGTATTGCTGCAGGGGGGTGTTTACGATCTGAAGAACAAGGACGGCAGCAAGGCCAACATGGTGTTCAAGGTGCGCTGGCCCCTCCCTGGCTGCATCCCTTTGTAGCCATGACAAAATCGGGAGGAATCACTACACCACAGCAGGCACAACTGTGACGAGCGAAACAACCTACAAGACCTTCCCTTCACAAAGACTGCAATCTGATCCCATCTCTTCAGGTTGTGAAGCTGGTGTTGTGCCATGACAACCTCGATTGTGAATGTGTGCTTTCATGCCAAGTTCTGCAAGCACTTGCCAGTGTCGACAGCCTGGTTTCACATTTGACTTTGACACATGCCCGCGCAGATCGTGCATCCCCATGCGCCGCTGGCTGAAGTGGAGAGGGAATGGGAGGTGGGGATGCGGCTGAATCAGCTCGCAGAAGTGGATGGCAGCCTGCCGGGCTTCATGGGGGTTGGCGCAGGTGACCCATGCCTTCTCCATCTCCCCCCCTCCTTATGCCACAGCATTGATGAAGATTCAGGCATGTATAATTCTCTTGTTTATTGATAGCATTGCGAGCTTCAAGTAATGAATCACGAGGCAGGAATGTGCGATCAAAAAATGCATGTAGTGGTCATCTGTCCCAGTAGACAAGCAAAACAAGCATAAACCTCAAGTGGAGCGTGACAATTGCCAATCTTGGGATTCAATCCCATTTGTATGGTCTATCTCTGGTTGTGATGTTCCCATATCAATCTGCAAGGAATGATTGAATTAGCAGGGGTCCCACAAGTATGGTTGCACCATACCATATCCCCTTCACGATGACACATTCCAGTAATTCCAGTGACCAAGGGCAACATGGGTATCCTCACTCTGCCTTACAATGCCCACTTCCCCACATTCAAGTGGCGGTGTTCCCTTTCCCCCTCATGAAGAAGGACAAGCTGGACATGCCCGCCACCTCCCCCTTGGAGAAGCTCTATCGCTTCATGTGGCGGCGAAAGGTGTGTGGCCCCCCATTCTTCTCGCTTGCCCGATGCAAACCCCCTATCCCGCGAGGCATGCTTGCTGCTCTGCCGCAAAAGCTTACCAAGGGATATTCCTCGATCCGAAGGTGGCTCTGGCAGGCATGCTCAGGGGCGGAAAACAAAATGGTTGAAATGGAGGAGTAGACACCTGGTTTTGAAACAAACCCTTCCAATCAAGGTAGAACAAAGCGAGGTCTGAGCATGTGGAGGATCCGCTCTTCCTTTCTGTTGTTCGGTATGGGTCTTCGGTGCACGGCTCGAGATCTGGATACCCTGCCTCTCCCCTTCCACAGGCAGATGTGTGGATCGTCTTGCTGCGCAAGTCACCCAATGTCTGCTCTATGATGCAAGGGGGACGTGTACCACCTGGTGTTCGAACTGGGGGAGTGGCTGGACGGTCGCGTATGGCCCGACGAAGACGAGCTGGATGTGCTGCGCCTCGTGGACTTCATCGAGCATGTCACAGGTACAGGCATCTTCCCTTCAGTGCTGGTGTGCTGGGTTGCCCAGGCACCCTCAGCTTCTCATGTAGATTCTTTCGCGAGTTGGCAAACACCTCAGACAGGGTTCCGACCTCTCCGCTCCTTTGAGAGCGGCCCATGCAGAACAGGGAGGAAGCAATGCGTTTGCTGGAGCTTTTGTTGGACAGTGCTGGCATTCGCAAACCTAAGCAGTTCAGAATTGCAATCTTTGGGTTTACCACATTCCTCACATGACATGCATTGGCGTCCCAATGCTTAAAGCTCTGGCAAGGTGCTGGGGTTTTCACTTTTTCAAAACTGCACAGGGAATCATTTCGACTGTTTCAAAATACCGCACCAGGGCAACAACAGAGTTGAGGCCGTCGACCAGGATGGTAGGCTCATGGGTTTGAACCTATGTTTCTGAGAAGGTCTGTTTCTCGTGTTGCACCTTGGGCCATGAGCAGCGCATGACTGATGGACATGGTTGGCTGATGTGTGCAGGCGTGCGCCTGAAGTACTGGTTCAGCGATGACATGACAGGAGACGATTCTGTGGCGGGCTGGCGAGACCGTGCTCTGGGCCCATTCGAGAGGCACGACTCGGGAATGCACTTCCTCCGCCGCTACGGGATCAGGTTCCCCCTCCCCCCTTCTACTCACATGTGCATGACCCCCTTGCTGCGCATCACGCTTCTTTCTCCATCGTTTTCCCTTTAGAGACAGAGGAAGCTCCGCTTTAATAGGGGGTAGTGGTCGCACCTCATCATTCTGAGCTCAGGTGCAGTGGCTTTTCTCGGACGCGGAATCTCACAGAGGGTACAGCAAGAATCTGCAGACTCTTCGCAATGCTGGGATGCCTGCTCTCATGGAGGAGATATTTCAGAGAGAGCCCTCAGTCAATTCAGGAAAGATCTCTCTCTCGAAAGGCCAACCGCCTTCTCGATCAGCTCTGTTCTCTCGAAGAATTCGCAGACCTAGCGAATACCCACCTGCTTCCTCACTCCAGAATGCGTACATACACTTCCCTCTCCATCTCTCACACATCAATTTGCAGGTTCAAGAGCTGGATCAACCCCTCCAACCCTGGGCTGACAGCCGCAGAGGCCCTGACGGCCCCCTTCTTCACCAAACGCATCTCCCTGCGCGGAACTATCCGGGGATGCAGCACGCTGTACAGCAGGTGGACAAGGGGGCCCAGGAGGGGCAAGAAGCAGACAGGCAACCACAGATCCGTCAAGCGCTCCAAGAGCGAAATCCGGAAACTGCCTTCCGCAGCGCACCCCTCTGCAGACCCCGCAAAACCCCAGTGAGGGGCCCTGTTGCTTGAGGATGCCAGTCCAGAAAGGCATGTTTGGCTAAGGTGTGTATATGTTGCAATTCAGAGTTGGTCCTGGGCGAGCTTCCCTTCTGCGTCACGCCAGGGCGTAGGGAGTAGAGCTCTGCAGGGGCAATTTGCCCTTTCTAATGGATGTGGTGAATGTGGTGTGGATGGTACATGTGGCTTCTGAATCAGGATTGATGGGTGCTTGGGAGGAGGATCTGCTGAGGTCAGGAAACAAGACAGAGGGCAGTGATGTGTCTGAAGTCACATGCAGTACTGTGTGTCTGGACCAGGTTTGTACTGGAGCATTGAAAATTAGACTGTCGGTGTGGATTCCTGGGTCCCATACAGGATGCATGAATGTATGTGGGTGGCAAGTAACGTATGCTGTTTGCAACTCTTCAGATCATGGCGCTTTGCGCTTGCCACTTTGGCATGAAGTAGACATCCACTGTGTCAGCTGTGTTTGCGGGTGGCCATTCATTCTTTTGCCTGTAGAAATCAATGTTTGAGGTGCAAGGTTCTGTCTTGCAGATTGTGTGTGTGAACGATTGCCTTTGAGCAGACCAACCCGCTGTAAATTTGCATTTGTTCTTTTATGAGGTTTGATGAGCTAGCATAGAATTGCTGTTCAGGATCATTTTTGCCAGATGCACTGTGCACATCAGGCTGGGCAGAGATGAAAGCTGCGACACATTCGACAGAGCGCTTCTGTACATTACAGGACGCTTCGGGATCAATCACGTGCAAAATGAACGGAAATTGATGGGAAGACCAACCTGGCCCTGCTGATCGACCTGATCGCATGAGACAGACCTGGGAAGGAAATCGAGGGCTGCCGCTTGTGAGTATTGGATCTGTTCGTGTCTGCCAACTGCAAGGCAACGATGAAGACCGGTGGAGCATGTGCCGCATTGTTTTTTGCCCTTCACTTGGCATGCACCGTGTCCCAGGAGGTGAGTAAACCCATTTGATATATCTTTGATCCATTGTCCCGGCAAGGAGTTGTGCTTTCCGCTTGAACGCCAAGTACGGTTGCAGGTTGCATACGTTAATTCCAGTGAGACGCTTTTGGAAGCTCTGAGCGATGAAGGCTATTCACAAATTGTGCTCACAGGTAGAGCTCTCTGCAGCATTTCAACTGAGTAGCTTGTTGAGATGACAATAAACCAATTTTGCATCAATTGCTTCATGTCCTTGTTGCTGCAGGAGACATCGTTCTGCAGAAGGAGACCTGGTCGACAGTGGTGATCACGAACAGGACTATTGCAATGAACGGGACAGGTGCGCATGACGCTCAGAGCTTAATGAATACCGCTCTTACCAGCACCAATGATGTGCCAGTGAGCACGACTTTTGCTCACAGGGCGAGATTCGTTGTAAGCAGATGGCTGGCTTGCAGATGATCATCACAGACTGAACTTCAACAACATCAGCGAGGCGATTGTCGTGGAGAGAGATGCAGGAATGGAGTGGCACGGTGTGACATGGTTACAGACACCGGATCCTGACAAATCCATCCCTGGCAATTATTCGCGCTACAGGATGCTTATATCGCAGCTGTGGCCTTCATTCGTGATTATGCCAGGGGCAAAGGTAAGCCATTTCCCCTCCGTCCGTGTCCGTGCTTCAGCAACGTTAATTTTCTTCTCTGATCAAAATTTTTCCTGAAAGGTATCATTGTGCAGATTTACTACGACCACACATTTGCAATCACGCGGAGCGAGACGCCGTTCTCGACGGTGGCCGCAACTTTTGCAGGGTGGGGATTTGGGGACAGTTTTTACACCATCAACAGCACGGCTTATATCGTGAGAGGATATCATGTACAGCAACGGGGCGTTCAGGATCTAATTGCCAACACCACTGGTAAGTTGTTCTTCATGAACAGACCGCACCTGGCGGGAATTGGACATGTTGTTGCTCAGCACGATACGGTGACCAATTAAATTCTGTGTGATGCAGTCGGAACCTGTACCCTTCAGTTGAACAATGTGACAGTGGTCAGAGCTGCGGACGTTACGGCACTTCTTGCAGGTGAGATTCCTTCTCTTGCATGCTCACTTCACCAACGATAGTGTGTCGACACCTCACATGACAACAGTATCTCTGCAGGGACAGGAACAAATGCAGCAAAAGGCCATGCTCATTTCGGCTGGAGAGGAGGAATTCTGGTCGCCTTGGTGGTAACAATAGTTCTGACAGCCGCTTTCTTGTGCTGGGTATTTTTCGTCAAGCCCAAAAGATCTCAGAAGGAATCATATTTGACCTACAATGAGACTGAAATGGGCTCCTGATGATTGTGTTCACAGCTGGTAATCGTGTGTGTACAACGAATGGACGAGTTCAGCTTTTCATCTTTCTGACATGTTCCTCCAAGTTGATCTATGAATTGCTACCAGCGCCTCTGAAACGCCTGACAGTCTCGAATTTTTTTCAAGGCAGGTAATCTGGCATTTTCTCGTGGTCAGGATTTCTATTGAAGTTGAAGGAGACTTATTGCCCCATCATTGGGCATGCCCCACTCTTCAACTTTGTTATTCTGTTGCACTGATGCCTGGACTAGAAATGCAGATGCAAAGTCCGTACACTTGAGCTTGTTTTGCTTGATAAGGTACGCTATCAGCTTGTCCCTAGCAAGGAGTAGCTAAGAGGATGTAGAGGACAATTGTTTTTGCTTATTATGGTATGTACATTTGTTTCCAGTTATGCACTATGTTGTACGAAGCTATGGAGTGTACCTGTTTTGTTTCCTAAGGATTTTGATAGATTTCTTTGGAAGCACTGTAATTACCTTTCTGCTTTATCATTTCATCTTCTCAAGCCTTCCAAACAACATCAGCACTAGAAACTCCCATTTCGAGCAGAATGCTAGAGCAGGACACAATACCCACCAGAATTCCTTCAGTCCAAGACAATGCTCTGCAGATCAGGAGTAATGCTGAAAATGGATACCGTGAAACTCGATGGCAGTCAGTGGCGGTTCTGTGGACACCGTGGGAGATTGGACAGCAGCTATTTCTGGCTTGCTGTACACTATCCAGCTCAGTCAGTCTCAAAGTGAAGTCTGTATATAAATTGACGAGGTGATTGCAGCAGATTGAACCTTGGGCAAGAGCACCAGAACTTCCTTTTCCCATAATTCCATGGCACTGGAGGTAAAGCTGGCTGATAGATGCATAAGAGCCTAGAAATGACATTTATTGCCTTCATGAGCCCCTGACGAGCGCACTAGAGAGCCACTTACTTTTCAAAGGTTTTACACGTTGACCGTTGAATCCGTTGAACGTGTAAAGATACGTCTAATATCTCATAGCCCATTTCACCTCTGCCTGGTCCCCTTTCTTCACGTTACAGCTTTTCAGCTGTCCTATCATCAACCATTACGGATGAGATTCGAATGATGATGAACTCATCATTAGGTCATCAGACACGGCACCTTGGACTCTGGCTCAGAATTGGGCTGCACCTCTACAATGCAAGCAAAGCGAGATCTATTTGCATCGAGAGCGCGCATTCGGCACGGACAATACCAGGTGGATGTAGTGAACCGAGAGGTGAGTAGTACTGTAGTACTGTTCACAGCATAGCTGAGATAATGGACAACAATGTATAATGTTTTTCTAATCTTGGCTCTTTTCAGGTCCAAGAGCCTATATTGACCGCCGAGGCTACCCAGGGTCCTGTGTCCAACGACAGTCCCGGAGATGCAGAGACGGTATTGCTCCAGGAATCCATGGGCATCTTGGGTCTCTTCTGCCCTTCACAAGCTCAGGGGTGTCTTGCATATGATCCAAATTCAAACCCAATCTTGCACTCAAAATTTCTAATGCTGACGGTTTCCCCCAGGCTTTTCCCTCCCATATGCACGAGCCGCTGCAATCTTTGGTTGGAGGGCTCCGCTTGCAATTGGAACACACCTATATCCAGGTAAGAAATTGCCAACCAATTGACTCTCACAAATGAAGCTTATTTGTACATGATGCATGGAATGACTCGCATTGCAATTGATCCACTTTAATTTGTGCAGTTGACCGAGAACGGCCTGCAAAACGCCCTCCTATCGTACCGGGGAGCTCTGCGACTCCCTGAGCATATTCCAGGTAGACAGGCAATAATTCTGCAGACTGCGGGCATCGTAAATCGTTTTCGTTTCAACCTGGGCTCAGTCTCTCAGGAGCTGGGGAACATCTTGGTAGGTCTCCCAATTTTCCTTCATGTCCTCATCTGATTGTGCTGCCTGCGCAGTATAGTTCTTCTTCTTAGTGCTGATGGCAGTTCAATATTGCAGGTGCAGGCAGCTTGTTCTGTCAAGGAAGACGTCCAGTGGAGTGCTTCGGCGCCTCTGTCATTGACACCGATTGGATCCATGAATGCCCTACTCAGCAATGGCTTCGATCAGTCCATCAGATTCACCACAGGGTTTCATGCTGGACAGAGCTTGTCAGTAGCGCAGATTCAGGCCATGAAAGATCCGTCTGGTAGCATGCTTTTCATGCAGCCCGTATTTCTAGCCTACATTTCACTGTGTGGGCCTTCAGGGGAAAAGGTAAGAATGCAGGAATTCAGACTTGAATGACTGACGGATCCTCACTAATGCAACCACTTATAAATCCTCAAAATGAGCATTCTGGGCAAATCAAACCTGAAAGAGGCTGTAAAATAAACAGTTACAAGTTACCTTGAGGGCTTGAAGGATTTATGCTCAGAGATTTCAAGGTGAGTGAATATGAGTTCTATTGTCTCAGAACCTGTCCAAGCTGAGGGGATTTACGACAAGGAGGAACTCTTTCTTAAATATCAAAACAAGTATCTGATTTTCCACTGATGCCGCAGATGGAGCAGCTTCAGCACGTTGGGGAGATGGACCCACAACTGCAGCAGTTGGTCACGAACCTGGTCACAGAGCACTGGGCTTTGAATCAGATCATATGCTTCACGGGGTACACCACCGGCAAAGAGCGCAGCCGCCGAAACTTGTGTGCGTTCAAAAAGTTGGCCCCGGACTCCGCTGCATTCCGTTTGAGCACTTCGACGTGGGCTGAGCTGATGGTAGGTCTATCCAGCATCAAAGCTCTATTTTGGGCTCTAGATCTGGAAATCCTGGCAATTTGTAGTTGTATGCAGCCGCTATTGAGTTCTTCAGAGTGTCTTCCGTGCTGCAAGAATCTGCCACATTGCAAAGGAAGCAAGGGTCCCACATGCATGCAATTGACACTTGCTCTGGTTTGGAATTGGTCTGTCTATGGGCATGCCTATGCCTGTATCCCAGGGTCATTGGGAATCTAAATTTGCAATGACTCGATGGATCATGAGGTCCTCCTTCCCTTGAATGCCTGTACTGTAGCTGCTCTGCCGTTGGCATCCAAACACAGTCTTTTTGACAGCTGCTGATGTGTTAGCTCTATACAGGCATGGATTAGGTTGTCTGAGGAGCAGCTGCAGAAGTGTATGTCACTCCAGCACTATTCCAAGGAGAGGTTGGATCAAATCGAGACAGCAGATTCTTGCCTCAATGACATACTCTCTGACGCCTGGAGCACACATGCCATGCCCAATGACAATTATGTCTTGGATTCAGGTGAAAATTCTGCTCTACGAGGCATTGTATTGCGTGACGTAGTCCTGCCCTGCAAATCGCCATCCTTGTTCTGTTTTGCATTTTTTTTTGAGAGAGATGTACAGCATTCACGACTCTGAACAATCTCCTTTGTGATCGCAGTGGAAGCTGCAAGGAAGAACAATCTGGCATTTGACAGGATGTCTGCGGAGACTGCTCTTGGCCTGATGTTTGGAATACTGAAGCCCTTGCAGACGACCAGCCTCTTCATCCTAATCACAGCACGCACCAAACAGCCCATCTGCCAGTGGGAGGACTGGATTATGGTCTTCTACGGCTGTATCATGAGCAAGTAAGCCATAAATCCCAGAGCTTAGACTGGCACAGCAGGACATTGAAAGCATGGACATCGCTTTCCTCATGGGTGTGCACGAGTCTGTTTGCTGCAAAACCAGTATGAGGGGTTAATTGTTCCGCGAGCCAATGCGTGTTCAGCTTCTTTGCCATGATCTGCAGATGGATGATCGACTACAGGCCACCGCTCTTTTCCTCTTGGGATTAGATGGTTGCCAATGAATTCTGCCGCTGCTTGCAAGAATAATTCCTTGGAGTGCGAAAATTTCTCCATGCATATCATGACAGTGTCTTTCTGTAGGGGAGTGTGTTTCAGCGACCATGTTGATAAATTGACAGATCCAATCACACTCTTTCAATCTATATCTCTGTCCAATGCAGCGCTTTGTTGCTGGCTGTCACTTGCATGACTTTTTAAACTAATCACTTACTAGTAGCCCACCAGAAGGATGATCAAAGATTTGTTCTAATTCTTGGAAGGTTGCTGAGAAATTGGCAATCTTTCTTGTGTGCTATGAGTTGCTTTGACTAGGTGATTTCATCATCTGCTCTGCGACAGTCACAGCAGAGTCTATTCGTGTCTGTGCCCTCATTGGCTGCTAGTGCAGGAAGTCCCTGTGATTTTTGAGGAGCATTCGACATTAAGATCTATTGAGATCCACATTTGCTTCTCCTTGTTGTGTAGGTATGGTTGTATCCTCAATCCAATTCTTGCGCTTGTGCCTGAGCCACATACAAGCATAGGCAATCTTTGTAGCTAGGGGAGCCAGGGACAATTCCTGATGAATAATCACCTTTGGATACATTGAGTATGGGCAGATAATGGTGCTTAGCTTTGCCTCGCAGATCCAGAACTTTGCTATTACTTTGCAATTGACTGTGAGGAGCAGGAACTGAGGTTGTACAGTACTGGCTGACTGTGATTTTCTTCTGAGGTTTTGCGAGTACTAGATAAACTGGGTTGATGGCCTGTAACAGGGACAGGCAAGTGTGAAACTGTCTCCTTGTGATTTGAAAGACAAAGGAGACATCAGAGCTCACGTCAGCTAATTACTAACGCTCTGCAGAGCATTCTACCTTTTGAAAGTAGCAGCAATGTAGGCATCGAAGGCACAATGACAATAGGAAGCAAAGTAAAAGACACTCTGCTACGCTCGCATCCGTATTTTCCACCTGCCTTAGACCTGCCTGGTTGGCAACCTTTGGTACTTTCTTACGAACGCATTCTGGGCACTTTCTTTGCGACAGCGGCTCTGATTGCTATAATAACACTTCTTTATGCGTGTAAGGCCTTCTTTCATCTTGATATTTCTCAGCATTCCGAAGATGAGGCTTTCCGATGCGTTTCTCACTCAAGGTTGCCGTCAATGTGTGTTCGACTTGGTGTTCTGCGAGGAAATGCTGCTATTCTTCTTCTAATTTTGCTGGGTGGGCTTGCAGCACGACAAAGGCACCTCACCAACACAGACAGAATAGTATTAACATGGTGGGTGATCACCGGAGTCATACACACACTTGTAGAAGGTATTCAGCCACCTCTCTACAACCTTGCGGAACAGTGCTCGCAGTGACTTCCGAATTCTTCACCAATCTGTACACCAATCATTGCTGCCAAATTTGGAAACAAAAGTGGAGGGAGTTCAGGAGTTTGCTCATAAACTGCTGCTGTGTATGCTTGTGTCGTACAGTGTTTGAAGCCTCAGCAAATTAGCAAAAGATACTTGTGGTATAGGGTGGGTAGTGGTCAATCCCAAGTTTTTCACGGAGACCTCCGGCAACCCCCTTAGTGAAATATGTAAGCCACCCTTCCCATAAATATTCTCCGAGCTCCAGCTGCCCATCTCAGAAATTGAGGAGCCGTCCTGAAGTCGCATGTTGGTGACTCCAATCCCAGAATTTCAGTCTGTGCTTGATTTGACATCGGCCTGCATCACAGCTGCCAAAGACTTGTGATGCCAGGACACGTCTAACAACAAATGGGCATCTTCTGGAGGGAAAAATTGCATCCTATATCTGCAATAAATACTGCCTCGCATTTACACGCTTGACACCCACTTTGCAATTCCTTCATTCACATTTCACGGTCTTCCGGTCTTTGCCACACGAGAGGAAACACTGTTTTCTCTGGCCTCCTAGGCCATTATCTCTCTTGGCCCTATCATGGGGGTAGACCAGCTATTGCCGTCGTCCTCCTTGCAGAGAAATAGGGTGCCAAGAGTCCCTACCATTGCTTAAGAATCCCCAGGTCATCTCACCCCTTCCTAATCACTCAACAAGGGTTAGACAAGTAATAAAAGATCCTCTTCTCGCAGGGAAGGAGTATGCCAAGGCCGACTCCCGGTACGCGTCCCGGGACTCCTTCACCATCTGCATGGAGGCCGTCACCGCCTTCGTGGAGGGGCCCCTGTGCTTCGTGATCGTGTACGGCATGGTGAGGAAGGCGCCCTGGCGCCACACCCTGGCGATCCTGGTGGCCACGGGGCAGTTGTACGGGGACGTGCTGTACTTTGCCACCACCTGGTATGAAGGTGCGCTGATGCCCTTTGCGACCCGATGGAGCTGCAACAGAGAGAGGTGTTGGAGGATTTTGAGGTCTGGGGTTCATGCATTTTTGTGGAGAGGGGTATTTCGCAGTTGCAGTACAAGAGCGGAAGGGCGCATCATTCGCTGCAATTATTATGAGATCAGCGACCGACAGCACCTCTGTACAGTACAAGATTTTGCCTGGCTGCAACAGAAACACTTTTTGGAACGTATTGCCCCATATCAAAGTCAGCAGAAGTGGTACTAATTGCCCTTTGTATCAAAGCCTTAAACCCAGATGCTTCATTGGCACAAAGGAGCATTCCATCGGGAGGACAGTGGATCGCCTAGTCCTGAGACGAGCATGGTTTTGTTTTCTCCAGGGTTGATACACAGCCGGCCAGAGGCGCTGTACTTCTGGTTCTACTTTGTGTTCATGAACGCCATATGGATAGTCATCCCCTCTGCCATTATCCTCAGGGGAGCCGCAAGCATCAGCAGGGCTGTCGCCTGCAACGACAGGTACAGAGACCCAGGACTGAAGTGGCACACTTGTGTAATTTGCCCTTCAATTACCTTGCCTGCAGGGAGACCATAAGGATGAGCGCAAGAGAGGCAATGGGAAATCCTGGTGATGGTCCCGAGCAGTTGTACAATCCCTTATTGGAGCATAGTTCCGCCAGGAAGGGTTGTGTGCTTCTGTACCTATTTTCATCTACCCTTTCATAGAACGGATTACCCCTCCACAGAATGGATTAGCTTTTCTGGACCAGATTCAGAGCTCTGATTCATCTGCAACAACAGAGAAATTTCCTGGTCTGCAGGGTGGAGCTTGCAGCCAAACGGGTATGACAGGTTAAGAGGAGCAGGGACACAGATTCCCCCTGCAGCATGTGAATTTATTGCGCTGCAGCACTAAGTCCATTGCAAGACCTACATGAGATACTGAGTCATGATGTTTGTATGCGTGTGGTCTGTGTGTGGTCTTGCATGAAGTGTGGAAGGGCTTGACTAGTAATGAATCTGGCGTGAAATTCACACTCAGCCATCAAATCTGAATCTATAGGATTTGCATCTTTGCACACCTTTGGACGCTTTCACAGAGTCATTGGCTCTGGCTAGCAGAGTCTGCGCGCCGTTGTCTATGCCTTTCACATATAGACATCAGTCACTCTACACGGCAGGCAAAAGTTGTTCGCTCACAAAACTTTCCATGCTTTCTTTGTGCAATCTCTGTTGGGTTCTGTACACCACAGTCAGCTTTATTGTACCTAAAAGCATGACTGTAACTCAAATATCGACTCCAGGAGACATTGGCTGGCACAGTGCACCAGGTAAAGCTACACAAGCCAATAGCATCCAGGTCATGTGTTGGTCCCAAGTGAGGAGATTTCTGATGGAATCTTGGAGGGCAGCGAAAGTTTATTTCCCCCCAAAGGCAGGGCGCAATGAAGTTCTTGAAGAGCCCGCCAAACTTCCTCTTCCCAAGCTCAATCGTGCAAATGGGTGGGTGTCCAGACAGGAACCACGAGAAACACACCGCTCCCGGAGCGCTCTGCAGACACAGCCACATGGCTGCCTAAGCAAGTGCTCACTCCCCCTCATAGTCAGGGTCATCTTCGTACCCAGGGTTGTCTCCTAATTCTAGGTCGGCAGTTCCGTGAGCCCTTGGCGGGTTCGGCTCGTCAGTGGGAGTCTCCCTGTCGTAGCGGTCGGCCGCTGCGATCAGCTCGTTCGCCAGACCGTTCGCCTTTTCGGCCTCCTGGACAGCCTTTGCGGCTGCCTCAGCAGCTTCCCTTGCCGTCTGCAGGAGTTGGCCCTGGCTCAGGGCTTATATGTGTGCCAGTGCATGCTGGGGGAGGTGGTGGGGGTTTTAGCAATTATGAGGTCCTTTACATAAGGAACAAATGGCAAACAAAACGACCTCACAGGCACTCTGGGGGATGAGTAGGGAAGATACCAGTCAGGCGAGGACAACCTGCTTTGCAACATCTTCAATCATCTCTGAGATTGGCAAGATTTATGGATGAAGTGTTGGCATAACCTGAAGAGTCATCAGAGAATGAGGCAAGGTCGAAGGTCTTGCTACTTGAAGAATGGGAGAAGGAGAGGTGTGGGGCAGCCACTTACCCGACTGTTGGCTCCGCCCCACGAGAACGGCAAGCCATCCTGCAGGGACAGAAGTACTCCAGCTAAGAAGAAAGAGGCCTCTGAGATAGGTAGGGGAGAGGGGGTTCCAGATGATCACAACCAAATGGGCAAGCAATGCTGACATTGGCTTTCAAAAATCGCTTCAGCAGCTTCCAGGTGTTACTATGATTGGGCAAGATAGGGAGAATGGCATTTTCGAAATGTTCACCACTGACAAATTCCGATTTGCATGGCCACCACACACGAGCATGGACTGGAAGGCCACCTCCTCATCCGCCCAGCGCTTGGAGTCCTCCACTATCTGCTGCGGGAACCCGGAGAGCTTGTACAGGCCCCCCTGGCTCGTTATGCGCCCCGCCTCCATCATCTGCTTCAGCGTCCACTTCACCGTTCGCTTGACAGCCGCCCCCGCCCCATAGTTCTCCTGCACAATGAAATTTCAAATCGGAAATTAAAGACACCTTGGGGTATAGAGCGGCTGTTGAGGAGGTCTAAGGAGGAGGTACAGGCATAGAGTGACAAGGTCAGGCAGTCTCAGAGCTGCCACAACAACCCTCCAGCCCCCCTGTTGGCATTCTCAGTTGGAAGGGCACTCTTCAGCAAGAGCACCCTCAAAGACCCGAAAAATGACGGAATGCCCCTTTGCTTTACTTGGCTAACTATGCAAGCACTTCCGATTAGAAAATTTAGCAATATGACCCCAAGCCCCATTCCCCGCTACACCATGCCTACTTCACAGTGAGGGCACTGAAACAGGACTGTGCACAGAACAAAGTTTGGAGAATGGCGGGTAAACGAGTAAAGGGTTGGGGGGGGGGGGGGGGGGGTAAGAGGCAACCTCGAGCCATTCACAGATGGTGTCGACCGCACATCCCTCGGGGCTCTGCAGCTGGATCATGGCCGCCAGGATATTCTCCTCCGCCCTGCAAAAGCCACGCAACAGAGCTCAGCAAAGCATCTGTACCGAGATTTCTGCGCTTGTCATGCCAATCGATTGGGATTCTAGGATACTTGATATTTGGATGGTGCTGGCTCTACTGCTGAAGAAACTCTTGAATGCAATTGCTCGCTTGTTAGTGGCCGACATCCAACACATGCCTTGGCTTCCTTACAATCTGATGCCAATAGCGAGCAAACGGCTGAAGTCTTGGACCCGAACCTCTGGAGATTGAAATACCATACTTTGTGCAGTGCAGTTGTCGCCAAGGGAGGAGAGCAAGTCCTGTCAAACATTCGGGAAGAGAGGAAATGCGGCGAGACTCACACGTCAGGGGGAGGCAGAGGGGGGAATGTAAGAAGAGAGACTCACACTTCAGGGGATGGGGGTGCCGGCTCCGGATATGTGATCTCGGGCTCCTCGTCGAAGCGCCGCCTGGGGGCCACCCTCCGCCGCTTCCCGGAGGCGTGTATCCTGCCGGCAACGTACTCCAGATCCTCGTCATCTTCCTCCCCGCCCGTCTCCGACGGCTCCTGCCGCTTCCGCCGCTTGCGCTTGGCGGACGACTGCAGGTTTGGGAATCAGCTTCGTGTCAAGTCTTTGCATCGGGCAAATGACGCGTTGTCATCGCACTGTTGCCAGTCGGCTGATTCCCCCCTTGTGCCCACCTCACCAACTATTTTCCTTGCCATTATCTCAGAGTGTTAATTTCATCCACATGCATGCAAAAAGCCCATGCCAAAGTGCGCAAATTACACTTTAATTCTCTGGCAGCAAGGCCGTGTTTTCCAAAATTATTTTCCCCTTCTTCCCCCTCCGATCATGTTGTCACCGCAGAACAAAGTTCACTATGCTGTATCGCCAGCCACATAAAGATTTTGAAAGGAGACGCACCCGCTCACCCCCGCCCCCCCTGCTGTCGCGGCGGGAACCCCCAGAGTCCATGTTCAGGTTGCGCCATTTGTCTTTCAAGTCCACGTTGGACCTGTTCTTCAGTATGGGCCCAAACTCGCTGTCCTTCTGGATGTGCCGCCACTTGCCCACCTCGTACCTGTTTGCGCCAAAATCTGCTTGAGTTGTTGCCATTAGAATCAGCCACTCAATGATCATTGCTTCAACTCCATCATTGAGTTGAATCTACACAGTAAAATACTCTCCAATGACGCAAAATTACAGGGTGATTTTCACATGAAAAGTGTGCACAAAGCGTAAGCGCAAGTGGCCCGCTGGAGCGATGGAGGATTCAACCATAAAAATCAGCATACCATACCAGCTTGATGCAAGGTACATTGGCTGGCTTGAACTAGAATCCTAATCCTGCTGTACTGACGCCGTCGCAAAAGTATGCTACTCATACTTATTAGTGCTGTTAGGTCAAGCCATTTGCTTCTCACCCCAGGACCTTTGCTTCAAGTTTGTAAATGCCTGCTCAGCAGAACAAACTGGTACACATATACATTCAGGGGACTTGTCAGGACTTACTTTTCGACCCCAGCCCTCAGAGCTGCCTCTTCTTCGTCCGTCCATTTCTGCTTTGCCACCACAGCGCCCCTACAAACCAAGAAGCTATTATGCTGAGAAGCTATGACATCAGGAATAGCAGCAAATGTTTCTAGCCATCTTCCCCCCACCCAAGACTCCCAAATGACAGGAGAAATTTCTGCACGCCAGCTTGCATCAGTGTCAATATGGAAAGCTAGAGCAGTGATGCAACAACGGCGATATTCGAAAGTGCTGTTGTTCGCAGACGCTTGTAAACATCAGGAGGTCGACACGGTCAGGTAAGGCTGAGGAATGAAGACAACGCCGGTACAGATTGCGGGATACTTCAACGTTAGCAAAATCCTGCCTAGGTACCTCGAAACGATATGCGTACCGCCAGACCTAGTTTACGATGTTGAGCATGAAAAGGCACGCTTGCTTCCAATCGCCCAGCATGAGCTCGTCCAATCAGAAATTAGAAATACCAACCTTTTGCCACCAGTCATGGAGACAGTGGCTGTGAGGGTCTGTTCCGCACTTTCACATCCATCTCGGAGAAGCTATGCAACCCCCAGCAAGCTTGAAGAGCCCCAAAGAATGTTTTCAACCTCCTAATCAAGCTTTATAGTACAACAGTTGCTGGTCGTCTTGCCCCACGCCTGTTTAGGTTAAGAATAGAACAAGGGCACGCGAGTTAAGCTCTGCTGAGGACCAATTAATGCAATGGAAGTCGTTGTAGATTGGTGATGAATCCAGGGAATAGTCGTAGACTTGGAGTTGAGGTCAGCGGCAACAGCTGCTCAAAGGAAGACCGACCCCTACCCTTTTCCCTACCCCTTTGACACAGAATCCTAAAACCTTGTGAAATTGCCAGTGAGCAACAAATGCTTTATGAATGTGCTCTCCCATGGGCTCATGATTAGAATGCCACAAGTTTTGAACGAGACATTGATTGTCTGTGAATGCATGCTCTGCATCAGTGGGTGATTCTCGCCAGGGGAACGGAAGGAAGTTGATCTTGACAATTCAGCTATTCAGCTACAATGGATCCAGCTGTAAGCTGAGACCTGCTAGGAACAAAGTTTTCTCAACACTCGCGCAGGGTGCAAAGCAGCCTCCAATCAGATGTATCTTCTCGGGAGGACATGCAACACTCTCTCTGCAATTAAATGGCTCTGGGAAAGGACGGGCTGATAGCAGACACCCACCCACAAGCCTCAGATCTAGCAGTAACCTTTCGGGCAGAAGCACCCAAGAGCCCCTCGCTTGGGGATCGTAAGAGAAATCAGAGTTGTCTCAGATGCAACTCTATAGAACCTATCCTCATAAGTCATGGCTACAGCTAGCTTGTTATTCACTCTAGGAGGTCGTTGATGAGGCCCATGTGTGCAAAGTCATCCAGCCCGGGGCTCTCTGTGGGTCCATTCTGCTCTGCCTTCTGCATGCCAAACATCCATCATTCAGTGCTCTGCGGATGAGTGTGGTTGTGTCTTCCACCTTTTCATTATTCATTTGATTCTCGAAGTAAACAATTTCAGAGGTGAACTTTTCGACTACACATTTGTCATTTTCTGTGGCTCCTTCCATGGCTGCCACAATCGGAAATGTACGTTCATTGCAAATTGAGCCACAAACAAGTCCCTTATTGCCCTTCACCAGAATTTGGTGGTGTGGCAGCATCCGGAAGGCAGTGGAATTATGGCAGTAGATGCAACGATGTCGGGTCAATTGTCCGAGACTGGAAGAGTGAGGTTACTCCCATGTGGTACAATTCTCACTTCCAGAGTTCAGCGATCTATGAAGTCATCTGTTTGGGCCTGTGTTCTGCATCTGTCAGCGAATTGAGAGCAGGGAAAGCTGCAGGCGATTGCAAAGGGTGCATCACCTTGCCATCATGGGGTGTGAACGGCGTGGCTTGCTGCGAGTGCATGCCATAGGTAGTCGGCGAGAAGCTGTCCTCCATGCTGCCGTTGGCTACCCCCAAGTCTGCGCTGCGAGGGGTCGCCGGCACCGAGGGGGGGTTGTGGCCACCCAAACCCCGGCTGCCCTTTCCTGTAGCAATGTGGGCGGGAGCTTTCGCCTGTCCAGCAGGATTGGACGCCTGCAATAGCAACTGAGTTTGTGTATCTGGAGGGATGATGTAGTGAATGGAATCCGTTTTTTTGCCAACAGAAGCTGTCAGAAGAGTTACTGACGTTCTGAGGTCATTCTATTTGTGTTGGGCTTCCCCGGGGAATGTGCATTGCAGCACCATTTCATTGATTAGCTGTGTCAATCCCGCAGAGACAGTAGCATATCAGTCAAGCAATACCCACACAAGCAGAGTCCAGGCAACGACAGGCCAAGAGAGTGCCTTTAAAACCAAAAACAAGAAGATCTACAGAGAGCAATAGGGGCCGACACGCGAGGATGCATACCGCAGGCGGGGGTGGGGGTGGAGGCGGCTGATCCAAGGCTTCCCCCGAGCCTGAGGGAGCCAGCAGCCCTGCCGCCGCGTTGCGATACGAGATGGGAGGTGGGGGATGCCCGTTGCCCTGCTTGGAGTGGGAGTGCAGCGGCGGCGGTGGCGGCTGCGGTTGGGCAGTGGCCACCGGGACGAAGGAGGGCGCGTTGCCGTTGAGGGGGGCCAGCTTGGTCTTGGCGGCGCCCCGGTGGGGTTGGGGTTCCACCCGCTTGCCCTGGGCATGGCTGCCATTGCCCGCCCAGCCTGAACAGACACGGACTGATGACGGATTGTGAACGGAAGGCGTGAGGGGCTTTGTTCGAGCTTCCAATTCTGAACGAGGGACAGTTGTGCCTGAGTCCCTTGAGGATTTTGCTTCTGCTTGCTGCCACCGATGAGCATGAAGCGTGGACAATGGAGTCAATTGTTAGTGCTTCAAATGGAGACCATGCTGAGATAGAGTGGGCATTTCAATGCAGGATTTCTGCTCTTTCCGTTCCGCTCTTGAAGGACGCGCATGTGGAGGGGGGGAGGGGGGGTAAAACAATACCCTGCTGCGTCTGGGAGTTCCTCTGCTGGTGGTGGCGTGAGTCATCCTTTGACTGCGGGACCGGGCCCTGGCGTGCCATGTTGCTCCCTCGAGGGGTGGCCCCCGTTCTGGGGTCTGACGGGGGCGGGGGTGGCGGGCGGATGCCTGGCATCTGTCCGCTCTTCGACCTCGAATTCAACTGCATCGGCAAATACAACTGACTGGTCTATTCGGGAAGGCAGCTCTCAACACATCATGACATGCAGAGCTCCTGCAGTTGCAGCCATGCCCGACATCCAAAGCTCAAGATGGTGTTCTGTATGATAGAAATGCATCTCTTACATGACATGCAACATCATTTACAGTGATGTTTATATCATATCCACTTGAACTGTCCCCTAAGGTGAAAAGGGCGAAATAATGACGACCTCTCAGACAGGAGGAACGTGGAAGGCCCTGACCAGGTGGGGATGCTGGTGGTGGAGGTGGCCGGAGGTGGCTGGGGGGTGGGGTTCCTGGTACGGCCCCGCCTGGCCGCCGTTCCACGCTGCCCGCCGGCCGTGGTGGGGGGCGCTCCCCCCGCCGGATGAGGCCTCCCCCGTGGAAACCGCGTCCCCCGAGTCGTGCGGGTTGCCCAAACGGGCCCCTTCGGCGGCGAGATCCTGGCTCCCCCCCTGGCTGGGGGTCTCGTTGTCGGCGCTGCTGACCATGCTGACAGCCTCCGCCGCGTTCTGTCCACTGCGCAGAGAACTCAGGATTTACGTTGTGCATTGATCCCTGAGATTTCTGGCTAACAGGTCTACAAGAACATGAGATCTTCTGTCGTGCCAAAGGCCAAGTCCTCGGATTGTCTGGTCCGAGGGTCGCAAGTGTCAGACCATAGCTTTGCTACCTCTGCAAGCCCCGATGACCAAGGCAGATCACAGCATCAGGCATGATTGTGCTAGATGCAGACAGTGTCTACATTGCAAAAGATTCAGAATTCGCGATGGAAGAAACCTCAAGGAGAGAGATGGGCATTTGCAGAATTGATGAAGGAGAAAGGCGGGGGCACAGGGCAGGGGGTTTGGGGATTGGATGACCGGCGCCCCTGAACGACAATGCAAGGGACTGCAGGGATGTCTCAACAGGTGGCTCCCCTCGCTACAATCTCCATTTGGAAGGAGCTGTATGGGCTGGGAATGGGTGCTGTGACTAGCGCACCTGAAAGACGAGGCGACTGACTGTAGCGAGGGTTCCGGCAGGCCCCCCCTGGGAGCGGCGCCCTTCCCCTGCAGCTCCGCCCGCGCGGCCCGCAGCTCCTCCTGCAGCTGCCCGATTTCGCTGCGCGCGGCCGCCAGCGCCTCATCGGAGGTCGCCAGGCCCGAGCGCGTCGCGTTCAGCTGGGAGGTGGCCCGCGCCAGCTCCCCCTTCAGGTACTCGATGTGGTCCTCGAACTGTTTCGTCGTTACCGTCGGCTTCTGCGCGTCGCCCGCCGTCTTAAGAGCGATTTTTTGGAGTGTTTCTTGTCGGATTTTTCTTCGATGGTGGTGAGAGCAATCTGAATTGTACTTGCATGTGCAGAATGAGAACAGGAGGGGGAGGGGGGTTCAACCAAGAGCAACTGCTTGTGAACAGATGGGATGGACAACTACCTCCTCTGTGCATGATTTTGGTCTGCGACTGGATACATTCCTTGCTTGGGGGATGAAAAGGGGGGGGGAGGGGAGGACAATGAGCTTTTGGGGAGGTGGCTCCTCTTCGTTCTGCTGACTGTGGCAATCTCAGGAAGCCCAGAAATGATGAAGATGCGCACTCTTAAGAGGCGATTGACAGCTGATAGCGTAGGAGGCACTTCCTATTCTGACACCCCATGAAGCCCATGAAGAGACTCTCCCCAACCTTCTAAGTGATATCTGCCTGACTTTGCATTTTTTTGCACCCACATGGGAATTGATGATGGGAAGTCAAGATACTTGGCACGCATTCACCTCGTCGTTTGAGCGCGAAGTCGACGAGGCATCGTCATCTGACAACTCCGCGCTGCCCCTGGCTATCTGCCGCCCACTCCCCGTCTCCCCATCCGCACCGCCCGCTGCCCTGCCGGTTGTTTCTGCCCAAGCCGACGTGCGGGCTGCTGCCCTGCACATAAGGGGCCACGGTGTCAGGAACAATGATTTTCTAGAGGGGTGAAGGTACTTTTCAGAACATGATGTATGAGCTGTGAGCTGCAAACAAGGTTCATTATTGTTCGCCGCAACATGTGGCTCTTACTTTTTGTGATTTTCCTGTCTGCTTTGCGATGTACAAGAGTTAGTATTTACATGATTGGAGGACGGGGAGCTTGATGTGCTCCGATGATTTATCGGACAACCTGGCACAGCCACGCTGCACACTCGCAATACTGGCGCGGCTTGCTTTGAGAGAACAGGAATCAACAGAAAGCCACAAAAATTTGGCTGGGCCTGTCATGTGACCATTGAGATTCAGACTCCATCATCACATCCCCAACCCTTGCTGGACATGTGAGGAGCAGTGTTAGAGAGAGGATTTAAGATGAGGTGAAAGGTGGGACTCCTTGTTGGCAAGTACAAGGACAGCCCACCTTTGGGGTGTTTCCAGAAGAGACCCCCATGAAAGCCCGTGCGTACCTTGCGCTCTTGAAAGGGATAGGAAAAGGATGATCTAACCTTTGGCAGAGTGATTCATGTGAGGGCAGTTCGTCTCTACAATAGAAGCGACCCTGATGTACCCAAGAAGGGAGGTGAGGTGTGGTGTGGTGTGGTGTGGTGTGGTGTGGTGTGGTGTGGTGTGGTGTGGTGTGGTGTGGTGTGGTGTGGTGTGGTGTGGTGTGGTGTGGTGTGGTGTGGTGTGGGGGAGGGGGGAAAGGGGGATACTCTGGCAGGGGTCCCGCTTGTGAGGCCTGGCCACTTGGCTGTGCAGCTGGGGGTGAGGGGAGCTGCGCTTGCGACCGGCTGGAAGACTGCGTCTCCAGCCTATTGCATGACACGATCTTTTGGTATCCTGACTTGTGTTGCCCATTCAATGAAATCTCCAGCAGTCGTGTTGACCGACCCAAAATCAGTTCCCTTGGTAGAGGCATTGTGGTGCATGAATCAGACACCTAGTGCTCCTGTCTGTAGAGGAGGCTTATCTCGGATACTACAGACCCCCAGGAGACCTTCTCACTTATTGGCCCTTAAAAAATGCCCTCCAAAAAAGTCCCATCAATTCATCCGGACTGTGAGTAGTCAGGCTTGACAAGTGTGGCACCTGCCATTGTGCAATCGAACAGCAATACAGTGTGGAGAAAGGAGTCATCAAAGCCTCCTTGTCTTCTTGACGCTCGATTGCAAAGGTCATGATGCTGAGGAAGGCGGAAGGCTGAATTCGAGAGTTGGGTGGGGGGAACAAGGCAGGGACGATGTTTGCCTGCAAATACGACAATACAAGGGAAAGCAGTTTCCTGGACAGAGGAGGAGAGGAAACAGGAAAAGAGAGGCTTGCCTGGGTCTGGAGCTGGTGTCAGAGGCCGACTCGGTGGGCTCCTCCGATGCACCCTCCTTCTTCAGGTCTGCTCCTTGCGCATCCTCCGCCTCCTTCTTCGCCCTCCGCCGCTCCTGCATTTTACCAGATCAACTGAAAAACCTCAAATGGGACCCGGAACTTTCGTAATCTCTCATCTCATGAGACATGGCATTTGCAGCACTGTGCCGTGGCCGTTAAGGAAGGTGAAATTGCCTTGCTTTGGGTGTCAAAGTGTGCTGCATGCTGCATGAGAGTGCTAGAGAGGCTACATCATTGTTGTCTCATAGCGCGATGCCATTCGCAAATGGCACTCGATGAGAGCTTCTCAGATTGAGGGTATTGGGGACAATTATTCAGAGCATGTGTCAGCCAGCACAGGAGAGTGTGAGGAAAACGAGTATCCAAAATGCTCCTTTCCAATGGACAATTGGCATTCCCACTGCCTGGATTTAATGATCTCTCAAGGTTTGAGGAACATAATTAACATGATGTCATATGCTGACAATTTTGACCAGGGTTTGAGTCATCCCTGTTGGGTGGTGCCCACAATTCTTCCATAGGAAATGCACGACGGCAGCACCTCTTCTGTGACTGATCCATCTTTTTTTCTGTGCAAGGCGCCCTGTATCTGCTGCGCTATCACTATTGTGGAGACACAGTATGTTCTCACTGTTTACCTTTTACCTCCTGAGCGGGGCTCACCTTCTTCCTGGCCTTCTTTTCGCGATCCGCAGCTAGGCGGGAGGCCTGCCGTTGATCCTCCAGGCGCTCCGCCTCCTCTTCCTCCTTGATCAGTGCGTCCTGCAGCTTTATGCTCTCCGCCTCTCCATAGGCACCCTGCGATTGAGAAAAATGTATCAATTATATGGCTGCCGGTGTTAATGAATGGCGCTGGGGCAGAAAGGCATCATTGCCAAGAAAAGTGGAGGGGCAAGGGGGATTTGGTGGCAGCAAATTTTGCTCGCACAGGGTGCAGATTTTACGTAAAGACGGACGCATACTTTCACCCACTTGGATGTGAAAATTTGCGGTTGCGAGTGTGTTTCAGGGGGAAAAGGGTGGGACCAGGGCGGACCTGGAGTTCAGAGAAGATGTGGGAGACGGCAAACATCTCGACAGCGCGCCGCCCAAGCTCGGCCAGGCGGCGCTCATCCCTCTCCACGTAGTCTCGGCTGTAGTCATCCACATCCTACGAGCAAATCTATACAATTGACCAGGGGAGGATGAATTGGCTTGGCAACACCAGGGAAGGAGTGTGTACAATTGTGAGGAGTACTCAAATTCACTATCAGTATCCAAGAGGAGCAGCAGCAGAACAGAGGAAATGGAAGTCTCATAGAGGGACACGTGCAATTCTCCAAATCAGAAAATACAGAAGCAAGGACGGCAATTCATTATGCAATCCCCCCCCCCCTCTTCTTGGTCCAGAGCCAATTACAACTGGCGCTGCTTAGCACTCTGGCAGAAGGAGTACCTCCCACACCCCATCCCGCCCAGAAAATCTAAACTGTCGTGCTCGTGGGTGCCGACAATCCTATTTCCTGGCATCCTAAAGATTACCTGTGCATTTCGGAGCGACAGGGTGTCGGTGGCTTTGTCTTCGCGGAATAGGGGGATGCTCTCCGTGGCAGCCCTGTCCAGGAGGGCCGTCACGTCGCCCGTGAAGGCAAACTCGTGCTTGCCGGCATGGATAACTGCGCCCGGCCGCTCCTTCTTGCCCTGGAAGATGCCAGTCCATCAGTATGGTGACCTGCTTGGCCTTCATGCTCATCTTCTCACCTTTCAATGAGCTAGAATCCAGGGCCATTCCTCTGTCCTTGACCATGAGAGAATTCTCTTCTGATATCCAAGTCTGCTGCAGAAAGGCCTGCTCATCCTACCAGGGCGTGAAAGAAACTCTTGCATGACTGCTTGCCCATGCTTTCCTAGGCAGAATAATGTGCAATCTGAACAGATTCCACAGCTGAGAGCAGGGGTGAATGGACTGGTGGGGATCAAGGCTTGGGTTGTCTCAAAGAATATCGTCACCTTCTTGGCCTCAGAGGCTCTGCCAGCTTCCTCGAGCTGCTTGCAGCCGCTGAACAGGGCATCCATCACCAGGGTGGACGTCACCTCCTTCTCGTTGAAGAAGCGCTTCACCACACCCTGCACAGCAAGCTTGAACGATTTCAACTCTGGTGGCTCTGTCCCTCAAGTGAGAAAGTGAAAGGAGATAGCACTTGTTTGGGCACAAATTCTCCAAATGCACACCTGACAGGAGGTGTGGGGGTGAGGGTAGGATGGGGTGCCTTCTGTACCTTCAGCAAGAACTTTCAACCTTTTTGGCATCAAAGGCATCGAATTCCCAGACGCTGCCTTATCAAGGGGTGAAGGGGAACAAGGGGGGGAGGGGATAGGTGACCTACCTTTTCCTAGGCAAAATTGGCCTCAAACTCACGGACACAGGGCAAGGGTTTGGAAGGGGGGAGGGGTATGGGAGGGGGAAACCTTGAGCACGATCTCCCCGTTCTCCTTGGCCAGCTTGCGCCGACGGGTGGGGTCGAGGGACCCCAGGAAGGCGCGGAACCCCTGCGCGTCCTCCCGCAGCGTGGCCAGGGTTGCGCGCTTCTCGTCCACAAACTTGCGGCAGATGGTCTCCACGTTGGTCAGGTAGACGCGCACCAGCTCCCGCCGGTACTGCGCGTCCAGGCAGCGGAAGGGCAGGTGGGGCCGGTCCCTGCATCCAGTTCCACGCATGGAGGCGATCACTCCCAGGTGTCGGGTGAGACTTCCCCCATTCCAGAATGCCTTGCCTGACGATCGCCAGGGATCATGTGTCAAGGCGAATGTTTTTTTTGCAAAGTTGGCCCTAAATTTCCAAAGAAACAATGGACAGGGGCTCTCTCCCTGCAGCCCCATTGGAAATGGCAGCCTTGCAACTGCTGGAACTGGGCACAGTTATGTGCCCAGTTCATCATGCTGGGCACAAAAGTGCTCAATAATCTCAGGTCTAAACTCATTCAGGTACAAGTGAAGACCTCATGCAAAGGAGATAAGCCTCTCTGGAAAATGTCAGGCTCGACCCCTGAACAGGGTGCTCGTACAGTTCTGTGTTGTTTTGGAGATTGGAATCTGGACCTGGACTCATGGTATTGTCAGTCCCCAAAGCGCATGGGTGAAAGAACAGAGGATCTTGTCGAGGATGCGCACAAGGGAAAAGCGTCCATCTGCGGGCTGCTCACCTGATGTCCTACAGCTTGACCAATCACCCCCCCCCCCCCCCCCTCCAGATCTGACACCCTACTTCTCTCAGTCAAGAAATAGTAAAGGCTCACCTGATGACCTGCACCTGGGCCTTGATGACCAGGGTGTTGTTGACGGTGAACCCCTCCAGCACCTTGTTCAGCTCCATGAACTTCTTCCACCCCCAGTCATGCTCCTTCTTGCAGAAGCGGTGCAGCGTGTCTGCGTGGCACACAAACTTCTTGCGGCCCTTGGAAGAGGGTGAGTGAGCAAGCATATGCATGGCGATGCTTTGACCATGATTGTGACGCCCAAAAAGCCCCCACCTTCCCTCAGCACCTCATGCGCGGATTTTTCTGCTGAGTGCTGGGCTGATTGAAGATTGAATTTGAGACTCCTGTGACTCAGTAATCTGAGTGTGTGTGAGATGGTTTGAAGAATGGAAGATGCCTGCCATTCACTCTGCAATTTGTCGCGCCCGTAATCAAGCCCAAGGATAGGAGAAAGCATCCTCAAGCGGACTGTGCAAAAGACTTCCTTACCAAGCTGCCCACGCGTGTGTGAGAAGAGATCATAAGATAGCGCCCGAGTTTTGCGCAAGCTCACCAGAGTATTTGCTCTTCTTGGGGTCCTTGTTGACGACGGCTATGGTGAACTGGGCAAAGTGGCTCCAACCTGCATCGAGGCATACAAATTGGGATGGTTTTAATGTGAAAGGGTGCTACATCATGCTTTCAACTCTCGCACATACAAGATTGCGTGTATTCCCGTCCTGTTATGCATCTTTGCCTTCCTTGGAATCTGCCTGCCCTGCATGCTCTGTGTGACAGGAAGCAATCAGCATATTGGTGCTGATGCCAACTTGGGGCTGGGTAGCGGGAAAAGGTATCAGATAAGTCTGGGATTCTGCATTGTACAAATACACAATACAACCCATCATCGTCGAACTTCATTACTTCAATCTTGCAATATCTTGCAGACATGCAGAGTCCTGGCTGAGTCTGTATGTGCTGCTGGATCTTGTGTTGAAAATATAAGGGTGGCTACTTTAGATGCAACAAATGCGCAAGGTATGACTAGAGATATGGCAGGTGGGATTTCTCTGCTACGGATGTTACCTGGCAGCAGCTTGTCATAGTCGGCAACACAGAGGAATAGCGAGAGGTGATTGCACACGTCGCACCCTTGGGGGTACACCAAGATATACCTGTACACAGACGGGAGTCAGATGCAGCATTTAAAAGCAACGACTCAGCACTGCCCATATCGTTTCATAACTTGAGCGGCTTGTGCTTGGGCTCACCTCCCCGCCCAAACCACCTATACATTGCCGACCTTCATTCAAATGTGCCCAAAATGGGTGGGATGTAGAGAATGCAAGAGAGCAGCTCTTCACAAATTCCCCTCTGCCTAGCCTCTCCTATGACCTCAACGATATGAAACATTTTTCCTTGTCCAGAAGAAAGGCAGGCCTTATGCCACCATCAGATCGGTGATTGTCATCCCCATCCCTACTGACTGTTGTGGAATAAGGACATTCTCATATACACTCTTGATTAATCTACTGGTCACATTTTGCTTGTTGGGAAAAAAGGCAGGGGAAGGCCCACAATGGGTGATGGTGGGATTCAATCCAAGCTGAATTATCATCACCCCAATGCATGAGATGAAGCTCTCAATTCACAACCAACCCACTTGTCATCGCAAATGCTTTGGTCGTTTTTGTGGCCATATTTTCCACTCCCCCTCCCCTCCAATTTGTGGATAAACACAAAGAAAAATTGTAGCCACACACCAGCAATTGCAGGAAAGCCGGCAGATTGCATGCAATCAACAGTGATTACAGGTAGAAGAGAAAGGGAAGAAGCAATCCCCATAACAGCAGAAAATGCCCAATCTCAGCATGAACAGTCCAGGTAGGACGCTTCCACATTGCCAGGTGATTTTCTCTGCTGCACCAAATTGACAACTTCGTCATAAACTTACCACTTGTAGCTCCCGACCTCAAATATGGTGCTCCTCAGCTCCCGCTTCCCTATCTCCGAGAAGTTGTCTATCTTCCAGGTGAATTTTCCGTACAGCTCAGATGGCTTGGGGCCTGGACCAAGGAAGGTCATCAATGCAATACTCTTCCCAGGCGTCTTCGAGGAACTAGGTGTTGTGAAGCTGCAATTGGCTTCAAACCTCAAGTCCCAGCATGGAGGTGACATGCATTTCATGGCAACCTTGGCCTCAAAAGTGTAATTTAAAAGTCTCCGTGATATTTTCTCCAGCTTTTGTGCATTGGTGGTGAATTGAGCAGTACTTTAAGAAAGCGTTGTGCTCTCGCACCTGTTTCATCTTCTAAATACCCACTGCTCGATGCTCCCAGGGAGTCAATGACACTCGCTCTGCTCCGAAACTCGATTGCTTCCGGAGTATCCGGCGTGACTGTGAGCGAACCATCTGCCACAGGAGGCCCTTTCTCCTTTGTTCCAGGTCCCCCGGCGTTGAGTGCCTCTCTGAGCCTGGCCTGAGCCACGCTGTTGCTTGAAGCAGGCATGTGTAGCTATTCCCACGCAGATATTTGTGTCCCAGCCTCGTTGCTCGAATACCTCAACAAACAATCTCCTTGTTTCCTAGCTGTGATCTCGAGGCGTGCTACAGCAATGAGCAGCCCAGTCTCCCGGCTGAGCGACCAGCATTCGAGGTGTCATGCATCTCCCTAAAGTGCGAGCCAAAACTTCCCCACTAGCTGATCTCGATCCCTCCTGCGAGAAGGGGAAGTCCTGGAGCGACAGGCTGGTGCGAGTCCAATTCGCTTTGAAAGAGCTGTTGCCCTTAATCTCACACATCTGCAAGCAAGCGCCCTCCAAGCCTCTGGAAGCATGTGGGCCGACTGCATATAGAGGAACAAAGCCCTCTGGACGCTCTGAGGCCACAGGCTCCAGCATCTGCGATGGCTCAGAACGCGGGTGGGCTGGCAGCACATCGCATTGCCATTGAGGAGAAGGTACACTCGTATACTATTTGTCTCACAAATAAATGCACCCTGTATGTGTTCGAAGTTGCAAGTCGATGTCAAACTGGTTCTCATATAAACCTTTCACTGGACATGTTCGAATTGGGTGGCTTTCGTCGTGTCCAGCTACTAAGCTGCATGACAGTACCAGGGCAAAAAATGCATTTGATACCTTGATACATGAGCATCCAACCTCACAACCGAGTACTCAGTGGGCTAGATTTTTTTGTACCACATTCCTCGATTTTGCGATATATCAGCACGATCTGGGTCTTGCACGCCACCTTCCCTGTACCTCCTTAAGTATCATATGGCGGAGCACTCACAGTGCTGATGCTTTGGGCCGCCATGAAGTTGCCAATTGTCAACATGCATAATTCTACAATACCTTCCTGGACTGCCAGAAGCCTTGAATGATCCAGGGAATCCATTTTTGGGGGGGGGGCTGCCCTTCTCTGCAATGCAGCAGCTTGGACTCATTTGCCTCTTTTTGAACCTAAACTACCCTCAAACACTCGAGAACTCCAGGGAAGGCGAATCAGGCTGGGCTCAGGAACATGAGCAGTTCACCATCTGGGAGTCTATTGAGGGCGGCTGTGTCTGGTGCTTTTGCTCATCACAGAACATGCAGGAGAATGTGAGGGCGCCGCTGGAGTCAGGCGGCAAGCGCGTGGCCCCCTGGCCCGCAGCGGAGAACGCCAGCAAGGCCGTGAAAATCGGGCCCCTGGTCACGGCCAAGGTGCAGGCCCTGGCGGCCAAGGGCCCCCTGCAGCCCATCGCTCCGGCCAACGCAGATGCCGCACCCGCCCGCATGGGACCCCCGCCCCCCAAGAAGCCGTTGGCAGACGACCGCACGTCCCACGTCCAGGTCTGTATGCCCGTTTTAGCCTGGAATGCTGGTTTTGGGGGAGAAAAGGGGGGGGGGTTGCGGGTACGGTGTTAGCTGACTTGATAGCAGCGCAGTGCATGGCCTGTGCTGAACAGTGCGTCCTCTGTGCTGCAGGCATGGAGGTCGTTCATTGTGGCTGACAGTCAGGGAACTTCCCAAATTCCCATGATTTCTTTCTACCAGCCACAAGTCCAGGAGCATCCCCAAAGGTCTCACAGACAGTCCTCTTTTGTGGTGTTCTTACCAAAACTCTCACGGTATCAATTTCTTATTTTCAGAAGGCCCAGAAGGCTGTGGCGGGCCCCTCGTCCCGCGTGAGCGCCGCCGAGGACAAGGGCAAGGGCCGCAGGTGGCAGCTCAGCGACTTCGACATCGGCAAGTCCCTGGGCAAGGGCAAGTTTGGCAACGTTTACCTCGCCAGGGAGCGCAGCACGAAGTACATCATAGCCCTCAAGGTGTGTTTCCTCTGGCCAAATACTGAATTGTCACCCTTCGATCTCACCAGCTTTGCCTGCTGGATGCCCTTCCCCCAATGCTTACCGCATATTTCTGTTTTGGGCAATAAATGCAGAGTGCAACGCACGCTTTCCAAAGCCTCGCATCCCCATCAAAGCCGCAGGCATTTCTGCTCTGGATAGGCCAGCCTACTCAGGTAATGCATTTTGACGGACCATATCTTCCAGCCACCAACCTCATCAGCCTCTGCTTGGTCTCTCTATGTACTTGACTTGGCGGTCACTTGGAGTCAAGCCAAATCAGGGAATCGGAGCAGGAGCAAGAGGGAACAGACGGGAAGGACCTCATGAGCGACACCAAGAGGCGGGTGAGCGTGTGCGGGGATGGCTGCATGCAGGTGCTGTGGTACCTAGAAAATTCAGAAGCAGACAAGATCACACTCAGCATCTGGACACACAGGGCTTGTATCAAGGAAAGGGTGTGCCTGCACCGAGATTCTCTGAGGAGCGGGCCGGGAACTCGGCCTTCCCCCGTCCTGCCCAATGGCATACCGGTATGTCTGAAACCTTATTTCTGGCATGCAGGTGCTCTTCAAGTCGCAGCTGCAGGAGTCCAAGGTGGAGCGCCAGCTGCGGCGGGAGATTGAGATCCAGTCCCACCTCAGGCACCCCAACATCCTGCGCCTCTACGGCTACTTCTACGACGAAGTGAGAGCCTCCTTCAACGGACAGATGCAATTCCAATCCCCCCTGCAACCCCTCCTTGCCCAGAGGGGAGTGGGGCACCAGACCAGAAATGCAGTATGGGAGGTGGAAGATGTGCAAGGAACAGGCACTATCCCCCTGCTCCACGCCCACACGAGCAGTCTGGCTTGTTCTTGTGAGGTTATAACATGAGCATCTTACTTTCCTATGAACGCCCGGTGCACCTCCAATGCAACTCATGTGGGGGAAAAAAACCCAGAATATTTCCTTCATTTTCTCAAGCCATCATCAACTGTCATTCAACAGCAGCTCAGCTTATTTTTGGGTCGGCATTGGGAAGGGGGTCAAGAGGATGGCAATAAACTGAAATATCGTGCCAGAACCTGAAATGCTCTGGTGGTGTGTCCACTCATCATTGAACAGCAAAACCTTTGGAATAGGATTGCGATGTATAGGGTCTCTAGCTGGGCATCTTGAGCCCACGTGTGACCAATGGAAACTGCTGAAGGAACACAGCAACTGATGGGAGCTTTGACTCAAGATGACTGCTGTGTTATCATTTTTGAGAAAGTCTGAGGATCCCCCCAAATGTCCCATCCGAGCGGCCCCTTCAATGTTGGTGTACTGCTGCTGAACGCATCTGGGGGCGGTGTGCAGAAGCGGGTGTACCTCATACTGGAGTACGCGGCAAAGGGGGAGCTGTACCGGGAGCTGACAAACAAGGGGGCGTTTGGGGAGGCCCTCACCGCACAGTGAGCTCCCACTCCTGTTAATCATAAAGCAGGAGCGATACAAAAGGGGGAGAGAATGGGGGAACGAAACGAGAGTCCACCTGAAGCATAAATTGGAGAAGAGTCCTCAATTGCAAACCACGATTGGGTGGGACACCTGTCTGAAGCATACATCTTCCAAGATGTTCAGGGCTAGATCGGTAGAGGTCAGGGGTGATAATTGGATGCCAAGCAGCAAGGGAGAGCACTAAGGTGTGAATTGGCAAGCCGGCAGAGCTCATCAATCAAGGAATGAAAGAGTTGGAAAAAACATGTAGTGGTGCTCCGGGCAGAGCACTGGGTTTTGAACCTGCAAGCTACAAGTGCTGGCTGACAGTTCAGTCAAATGCAGCAGGAACAGTCAATGCACAAGCATGCGCAGAGTTCGCTATCTCCCCACCCTTTCGCATTGCATGCCCCTGAAAGTTGAGACCTTGAGCTCCTCTGCAGGTACATCTTCTCCCTCACCCGGGCCCTGATCTACTGCCACTCAAGTGAGCTTCCTTACCTGCAAATTGAGTTTTGCCTCTACTTGACTTCAAAGACTGGTTTTTTCCTGCTCCATGTCCTGCAAAATTTTGCAGTGCAATCAAGGTTCTCCTGCGCATCAACCTAGTAGGAGGGTTCCCAATGTGTGACTATGGAGAGGCCAATCCAACGTTTCACATGCAATACTTTCTCTTTGTTGCTCTGCTCCAGTGCTAGAGTTGAGATGTGTTACAGAGCATGTGATCCACCGAGACATCAAGCCCGAGAACCTGCTGCTGGGCGTCCATGGTGAGCTGAAGATCGCAGACTTCGGCTGGTCTGTGCATGCCCCCAACAGCCGGAGGTGCCCACCCTCTCCTCCACCCCCATCCCTCCTCAATGCCCATCCCTGGTGCCCATATCTGCATTCATTCTATGTCTTGCAAGACGCTGATCTGCAGCTTCTGTGCTTACTCAGCACAAATCAAGCAACTTCTCAACCCTTGGAAGCAAGGCTAGAGCGTCACATGGGATCTTGGAGTAGGCTGAGACTGCCTTGTCTTGTCTTTGGTTTTTGGCATTCTTCTCACCTTTGAGAGGCATGCAAAGGAAACGACAAGTGCATACAGCAGCAGGGATTTTTCCTCTGATTTCCCCAATATTTGTCAATGCCTCCTGACGGCAACCAGCCAAATGGGATGTCCCCTTTTCATGGGTGATGCTGCCATACACACATGCCTGTCACACATGATATTCACTTGCAAATGAAAAAGGAAACAAACAGGTGGACTTTTTAAATCATCCCACCATCCTCATCCTTGATATCACACGGGCGCACCTTGTGTGAATTGCTGGACATTACCCGTCCCCCCCACCTCTCCCCAAGCAGAGGACCAAACTCAAACTTGTACCCCTTCCCTCACGCAGGCGCACTATGTGCGGGACGCTGGACTACCTGCCCCCCGCGGTGGTGGTTGACCACATCAGCTTATTCCCCACCCTTCTCTGACACAGGCGCGCCAAATTTACGGGAGCATGTGCTACCTCCCCCCCAAGATGGTAAAGGGCCAAACCCAATGTTTTCACTCTTTCCCTCACGCAGGCGCACCCTGTGCGGGACGCTGGACTACCTGCCCCCTGAGATGG
Source organism: Chloroidium sp. JM (assembly GCA_004335615.1). Classification (NCBI taxonomy): domain Eukaryota; kingdom Viridiplantae; phylum Chlorophyta; class Trebouxiophyceae; order Watanabeales; family Watanabeaceae; genus Chloroidium; species Chloroidium sp. JM. Next base: position 1,119,557 of record QAXI01000443.1, on the reverse strand, counting down.
TGGAGGGCAAGGACCACGACTCCAAGGTGGACGTGTGGAGCCTGGGTGTGCTGTGCTACGAGTTCCTGTACGGCGTGCCGCCCTTTGAGGCCAAGGGCCACAGCGAGACGTACCGCCGCATCCTCAGCGTGGACCTCAAGTTCCCGCCCGAGCCGGCGGTGGGTCCTGGAGCCAAGGACCTCATCTCCAAGGTGGGGCACTCCGGGTCTCTGCGAACCCTTCGCTTCTGCGGGGGGCAGGGGGGGGGGGGGGTTCATTATGCATTTTTGCCACCCTAATCGAAACTCACACAGTGCAAAATGCCCTGGGTGCCGGCGGTTGGGCCTGGAACGAAGAACCTCATCTCCAAGGTGGGGCACTCTGGGCCCTCTGTGACCCCTCGCCTGTTTGCTTTCCACTGCTTTGGCATTTCCTATCAAACGGGGAGGAGAAGAAAGGATGACCATAGCCTTTCTCTCTCTTTTGCCCTCGATAGAATACAATGTGAGATACTCATCCAATATCTGCGCTGGCAGCAGATAATTTCACGAGCGCCTCTCACCTCATCGAGCGACATCTTGATAGCATCACACTGGTATAATCTGTCCTTGCATGCATATGAATTCTGAGGAAGCACTTGAGGGTGCAGCACAAGGATGTGGAATGATTTTCTGAATGCACAGTAACGATTTCTTTCACACTACACTGAGCAAGTACCTGCACAGCAGTGTAGCCATGTCTCACCGGTCCTCCTTTTGCGACAGTGTGCACCATGTATGAGAACATTGCTTGCTGCAGCTGCTGGTCCGGGAACCCAATCAGAGGCTCACCCTGGCACAGGTCCTGGAGCATCCCTGGATCAAAAGCCACGCCGTCGAATAGGCAGGCAAGGGCAGGTGTATGTGGCTGCCGGTTTGCAATATAGGCTGTCCATGTCATGCCAAATTCGTTGTCCGGCGTTCTGCAAGCTGTGATTCATTATTCGATCCATTCATGGATGGAACAATACAGCCCGGGGAGTGTATTCATCAAGTTGACAGTTTGCTTGACAGTAAGAACAATGAACGACAAGGCAATGGAATCTAATTTGTGTCTGCAAATGGATGAGATATTGGGATGAATACTGGATATGTAGGGTCTAAGCTCCAGACCTACAGTGCCAGGTCATGGGAGGATATCAACAAGTCTACTGAGCATGTGATCTCCTTGATTTAGGGGTCTATATGCGTCTAGAATGGTGTGCCCTATGCCGATGGCTCATACAGGAATGCAGGACCATGGAGCAACACATGACATTAGGCTCAACAAATCCCTCTCATAGATTATACTGTCCAGGAAACAGCAGACTTTCCAGAGCAGAGGCAACCGAGTGGCTGCCAGGTCATGCTATTTCTCATGCAGTTGGCTTCCAAGAAGTGCTGTCAAACGAACGAGATATTCATCTAGAGGTGGAAACACAATGCATTTTATGCACCATGGTCCAGGCACAAACAAGTTCTAGAGAATTTTCTGTCTACAATGCCTACAGGACTGATTGATACCTTTCAGAGCTTGTCCAACATCAAACCTACATAGCTCTATTTGACCCTTCAAAATTCCCCTCTCCCTCCCTTCCTTTCCAGCATCAGGCTTTGAAGAAGGATGTAATCTGACGCGCGGCAGGGTCGGCTTCTACCGCCTTGGGTCGCCCGCCACCGCCGGGTATCTGGCTTCTCGCCTCCTCGAACATCTCATCGTCCCTCAAGAGCTCCCTGACATCAGAGAACACATGATGTTGCTGATGCCTTTTCGTCATCCTCCCATGGTTTGAATACAGCCCTGCCGGTCATCAAGGGCTGATATTTGGCCATTCAACAAGACTGCGAGTTGATAGTGTGAATCCCCCCAGAGGAAGGGCAGCAGTGGCGGAGGGGCAGTTTTTCAGATATCCTTAAAGGAAATCTATTGAGCCAAAGCACTGGACAAGATGGGAGCATGTTTGTGTGAGCTGGTCTGCCGGTCACACAGAGTTCCTCCTCCCGCCCTTCCATTCCTTGCCCTGGTGGTGAGACCAGTATGGCGCAGGATGAGACAACACGATGCAAAGCCAGAGGAGAGGTAGCATACCTGATGCCGGAATGTTCCCAGCGGGAGTCCTTGTTCAGGGCCTGCTGCACGTCCGCAAATTTTATCGTCCGCCTCTTGTTCAGGGCGGCCACCTGGGACACATTGGTTACCAATTCCTGGGGAATCTTGCCTTACACACCTAACGTGATTCATTCAAAGAGGTTTGGGCAAAGGTTGCTGCAGGGTGTGCAACACGGACTGCAGCTCTCAGACATCTGTTCGGTGACAATTGAACGAAAGTTTGGATTTCAGGGAGGGGACCAGGGGGGACAATGGGTTTATCAGCAAGGCCTAGGGAGAGAAAAGTGTCCACAATAAGCAATGCAGGATTCATGCATCATAGACATCTGTTCCATGGCGGTTTGAGGTTCACATATGAAGCATTTCCCTATAGTGATTATGCCAGTCTGCTGATGAGAGGAGAGGAAGCCTTGGGGGTCAAAGTGGGGGGAGGGTGGGGGCCAGAGTGCTTTGGAGGGGGTTGTGCCACCTTGCAGGCCTTGGCAGCCAGCATGTGGATAACAAGCTCTGTGGCTTTGGCCGTGGCTTTGAGGGCGTCTGAGGAGATGCTGCCCACATCTTCATCCATCTGCATCACCCGCTTCACCAGGGAGAGGGGCAGGCCAAACGGGTGCTGGAAATCCTCCTTCTTGCCCTCACCCTCCCCCTCCTTCTCCCTACCTTCCGGTCCCTGCAGACACTCGAAAATCAGGTGTCTGCTTTGGGTCGTGGTGACTCAAATCATATGTTTGACTTGTTAGAAGAGGAGGGACCATTGCCTCAGGCCCACAGGATGCGCTTCTTGTGAAGCACAGCCCCAAGGTCCTCCCTGGTAAAAGCTTTGGCACTGCGCAGGCCAGGCAGGTTCTTGCTCAGCTGCTTATGTTGCGAAATCATGCGGCAACATTGTCGAGTTCACTGCTCAGGTCAGGCTGTAAAAAAGCTGCAAGGGTGCTTGACCCCCATCTGTATCTGCACATTTGCTTCTCATCAATATGAAAGAGCATGAACATCTGATTGTTAAGAAATAAACGCCTTTGGACCC
>QAXI01000443.1:1097878-1108179 GCA_004335615.1 Chloroidium sp. JM | reverse complement strand
TTTGGGGGGGGGGGGGGGGGGGGGTACGAGCGACCTGGGCACAAGTCTCATTTCAAGGTTTGCTGACTTTTCCTGCATCAATGCTACACCCATGTACAGATATGTGTCAGGAAACGAACTTCCCAGTCAGCCATGGTGAGGAGTATGGAATCAGATCAGATTATCAATCTCAACAGTTTAAACCTTTCTTGCTTAATTGCCAGAAGATCTGATTCTCTGCCTTGTGACAGGTGATAGAGGAGGCACATCAGCACTGGGGGGAGCTGCTCTCCCCTCCAGGAGTTGCCGAGAAGCTGCCGCCCATCCTTGAGGGTTGCAAACGTCCTGCCAGTGCTGGGCCGCCAAAAGTCTCGTCGGGCATGTTTGAACTCGATGACATGTAGGTCAGACAGGTTGGTTCTACAGCATGCTATTGCGAAACTCCTGACTGGTATTCCTACTGCATGGTTGGAAAGAGACGATGGGCGTGACTATCTATGTTGATGGGCGGTTATGGAGGGGGGGAGGGGGGGCGAGGGGTGGGGAAAGGTTTTGGCAGTGAGACAGGGATTCTATGGCATACTATTGCCCGTTCCCTGCCCTCCCTACTGCATGGTTGGTACCAAAAAATGGGCGTATCTATATTAGGCTGGAGAGGAGGGCTTGCTGACAAGCAATGGGGGAAGTGACAAACACCGACTCTGGGGCTGTTGATGCCTTCAAAGATTTCCCGCGCTGTCCAGTGGTTTTAAGCATGATTTTGAGTGTGTAGTTGTGAGGAGAATGCCTCTTGAGGACGGCTTCCCAAGAGCTGGCTTGCAGTGCATGCATTGTCAGTGTCAGAGAGATGTATACGTACATCATGTCTTGTCCTGTATTGATCATCCTCCAGTGTATGACCAGTCCTCCTTGAGCGGACTTTTTGCCCCTTGCTTTCAGTCCTGACTTACTCAAGTGTCTTGCATTCAGTACACGTTCTGCTGCACCCATCTAGTGTAACCTTTGCAGAGTGGAATACTCCCCAAATACTCCACTTCCACACCTCTCATTTTTCGCTGAGTCATCTGGGGTTGGGTGGTGTATTGCTCCATGCATTAACGATTTGCACAATAGGCAAATCGTGACCCATTCCTGCTGGAGAAGCGCAGGTCGCTTAAATTTTGCAACGAAATTTTGAGCCAAAGACAACAGTGGGTCTGTCGTTGCACCAAGGTGCCAGTAGCGCAGTTGCATAATCGACTTCGCTTTTCTGTCACTCGAGGCCTTGAAACCGACGACAGAGGACTAAAGGTCACTGCAGAATAGATTGAGAACATTTGCAGCTCAAAAAGGAGGTCAGTCGAACCTCCCGTTTGCATTCGTGTGACTTGACCAGGGCCTGGGGCGTGAAGCAAGTATGCGGCCTTTGGACAGGAAACTGGCCAATTTGGGCGATGTGTGACACAGGCTTGGCTCTTGAAGCATTTCACAACCTCCTGGCCTTTGCCAAAAAAATTGAGCAAGGGTTGCCTTGTTCTGGCACCTTGCCTCAAATACCTGAGCATATCAATTAGAACGATCTTCTGAACGGCAGGAGCTGCTGCGTACCATGGTGGCTCAGAATGAGGAGCCCCCAGTGGCAAGGGTACCTCAGGGAGGAGAAGCAGACGTGGAGACAGCAGCCCCTACTTCAAAAGTCCCCGCTTCACAAATTCCGCCCTTCACGTCAGAAAAGGCAAATAGCAGCCAGCCACACCTGGCTTCCACGAACTCGACCATCAGGCGGGACGCTGCTGCGTAAGCCGTCCACACTTCCTCCCAAACCGCAGAAGACAGACAATCCTCTTTATAAATACAGTCCAGCGACGACTGGGAGATTGTTGTGGCCACGCTGCTGCAGCACTCAACAACTCAAGCCCACAAACTTCTTAATCTGGCCCCCATTTCCAGCTTGCTGCTGCAAAATCTGTCTCGCGTCTTGAAGATAGCAGGAAGTGACCAGCTTAATGATTTGCAAGCTCGTGACAAATTCTGACTGTCCTGTCCTCTTGTCGCAGGTATGGCATCAAATGGAAGCCACCCAGGGAAAATACCTTCCAGATTCCACGGCAGGTAGGGACCCTGCACCCATGCAAACTGCCATTGCTTGTCTAATAGAGAACGGGTACTCCACTTGTTGGGCTCGGAAAATTGCGAAAGAAAGTTTTCGAATTGAATGGGACAGGAGACTCCGATTGCACTGTCTTGAGGAAGTCTTGGTGTCTTCTAGATGCTGCATAGCGTTGTGAAAGGCAGGGAATTCCACAGCGATGGTGCTGATTTGTCTCACAGCCAGGTCTCGAGCGAAGGCATTTTGGCTTGGCGTCACATAAAGGATATTGCGGAGCTCAATTGGCGTGAGAATTGCTGGTTTGTGGTGCTTCGAGGCTGAGAGGTGGGACTGCTGCAATTGCGCAGGCCTGGAAGTCAAGGCACATGATGTGGCTGAAAATCATGGGTCGGATTGGGTGGGGTGCAAAAGCCGTCATCTACGCTCTGCTGGGGGGTCTGGCATGCGACAACGCTGTGGGGGGAAGGAGCAAGAACAGTGCTTCTCCACAGGTACTCCACCCCACCTTCCATGCCAATGTATGCCACACATAAGGCATGAACCTGCAGGTCCCTCGGGTTTCTCCACCTGTGTGGGCTTCTGTCGCCGAAGTATCGAGCTATTGGAGCACCCAAGCACGTTCTTTGACAGCTCAATCATGAGCATGGGTCCATACGTCGCTTCACAATGTGATTATTTATTTCAGCAGGGGGGAGGACTATCTGGACAAAATGGGCAGCATATTCAGACTGAATGGACCACAGAAGTTGAAGCCTGTAAGCGTCAAACATCATCTTCATTTTGATGAAGCTGATGACTCTCTTATTAGACCAGAGATGCATTTCTTCATCCACGCCACAGCTGCAAGGGCTCTGAGAGCCGCGCTGCCCCAGCAGGGAGGTTGGCTTCCTGAAGAGTAAGAAACGTTGCAATGGCTTTGAGACCCTGGGGTTTTGCAGGGCGCCTTTGTGCTGATTGGAACCGCCAACGGAGGGCGCGGTGCCCTTATTGTGCTCGCCGTCAGCATCCTAACGTAAGGAACACAAAACCCCACGCCTTGCCCTAAAGCGAAAACACAAACCTTCGATTCTGCGACCTAGACCGTTGAAAGACTATAACCTGAATTGTATGCCATGTGTCAAATGATTGCCAGAGTTGCCTGGGAATTGGATATGTACGGAAGTGCTGTGATGTTCAATTGTTGGAGAAGTTGAATTTGAGGATGCACCAGTTTCAGGAGGAGAGAGGAGAAGGGAAGGGGTTGCATCTACAATCACTTTTCAGGGACCACTCTGCCTTCACACTGCAGAATTATTTCCCACCTCCTCTTTGCAGCCATTCATTGTCTTAATGTTCTCCTTCACAATGCAGGTACTCGGTGTGGAGATTCTGGGAGGGTTTCATAGGGCAGGGGTATGACAATTCCTTCTCGAACCTGAAGAACTTCTTCAAATTCAGGCAAGTTTCCTGTCAAGAGTGATACTTTCACACTACAAGAAAGCATTTTGGTCAAGGACACCTTTCCCATGATATAACGTTGGTCTTTGATTTGAACCACCTCGTTTGCGTTTCTTGACGTTCCGGGGATTGTCAAGCAAGTGAAAGGTATACTTTGCATCATTAGCATGCGACTCTGGGTATCTAAGGGCATCCAAATTGAAAATGTATCAATTGACCTGCCAAAAGATTAATTTCCCGGATTATCAGTACGATGATCGATGAGTTTCTGCATTTCAACTTTTCAACAAGGCGAGGGATCTGGAGCAGCAATCTGCCAGCCAGGTCAATCGATCTTTCCCAATTGTTTCATATCGAGGGGTTTCATGCAGGCTCAGCCCCTTGGTATCAGGAGGTGTTTACGTGGCATACTGTGTGCTGGTCTGTGAGGTCATCCCCAGGTACAGATTCCACACCCAAAAGAGGTGACAGATATCGGTCAATGATGGCGTCGAGGCAACGCGAATCTTGCAGAGAGTGCGACTGAATCTGCTTTGAATGCCCCCCCCCCCCTCTTCCCACCTGGCTTTCTTTCATTATTCAGCAGTCTCTGCTCTGTACGAGACTGCTCCACAAGGCTGGGTTCGCTTCCACATGCTGATATCTCAACCTTGTGCCACACAATGGCTGATGGCCAATTTTTCTTTCCACCTAAGCATAATCCCAGAGATCTCTTGGGGGCGCCAGTCCATATTGTCCCACAATGCCTGCCATTGACCCTTGCAATCGGCTCAAAGAGACCTGCATGTGTCAGCATTTCTCGTCGCCCCTACTTCCAAGCGCTGTGCTGTTGCATGAGCCCCTGGGCGTGCGTGCAGAAGTACTGGAGGGCCTTCAGGACATTCGTGCTGACAGCGGGCCACATCGGGGTGCTGGGCCGTGCAGGCATCTTCCTCTTCGCCGCGGTGTTGTTCTTCAGGACTGTGCACGCCGAGACCAACACCGGCAAGTCGGCGTTCGGCAACGCGCTCGCGCAGCTGCAAGACAGCAAGGCAGGCAGGGCCTTCCTGTTCATCATCGGGGCCTTCACCGTCTGCTACGGCCTCTTCTGCGTGCTCAACATCTACGGCCGGATATTCCCCACCCCGCCCCCGGTGACTCCCATCTCCACCAACCTCAGTTGGCCCTTGGCCAGGAACAGCCTTTTGCTGCCAACAATAAAAGCTTGCAGCTGCCAAAAAGCGTGAGGGAATATTAAGCGAGGATGGGATGTGCTGATGAGGATGTCCTTTATACACAGGTCGCAAGAAGGTTGTTGGGCAGGAACTCCCATCCCCAAATTGTGGACGGCAACTTTTGTGGACTGTCCCTTTCATTGGGCGTTTCCGGTCGCATATCGCCTCTGAGTCTCTGACCGTTTGCATGATCCTTGCAGTCTGGCGTGAAGAAGGCTCAAAAGTATGACGAGGAGGAAGGCCCCCCAGTCCCCCCAGCGTTCGCCCCGGGGGACACTGGATTCCACCCCCTGTCCAGCCATGGCTCCAATCCGCGCCAGGACCCCTCCGACGTGCATCCCTTGGAGAAGGAGCCCCCTGTCCCCGTCAACGGGACCCCGGCCCTCGGGCTGCCAGCCTCGGCCCCCCCTGCAGAGCCGACCATCCCGGAAAACCGCAGCGTTGTGCAGCCAGGGTCGTTTTCGCCCCTCTCCAACTCCCTCAGGAACTCCCTGGGGCTGCAGGGCAACCACCCCACCCGGCGCTGAGGGGATCTGGTGTGGTGCTTGCAGTCCTGCCTGTATGGGACAGTGGGCGCAATCGTGACAGCTGCTGAGGGGATCTGGTGTGGTGCTTGAATTGCATTCCTGCCTGTTGGGGGGACAGTTGGGTCAATCGTGACAGCTGCAAAGTGATATTTGGCATCGTGATGGTGGTCTGAATCCACAGTGTAGCAAGCAGGAGTGCTTATTAGGAATGTATCGCATAGTGGAGAAGCCCGAAGAGGAGTGAACGGATTCTGGGTCCTCTAATGGATGATGAAGTGCCTTGACATGAGAGGACATGAAGTGCATGCACAAATGACACTGGTCTCGCTCAGCGCAAGGAAAAGCACAGATGTCTGGTGTGTTTTTCCGAAGTGACTTGTCAGGAGTGAGTGACAAAGCATGATTTTTTCCCCTTAAAGAATGAAGTAGGATTGGTTGATACACAAGGTGCTGCGGCGCGTAACGACAATTTACCTTTGCATTACTTTACAAGCTCTTAGGCAAATGAAATGCAAAGGCTAGATAGATACGTGTGTATGAATACCTAGAGACGAGAGTATTGACCTCACAGCTGGAATTTTGAGGCTGGACTCCAAGACAATTTTGCTGTTTGATTTTCTGATTGTATGGGTGGAGGGTGCAAGCCAACCTCTCAAAGAAGTCTGTATTGATGGTGTTATGCAATATTTGTTGAGTAGGGTTGTGCATACTGGCAACCTGATACATTCTGTCAAGATCTTTGGTCAACTGTCTTCCAAGTCCATCCATTCAATTCACTCACTTTATGGTGGAGACAGAGCCAGGTGGAGAGACTCTTGCCGCCAACCAAATGGCAATTGATCATTCTCACCTTGTGGTGTGAGCTCAACGCTGAGGTTGCATAATTCACAGGATCAGGATAGAGTGTTATTTGTCACAGAATAAGAATTCCAATTTGTTCACCAAGGATATCATTTCTCTACAAGGGGAGATTCCCTCAAAATTGCAACAATGGAGTAAGGCCATCAGGACGTGGGACCACCTTGTAAACAGGCCAAGCATGAGTTCCAATGTCTCAATGTAAACTGCATACTTCCAACAGTATCTACAGTATTGTGCTACTGTTGAACAGGTCTCCCTTGGCAGGCACAGCGTGTGGATAAGAGGTAAGGAAGATGCTGGACGGCAATCATTGTAGGACCAGAATGAGCGGTGCTTGCTGAAACAATTTGACTTCGTTTGGCACTCCAAAATTGTACTCTCATCTCCTGCCCTAAACTATGTCCCACACACATTGCCTAGATAGGAGAGGCATCGTTCTGCATCTATGAAGCAAGATAGGTATCGTTCACAGAATTGCATGCATCCTGCTGCACGCAATTTAAGCCTCCACGTCATAGCATCGGAAGTTCTTTGCCATGAAAAGCAGTGTGTCCTGCACAACAGCAGCCAAATTTGAATGCATGCGCCTTGCCACCGCCAACAACACAAGCGCTCTTGACAGACCCACACGTATCGAACAGGCAATTCACGGCAGGACAGGTGGGGGCGGGTTCGGATTCTTCCCTGAGCTGCCTGATAATGCCCAACCTCTTTCTCACTCACACCCAACTTAAGACATCACGCCCTCTCACCGATCCGACTCCTTGCAAACAATGGATCGCCCCATCTCAACCGCTCTCTCGCTTGCTCGCTCGCATCCCTTCACGCAAAACACAAGATAAGTTTGCTCAGCGCAGGACGCGACCCACCTTTGCGGTATCATACGTGTCTTGGGCGGTCTGCAGGCGGAACTCGTACAGCCGCCTGTTGGCCACACCCAGCACGGTGATGTAGCGCCGATCCCACTCTAGCTCGATGGTCGCGTCGATCTGCTTCTGGGACACCGCCAGCTGGCTCCTCGACGCATACGACTTTGCCTCCAGCTGCAAGAAGAAAAAGGGATTGAACGTATGGCAATTCCCCTGTGGACACATACGCTTTCAAACACTGGCTGATCGAATAGTGGCATCACCTGAAAGGCAAACATACCCCGCCCATTTTACCATTGTCACGGGAAGTCTGGCCGGGAAGAAACGTTCAACCTGACGCACCATCCTTCTCACCCAAGACCCAGTCTTCCACCAAGCATGCCAAACACTGCAGAGCGCAGAGCGCAACCCCCGACTCCAAACCCTCCATCTGCGCGAAATGGAGCTCCTGAAGCTAGCAGCCCACCTCGAGGTCGTAGTACTTCCGGCCGTCGTCGGCTGTCCGTTCCGCCGACGAGAGCACGCTGGTGGTGCGCTTCACCCCCAGGCGGGTGGACAGCAGCTCGCTCAGGTACTGCTGCTTGGTGCGCTCTGCCGCGGTCTGCGGGGACTTTAGGTCGTCTACGCTCGTGTACCTGGATAGCGCAATGCGGGAGTTTTAATGTTCTACTTCCCATTTGAAGAAGAATGCAAAAGTTAGCTGTTGTGCTCCGAAACAGCTCCGCGTGCTGCTTGCCCCTCGCCCCAACTTCGTGATGAATTGGAGGATCGATTGCTACACCAAGGGCAAGAACATTGAGTTCAACGCCAGTATTTCTGAGGCAAAACACTGCCGGCCCGTTCCATGCCCCCCCTACAAACCTCACCCCACGCATTCAGAGACAGCCAGTGCCTACCACAATTTCACTTAGAGCATGCACACGAAAGAGCCATGAGCGTTCAAGAGATGCTGGTGTACCTGGAGGAGGAGGGGGAAGAGATGCTGATGAACAGATTCTCCTCCGTGTTGTAGGGGTTGCGGTAGAAGACTTCATTGCCTGAGCTCTGCAGTGGAAAGGGAGGCTTGGGCTTCCCCTCGACCAGAAAGGGATATAAGAAGCTCCCTCTGTTTCATGTGAACAAGGGCTTGGCCTCCTTCGAAGTACTACTAGAATGGCTTGTGACTTGGAAATCCATTGGCAGTGGCTGTTTGCTGTGAGGGAATCTCTCGTCCATCATGCATTCAGGGCAGCACCCACCAAAATCACAATGATTGCTGTATGAGTAAGGAAGACAGGTAATGCGGGAATTATCACAAGACCACCTTTCCCGACTGCGATACTTTCTGAAATCCTCTGAAACAAGGAAGGAAAGCTGTACATGCATTCTTTCATGACAACGAATTTTAATCCTTGCTACAGTGTATATGAATTGAAGTTCCAGGAAAGATGATACCATGCACCTGCCAGATGCTGATACCTGGCTAGAGACTCACGGAAAGGGGGGTCCAGCTTTCAGGCAAGAGGAAGGTGTAGCCATCCAGTCTGTCGCGTATCGTCTGATACCCTGCAACCGCCTTTCCTTTCAGAAGAAGGCCTTGGAGGGAGGGCAGAGCCACGGCTGACAGGGGTGCGAGGTAGCTGGCTAGTGCTAGACTGCATCATGCCACACCCGGGGGGGGTGGGGGATTTCCATCCTTGCTTTGCTAATCCTATTTTCATTCGAGTTGCAGATGGAGGGATGGTCTAGCAGTCGTTGCTTTGCTTGCAGAGCAAGCACTGCTCGACCGCAATCTGTTCAACACGCCGACATTGTTGTAAGCAGTCCGGCATAAAGCCAAGATCCAACCACGAACTGCGCTGGATTATGGGGCAGAGCTGAGTGGGTGCTGGTGGTCCTGAAGGACTGCTACCTTGTGGTGCAGGCTGGAAAGCTAGTGCTCTGCTGGGTGGGATGGCCCCAATTGCAGCTGTTGCTGCCAGAAGAGCTTCCCGTCTGCTGAGGTGTGCATGCCCTCTTGTTGGTTCTCTTTCTTCTGCCTGACTGCTGCAAGCGGTCCTACCGCTGGTGCTGCAGTGATATGACGAGCTCCTCTGACGCTGAGCTTTGCTCAACTTAGAGGAGTCCTGGAATGCATGGTGTGGGTTCCTAGCAGGAGCTAGCATCCGCTCTCCTGTTTGAAGGATGCGATCACTGTAGGTCTTCATCATCGTAATCAGCTTTACTGTTGCTTTCTGCACCTCGAAACAGAAGCCATCAAGCACAACCTGGTATTGCAATGCTTTCTTCACACACATGTGTTGTAAGCCAAATTTGACCTATCAAACCATAGCAAAAGCGGGAATTTGATGGGGGACGATTACTGCGCGGTATGTGCTGACAAGCTGGATTGGATTGCGTATGGGCCATGTGGTCACCAGGAGGCATGCTCGAAGTGCGTCACCAGGCTGCGCTTCGTCCTGAAGGACAACAGATGCGTCATATGCCAGCAGGCCACGGCATTCATGTTTGCCACAAAATTCCACGGCCAGTTCTCGAAGACGTTGTCAGCCCAAGAATTCGAGGAGCTGAAGGTGAAGTCTTGCATTCATTTGGTTTATACACTGTACTAATATTTCACTGAACAGTAGACATCAATGAAAATGCATTGGGGAAGTGATTGTTATGGACCCCACCAACAAAACCAAAAATTGCCACTGGGAACAGGGCACTGAGCCATGAGCTATACAGCCATATAGCTTGACATGATGAAATCAGTGTCTATCGATTGCTGGCCTGTCAGATACCCCTTGTCAACGCGTTCATTCCTTACCCACTTATGTTGCATTACCGCTTTAGAGTGCGCTTCCCAACCCCTTTGCACCCTAGGGCAACACACATCGCTCGCTGCTGCCCCTCTCTTGGCCTGATGCCAATCCTTCTCGCTCCCCTTCGCTCTATTGCATGCACACCACTATACCAATCTGACTTTACCTTCCTCCATGATATAGGACATCGCAATATTTATTTCATCATTATTGTCAGATATGGAGCTATGATTGAATTGACGGGGCTTTTTTTGCAGTCTGGGGACCGGCATCCCAAGTACCGGTTGCTCAAAGCGGCGGACACGTTCTTCGACGACAAGGATCACTTTGAAGAGATGAGGTTGGAGAATGCTCCTCACAAGAAAATCTTGCTGCCTGTGATGTTTGGCCATCTGAGGTGGAAATACATGCAGGGCTCAGCAAAGCCTTCTGCGTAAAGGCTGGAGAGTAGTGGTGCATGGATCGAATATCTCTGCAGGGAGGCACGGAAGCTTGGGGCGTCACAATGTGACAAAGCAGCCTTGTGTCTGTGCAGTACT
>QAXI01000443.1:1049623-1068176 GCA_004335615.1 Chloroidium sp. JM | reverse complement strand
CCCCCCCCATACCACTCCATGGCAGTAAATAGGTGGTAAATTTGTACCTGCAGCCAGGCGGACTTGGGCAGCTCGTCATCTGCAAAGGTGGGCACCACCAGGTCGACAAGGCCATTGTAGATGAGGATGCCGGCAGAGACTGAATCGAAGATCCCCTCGCTGGCTAGTGCAGCCTTTGAAGACCCATTGTATGAAGAACCGAGGCCAATTCCAATCGCAACGCCTGCAGGAGTTACCTGCGCCAAGTGGCTCATTCAACCGTATAGAGCAGAAACAGTTACAGAAGGAGCCAGAGTGGGGGGTAGGGGCAGGGTGTGGGAATTGAAGTGCATGCTGATTGCTCAGCTTGTCAAGTCCACCTGCGCCATTGCCTCCCCACAGAAAGAAATGCAAACACCCCTGTTGAGTGCCCTTGGGGTGTGGAAGAGCGATATGGAACGCAGTTCTCCCCCTTCCAACATTTTAGCACATCACGATCGAAGGATATTTTTTAAGGACCCCCAAATGTGGGATCTTGGACGCCTCTTGCAAAGAATGCTGTGGCGTTTGGGTGCTGATTGCCAAATGTGACACAACAGATCAAGAGAATGGGCACCACGCAAGCTCTGAACAGGCAGGCGGCGTAGCAGTGAAAAGCGCTTGCAGATTCAATCGACCTCTACCATGGAACGCTGGGCTCTCGACAAGCCGCTACACACTCTTCAAAGCTGTACACAGATCAATGTCAACTCCAGCATGCAGGGACAGCTTGCCAGAATAAATGCTGCGGCGGCCAGGAAGTACTGCAGGCGGCTGCGCTGGGCTTTGACAAACAGCACCCCCAGTGCCAGCCCCTCGTTGCCTTGGTGGAAGAGCAGGGCGATCATGAGGGCGACGGCCGTGGATGCCGAGCTGGTGATGCCGAAGGTGATGCCGATGAAGATGCCTACGGGGAGGGGAAGGTCCTCAAGGATTTGCTAAGCTGATGTCAGAGGGATAACATGTGCTGCTGATTCCCGGCATCGGCAATGGAGAGGGCAAATGGGAAGAGATTGATTTGGCAGATCAGGCAGTGGAATGGGGTAGCCAATGCCTTTCCTGATGTTTTGCGTTGTGCAATATCCCGTGAGGGCTCAACAAGGCCTAACGCGAGGTCATTGGGGAGCAGTCGATGGAGCAGTCGATGAGCATCAAAGCGATGCAGGTCACCAATAATGACCAGTATGGCCCCCATCTGTAACGCTCAGGCCCACAGCCATGGGCTACAAAGCTGGCCCGCACTTACCCACAAGGTATCAGCAATCCACCACGATAAGGCCAGGTGATTGCTGACAGCTGAACGGTTGGTCGGGTGGGGGCTCACTGTGAAAGATGATGCCGGCTTCGAAGGTGTAAGCAACGACGAGGTGCTTCAGGATCGCCACCTTGGCGTCCCTGTCCCCTGCTTGGGCCTCAATGTCGGCCACAGGGTCCGCCTCTCTTTCCTTGAGGACTGCGGTCTGGGAAGCTGCACCTGTGGGGATTCTCTGCTCAATCATTATGCACTGGCTAAAAAAATGGGACACCTTATGCCAGGTACAGAGCGGATACGCGTCCCTTTGTGTATTCACGTCAGTTGTACGCGCCAGACAAAGGGAGTCTCCTGTGATCTGGGCTGTATGCAGGGCAAGAGGGTCCTGCAGCTTGTGTGATCAAATACACCTTAGGTTCACGTTCTTCGTGAAGAAGTGGATTCTATGTTTTTGGATGTAACAAAGGACTCTTCTGACTTGTTGTAAGACCTGGACGCCTGAGCATCTTCCTCATCCTCGCCCCTTGGTCTACTTGGTCTTGCCGGCAATCTTCATCTAGCAGCTCTTTTTATCTTCTGAGTTTTGTGCGGTGCTTTCCTCGTTCGATAAAAGTTTTGAGACGTAAAGCGAAGATCTGAGGTGCAGATGGGGGAGTGGTACCGGAAGAGGGGTTGGGGGAGTGGCGACGGAGAAGCTTGTGCAGGAACCATTCCAGTGTGAAGGTCAGCAGCGCTGCCGCGGTCGCAATCGTCATCGCCCATGGGTATTCGCCCGAAAGGCCAAGACAGGGGTCGGTGAGGATGGGGAAGGCGTCACCAAGTACATGGACAAAGCTGCAGGAACATTGCACGGTGTCAGATTCCTTGGCCGGCACCCCTGGTCTCCACGTGCTGTTCTTCTGAATTCCAAACTCACGGGATTGGATCCTTCTCATATAAGTTTTTCTCAGCGAATGAGAGATCTTTTAGCCTTCTTACAGGGTTTTCTGAGTGGAAAGCCCAACAATGAGGCAGTGGTGAGTAAGGAAGTGATGAAGCCCTTTCAATGAGAGGCCTACCCGGTGGTAAGCACCACACCTGCTGCAAAGGCACGCAGCAAGAAGAAGAGTGACTCGAGCTTTGCTGAATAAGCAAAGTAGGGAATCATCACGCCGATGGCACTGCAAACCAGTATACCAAAGAGGCCACCAATTCTCAGTCCAAGCATGCCCTCTGCACCAGGGGCGATGCACTCCAGAGATGCTGTGGGTGCCTCCATCGTAGCACCTGCTGTTCAGAGGGCCGATCATGGTGGAGCCTCCCAATGTCGGAAATCCGGAATGTCTCTCCGGGTGTTGAGTGGGACGTCTAATAAGCTCTGCATTCCCTATGGGAATTCAGGAAATTGCTTGGATCTCACTGAACGACCCAAGATCGTGCAGTGGAGAACAAAGATCGGCGAGGGCCGGCTTTACTTCGAGGAAAGAAGACACAAATTAAGCTGTACAGCTTCATTCATAGAGAATGGGGGGGGTAGCAGCGCTGAGCTTACCTGTTTCCCGGAGGAGGAGGAGTTCCTAAAAGTGCAGGAACTTCTTGTGCTCCACTGGGACTTCCACTGGGACTGGTGGTGAGAATTTCGCTTTTGGATTGCTCTTCCGAAGTTCGTGCTCCTCTACTTCTCAAACCTGAGACTGAGTTTCGGCCGCAAAATGGACCTCGTGAAATCCTTTTAGGTCTTGAGACCTCTCTTGGGTTTGTGGTTTTGCACTGCCTGCAGCTGCCCTCACTTGCTCTGAGGAAAGTATTTTCACCTCCTCGCATCATACTGCCACTCTCTTTGGCGACATTACACTTACCTTGACTGCAGCTGTCGGCAGAACAGCCCTGGACAAACTTTTAAGGCACCGGTGGTACCACATGCATGATTTGGAACGTGCTATTGAACGGCTATGTCTGGAGTCCATCAGAAGGTGATAATTGTGCTGACGAGTGAGGCATCCCAGGCATCTCTGAATAAGGCACCAGAACTGGCATCTGAGAAGGAGGATGGTATCAAAATGATCTGCTGTGTGGGGATGGAGAGCTGGAGGCCGATGCATGGATACCGAGAGATCCCGCCTCAGCCCAAGGAACCTGGCTGGCCATGGGTTCCAGGAGAGGAAATTGCAGTCTGCAGGTCTGTGGGTCTGTCACAAACTCATCCTTGTTGCCTGTGAGGATGTAATGATGGATTTTCGGAGGCTGAATGTGCACCATACCATATTTGACACCCACCATAATATGTTGTTGTTATAGCAGTTCACATGCAAAGGGTCTGGGGATCCCTTCCTTTCCTCATGATCAAGGTGAATACTCTGAAGTCTTGAATGCCCTTGACAAGATCATGAACCGACACCACTGTCATGGTGTGCTTCTGAGCTAGGCACGCTGGCGTCACAATCATTTTATGATACTTGTTTGGGATGAGAATTACCTGCCCGATCGAGCTTCTGCCTATCACACTGTCCCTATAAATGGGCTCAGCCTCTCTCAGAGCCTCCTCCACCCCGAGGAGGGAACTCGTGAATTAAATTTCTCCTTTTTTATCTGGAATACCGCCATAGCGCATGGGGCTCGCATTGATCAAACAATAGCAGCAGGAGTGTTTGCTGAAGACTGGTAGAAAGGGTCGCCTGTGTGAGCAGGTCTCAAAGGTACTCTGTCCATACCTACCTTTGTTGTGATGATGTCTGCAGCACTTGGTCAGCCTCCCACGACGAAGTGGAGGCATCGACTATGTGCATGGCCTAAGCATGCCTTCTCAAGGAGCAAGGAGCTGAGAACCCTTACCTAATTTATAATTTCCAATTTCTGTAAACAGTGTGATGCGTAGGAGAGCCAAGTTTGAAAGACGATCTGATCACGGGGGAAGGTGCCCATGAATTTCAAAGGACCCCACCCCACCCTCCTGAAGAATCTTGCCTTGCAAGGTCATCGCAAGGTCATCGCTCAATTAGCAGAGCGAGACTGTAAAGAAGCGTGCGTTCTAGATCAAGGGAGGCGTGGCTATCCTTCGTCGACCTGTCAAAGCGTGTTGCTGATGGCGCAGAAGCTCTTGTATGCGCTTGTGGCACGAGGGACGACGGTCTTGGCTGAGCACAGGTACATTTACAGCCAGTGAAAGAAGGCATTGTTTCCTTTTTAGTTAAAATTGTACGCTTGAGAGGACTGCCGGTAGTCCGTTCACCTGAAAACGATGTGCTATTGAGTGACATCAAACATTGGCTGTATGTTTGAACGAGGCTTTTACTGCTCACTGCAGCACCGTCGCTGGCAATGCACACCTTGTGGCTCACAGAATATTGGAGAAAGTGCCCCCAGGCAACAGGTACGCACTTGAGACAGGCCAGCATCGCTGCCTGGTCAATCCTGCCGTCGTGTCGTGCTCTGGGACTTCCGGACGATGTCACTCCAGCACCGCAAGTACTATACCGATATTTGCTGAGATTCCTTTTCTGCAGCCGCACCTCATACTCCCAAGACAGGCACATCTTTCATGTAGTGGTCTCCAATGACCTTACCTTCCTGTGCATGGCTGGAGAGGTACCCTCATACCCATCATTCCTCACCGATACAAAAATTGCATCCTTGCATGTCAAGAGATGTCCTGCGCACTAGGTTGTCCTTGCAGTTCTCATAGGAAAAAATCTGTAGTTGGAAGCTGATGGGGGATGCCTGGATCAATGGAATTGACACAAGAGGCACATCTCAACCCCTGCTTCTCTGACCAGCCCTTTGTGTGACTAATGAGTTCGGATCACCTCCTCATCGCATCTCAGAAAAAGCACCTCACGTCTCATCTGCACCGGTTCAGGAGGTTGGCAGGAGAATACCTTACGCCTTCCTGGAGGACATCCGGGACCGCTTTGTGAGGAGCCATGGGGAAGCTGCCAAGCAGGCGGCAGCATATGGCCTGGATGAGCAGTTTGGGCACGTGCTGGAGGAGCGCATGAGGTTCTTTTCTACAGACAGGAGCGCCGACGCAATCAGCCGCGTACGGGGGGAGCTGGGAGAAGTCAGGGACATCATGATAGAGAATATAGACAAGGTTTTCCCCTGCCCGCCCTGTGTGTGCACTGCCCTCCCTGCCCTGGATGTGCACTGCTGGTGGAAGGCATGGACATGCAGATCATGATGCCACTTTGCTCAGCTTAGTTTGTTCGCAAGAATGTTCCACAGGGTCCAAGGCGGGCTGGGCATATCTGGCACCCTACGACCAGGAGTCATGGACCAGCTGCTTGTCCCTTGATTCCTTAGATCCGTGTATGTGCAGAGGAATGCATGCTTGGCAACACGATTACCATAAAATTCTGATTGCTTCAAATATATACTAGATCGCCGCCTCCCCTCAGTCCTGTTCCAATTTTCTCTCCTCCTCCTTCTTGGATCACACCGACCATGTGCTTGTCTGCAACATTATTTAATCGGCGTTACAGAGATGGTGACTCTGACCACCTTTTTCTCTCCAGGTGTTGGACCGAGGGGAGAGGATAGAGCTCCTGGTGGACAAAACGGACCACCTCTCCAGCGAGGCCTTCACCTTCACACGGGACTCCCGCAGGCTCAAACGCAAAATGTGGTGGAAGAACACGCGGCTGATGGTCACCGTGTTTGTCATGCTGCTGCTCATTGCATACGTCATTGTGTGCTTTGCCTGCAGCCCGACATTCCGTTGCTGAGGAGATTGTGTCTGTTGTGTCCATTGTATCTTTTCTGGGTGTCTTATTACAGTATAGATCTTAGCCTGACTGGAGCATTAAAATGTGAGGGCTATATCAATTGCTTATCACAGTGTCATCGCAGATGCTGTGTGGCTGTACAACAGGAAGTGGCAATGAAGTTCATGATGAATGTTTTCGCTCGTGGCAGGTTTTGGATTTGCTTTCTTGCAAGAGTGAGAACCTGTGTGGCTTTGCAAGCACTCGAGATGTCAGAGTTTGTGATTCATGAATTATAGAACAGAAAATCGTGGCACATAACGTTGAAGCTTAAAAATACCGGATTGTCACAAGCTTCAAGCTTGGCAACTGTCTGCCCTGAAACAAGAAAGTCCTGCTTCACTACTTTTAGCATTGGATTAATCACGCGCTGGCACTTTACAAGCATGTCGCATGCTTGGAGAATTTAGTCACAAAAATGTCCATTTGTCCCCAAACTCGCCATCCACACAGCAAAACACCCAATTGCAATGTTGTGAGTAGGTCGTAATAGCCTTCATTCGCATGCTGTACCCAACAGCGCGATCAACTCCACACCTTCCAGTCCAGTCTACTCTATCTTTTCTATCTCTGAAGCAGCCTGCATTGCACAGAACGATCAGTATGACGCCTCGCCAACAACAAGCGATGAAGGTGGAAATGTTGCATTGCTACCTCTGTCTAACTCTTGTCTTCTGTCTCAGCTCTTTATGTCTTTTAAGGTGTTGCCAAGGAGGGGTGGGCAGGCCTGATGATAACTCCTATGAAATCCTCAGGAATCCATCCAATCACCCTACCACCCGGCAAACCCAGCTGCCATTGTATCATCCATCTCGCTCTCTTTCCCCCTCATCCATGCATCTGATCCAATGGCTTGATGCTCAGCAAATTGTATACTCACTCAGGCATGCACTTTATTCCTCATCTTGAACAAAGGACATAGAAATTTCTCGCCCCTATATCGCAGGCATGCTGCAGCTTGCTCTGCCATTCAAGGCAACGTCTCATCAAGGAAGTGCCGTAGAGATCATGTGGGATAAATGGGTGCAGAAAAGGGGTCGAGGAGATGCTGACCAGGTGTGCAAACCATTTCTGCTGCTTGCCACCCTCCTGCTCCAGCATGAACTCTACCCTGTACGGCAGGTTGGCCGAGGTGTCCTTGCCCTTGTAGTGCTTCACAATCGTCTTCACGGTCCCCTCCTTGCCCTGGAGCTGCATCTCCTTGGTCTTGGGAGCATGGTAGACCAGGATCTGCGGAACATGCATGACTAATTACATTTCCCTTGCTGCAAGAAAAGATAATGTCGCTCATTATGGAGGCCTTCACTGTTCAGCGAACCATACTTAGCTTACTTTGTGGCACCTCTTCTACTCCACTTCTTCTTTACACCCTTTGGGGAATTATCCACTTCTCGGCAGTTCGCCACTGAAACTTAGCACGTAGGACTCTCCTCGTGTTATGCCCTGCGTCTGAGATCAAGCAAGTTGGGGTGATCTGGAAGCACAACAGCTGACGAGGACAGTGTCTGCAGCTTTGCATGTCAAAATGACTACAAAATTATTGGACCTCAAAATACCCCAAGAAGCAAAGCACCAAGCCAAGCTGGGCTGCACCTCTTTTGTGACACGGACTTTTGCGCCCTCCTCAACATCCGGCAGCAATTCTCCTTCATCTCCTAATGCCCTCGTGATCTGGGTCCTTGTGCTGGTGTACTGCTGACTCGAAGGTTTGCATGGTCTGAAATGCAGACTCCGAGTCCCCCTGAAGAAGGCTGTGCTATGTGCAGACATTCCAGCTGATCGAAGTGGGAATGCACTGCATCTCATGTGCGTGGAACCGGTGAGACAGCCGGTGGTAAGAGACATAGCTCCTACTGCATGCACAGTCCACGAAGAAGCAGCAAAGCAAGGCGAGCTATGATGTATGGGTCCAGATTCAGAGAAAAATTGTGCTGGTTGGATTTCGTTTACAAGGCAGATCTGCTCTGCCTTGTTAGCAGGTCACAGCAGAGATGAGTCATGCATCCAAAATCTTTCCTCCTGTCGCTACCCTACCAAAACGCAAGTGCTTTGAATCTACTCAACTTCTCATCTCGTATCCTGTGCAGCAATTCCTTTTCAACCTTTCACTTATGTGAAGAATTCGTTATTGTGCACGTCTCCACGGCATGGCCACAAGATCCTCTCATTCCTTTGCGTATGATCTCAAATAAGCACCCACCTCCCTAGATTCAAGAATAGAGGTCACTGAGCTTAGTGCTCCTCACCCAAGAGTTTTATTGAGGACAGGCGCACAGGGAGAAAAAAGAGTGAGTGTGTGAGAGAACCAAGGGTGTGAACCATGATTGAATGATGGAGGAGGATGTCACCAACGGTGAGGAGCTGGCTCTCCTGGAAAATGGAGCGGCAAGGAGCGGGGAGACTTCGGCAGGGCTCGAGGTGCTTGAAGTCAAATCTGGGGGTGAGCCCAGCAGCTACAGGGCCCAACACTGTCTGTATGGGTCCCAGACCCTTGCGGCATGGGGGGCACGCATGTGGGAGTTCACCATAGGCCTGGTGAGCTGAGTCCAGCTTGCCAATACTATCACCTTGTTTACATAATCTTTTAACAATTTTAGGTCACATACCCAGGCCTACACGATGAATCGTGGCTCCAAAGCTGCAGATCCAGGGCGGGTCAAGCCATTTCCCTTCTTGACGCGCGCATGCGTCCCCCTGAGTTCCGCCTTCCTAAGCGCCCCAGCCTCTCATGAGCGATTGACATTTCACTCTCGGACTACGTCTACCCCATCATCAGACCGTTCTTGTTTGGACAATATGCGACCCACAAGATGGTTGCAGAGCATGCTGGAACTGGGCTCCCAGTCCTTGCTGCTGGTGTCTGCCTTTGGTCTGGTGAAGGGGGCAGCAGTGGTCTTGGCAGGGTCTGCTGTTGGCAACTACATCGACAGGTTCTCCCCTCCATTTGCCTCTGCATCTCACTGCCCACAGAAAGAACCAGGGTTCCAAACCCCCCAAGTCTCCTTGAAATTCTTGCAGGCAGTCTTTCAAGAAGGAACCTAACCCAAGAATCCTTTGGTGCTCTGAAAGCCCACTCGACTTCTGGTGTTTGGTCTCCGGGGGAAGCATCCCCTTCAGCCACCAACCTTCTCGACTGCCATCAAGCTCCTGTCAGAAACGGTGACCAGAAACCAAAAGTGAGGGTATCTCCCAGCTGTCCAGGGAAGTGTTGCAGGAAATCGGCAGGAACTGGGGTATGGTTTCAGACGGAGCACAGGAAGCATGACCGATCGTCGCACTGCTTCCAGGACTGATCGTCTGAAGACCGCTTCCGTGATGTACGCGCTGGACAATGGAGCCGGCTGCCTCTCTGCTGCTGCGGTGCTGCTGGCGCTCTCCCGAACCGGCAATCCTGTGCTCCTCTGGAGCTGCACCATCCTGGCTGTGGTCAGACCATCTCCAATCCACCTTTCCAGGCCCCGCACACACCTCTACAATCCCCCACCTTTTTGGCCCCCATTGACAAACCCCTCCCCCCATTTCCAGCTCACCTGCCCCATCCAAAAGCCTCTCAACCTCCATCGCCTTCAGCACAGATCCACGCACCAGCTTCATGCCGTGGTCACCGTGCCGAGTGAGAATTTGATGCTGGCGATTTTTGATTGGCTGCTGCAGGTTTTGGGGGCAGTGAGAGCAGCTCTGGAGGCCTGCCTCCTTCCCACCCAAAATCCTCTCAAGTTCCTCCATCTTCAGCTTAGATCCTCGCGACAGCTTCGATTTGTGTTCACGAGCTGCAATGCCAAGTAAAACTGGCCAGTGAGTGTTGGATGCTGCTGCAGGTTCTGGGGGCGGTGAGCAGCGTGGGAGCCCTGGGGGCCAGCCTGGCGGTGGAGCGGGAGTGGACCAAGACGCTGTGCGGCGACGACTCCTCGCGCCTGGCTGACCTGAATGCGGGTGGGGCCACCAGTAGGAACCGTTCCCCAATGAGATGTCAAGCTACCTGCTGGGTGTCTGTGTCGTGGGTCTCCTGCTGCGCCTGCAAACACGAATTTTGCTGCTCTTTGCGGCTTGGGCGCTAGCAAAGCTGGAGCACTTGAATGCTTTTCATTCTACTGGCAAACTCATGCCTGGTCAGGCAGGCCACAGACAAGGTAGAGAAGGGGAACCTTGAGTTTCCCGGAGTCAGATGCAGTCAGATATGGGTGGATGCTTGCAAGACAGGAACTCACAGGACGGAAAAGCAGAAGCTCACAATTGTGCGGGTCTGGGGGATGAAATAGCTGACTGAAGCTAAAGAGGACCACCAGTGGGGCTCGTCAATCCTCTATATACGCTGACAAGTATGTTTTATTTGCTGATTTGGATGGATTGTGATTCAGGATGAGCCTGGTCAGAGACAACTTGTTGGTGCGAAGCGTTCATGGCAGGCTGCATCATAAAATTCAGAATACAGCACTGTGCTCTTCTCATGAGGCAATTTCAGAATGCAGAATGCACTTCCACCCTCTCTTGCCAGCACGGTTGCGCCATTACCTCCCACTCCTTCCTCCCCGCTACGGTCGGCATTCTGTTGGAAGCAAGTTGAGGTGACTGTATGCCTTTTTGTAGGCATGCGGCGCATTGACCTAATATGCATCATAGTTCCTCCAATCATGGTAAAATCCATCACTTTCATTCTTATGGCTGTAGCTGAGAAGGCTGCTGTGTATTCCTGCAAAGTATGCAAGTTTGAAGCTACCAAATGCTTTGCAGAGTACGTTGCTATGCAGGTCGGCTTCCTGATGACCTACACCGGAACCAGGCCAGCTGTTTGCTTGGTGATTCTGTGGAACCTGGTCAGCTGGGCCCCCCAGATCATCCTCCTCAGGCTTGCGCATGCAGCTTCCCCTGCACTCAGGTATCTCCCCCCCCCCCCCCCCCCCCCCCTTCCCAAACGGAAGACACGTCCTCCTGTGCACCTGCAATAGAGCAGTCCTTTGTATTCTTTACTTTGGAAACAAGCGTAAATGCAGGATGCTGTGACATGACAATCTATTCTCATGTGTCTTGATCATAGCCTGCTTACATGAGAGGTGCATAATAATGCTCCTGTTAGTTTTGGAGTCCTTTCTGGTTATCAGGATGACACATTCCCTTGTTGTGCACTGCTTGAGATCTGCAATAATTCTCACCTGCAGTTACTGCGGCGGTCCACTTGAGCCTTGGCAGTAGAATGGGTAGCAGGAGGGGCCTCAATCATGTCAAAGGCACATGGCCAGTTCAGCATCGCATTAGATTACATACTGCATGGAATTGGAGTTGCCTGCATGACTTGCAGGGTAGCAAAGCAGCCCCGGGAGGATGCTGCGCCCCAGGCTTCATACTTGGCGGCATGGGGTGTCTATTTTAGGTGACCCATCGATTATAGTCAAAGTTACATTCCTGAGAAAATCAATCTCTCCCCTTGATATCCTTCTTCCAAAAAGAGAAAGTCAATCTTCTGTTTCCCTTTTCTTTTTCCCTCCTCCCCTTTTCTCATCCACCCTAATTCCTACTTTCCGCCCTTCCCTTCATCCACCCTTCTTCTATTTCTGCCATCGTCATTGCAGGCATTCCTTCCAACATGCCATCCATGACCATTCTCAGCAAGTGAAAAGTGGGCATGACACGAACTTGCATCTCAGCTACACGTGGCTTGCCAAGACCTGCCTGTCGCTTTTGAATATTATGGGCCTCCACGATTCATTATGTGCCCTTTTGAAATTGAAGTGCAAGTCCTTCCAGGCTACTGCACTAGGGGTGTTTCCAATTGGCGCCGCAAATTGCGGATAAAGCAGATATGAGACCCCTGTTTGTAATCTTGACAGCCTGAACTTTGCGCCCACGTAGGAATTTGGCTCTGCAGGCAGAGTGTCATGCCAGCAGCTCTCTCACTCGCGCTGCTGCACCTGACAGTGCTGTCTTTTGGGCTGATGCCGACGGCATATCTCAAATGGTATAACTGCCCGTACCCTTTCTCACACATCCCCCAGGGACACTTGTGACTCTCTCTACCTGCAAAGGACTCTCATTGGGGTAATTTTGGCCTTTCCTTAGCTTGTCCTGTGGGCGCCAGACGCAGTAAGCATATGGAGAATGCGTGCCAGAGATGAACCCTGTGCGACTGCCAATCTGCTCAGCGATGATTTTTGCTCCATTCTTTGCAGGCGAGGCTTGTCTGAGGTGGAGCTAGCCGCCTACCGTGGTCTGGGAGCTGTGTTGGGCGTCTCTGCAACCTACCTTTTTCCGCCCATGCATGCTAGATTGGGTGCGGCCAATCCCCCTAAGACAGCATCCTCTTCTTCCAACCCCAATTTCATTGCTATTTTCAGGGACAGGTAATACAACACAGTAATTCGGTAGATCCATGAGTACTGTGCCCTGCGGAATCTGCCCTCTGTCATTGCCACCTATACAGAATCAGCTTGCAGTGATATTCAAAGTACTGTTAACAAGTTCCTCTCCCCCCACATATACAGACAGCCTATAATTATGTCTCCTTGCTCCACCTCCCTATCTTGATCCCATGTTGAATAATTTCCTGGCATGGTGGCGGCCCCTGACAGTCCGATAATGTTTCAATACAGTTGACAGTATGTTACAGGATTAGCAAGCACGGGTGGCATTGCCATCTGGACGCAGCTGACATGTCTCACAGTGGGAGTCGTCCCCACCCTGCTGATCGCCACGTCCCGTCAAACGGGCACGCTGCTGCTGACATGGTCTTTGGTCTGCTCGCGCCTGGGGCTGTGGCTGTTCGACCTGTGCGTCAGCCAGATGCTGCAGGAGTGGGTGCCACAGGACCAGCTAGGTGAGACATTTATATGTACAGTGCTCTGGAGACTAATCGTTAATTAATTATCCACAAGAGTCTAATACATCACCAACTCGTCCGTAGCAGGCAAGAAAAGGCCCAGCTCTCTGGCCAAGTTTTCTGTCTTGACATCATGCTCCGCATTGACAGGGAGGTGCAGGAGGTGCTGCTGTGCACGAGACAGAGAACGTGCCCAGGTGTCTACTGGCAATGCAGCTGTGTTTGTTGTGGTGCTTGGCTGATTGAGCAAACCAGCGGGATGCGAATCAAGGCTAAACATGTGATGCAGGTGCGGTCAATGGCGTGCAAGGCAGCCTGGAGAGGTTTTTTGGGAGTGCCAGCTACCTGGCTGGTGTGGTATCCCCCGAACCCCAGAAGTTTGGCAGGCTGACCGCCGCCTCCTGGGTTGTGGTACTGACGTCAGCACTGTTGTATAGCCTGTGGAACATGCTAGCCCGTTCACGAGAATCGAAACATATTATGTCCAGTGCAGAAGTGAATGTTCCCTGAGGCGTGGGGCTGTCCAGTAATTTTTCCATTTTGCTTGCTGAATTGTTGTATCCGTCTTCTTGTTTTTGCTACAGCAAGGCTTTTGGATCAGTCTGTCGAAGCATGTCATGTCAAGTCTCCAACAAGTTACCAGTCTCATTGATTATTTCAATTTTCACCTTACTT
Organism: Chloroidium sp. JM; assembly: GCA_004335615.1. Lineage (NCBI taxonomy): Eukaryota > Viridiplantae > Chlorophyta > Trebouxiophyceae > Watanabeales > Watanabeaceae > Chloroidium > Chloroidium sp. JM. The sequence continues at coordinate 1,054,681 of QAXI01000443.1, read as the reverse complement.
ACAATCACTGCTGTTTGGAACTCGTCATCCCGTTAGTATCGATCCCATCTTACAGTTTGGTTAACGATCTTGCAGAACTTCTTTTAATACTTACACAAAAGGTTACGCAGCACAAGACGCCACCCTGCATAAATGCTTGCTTTCACCTGCTCCACTGCTACTAATATTCTTAACATGCATATCCCGCACGCTCAGGCTAGGGGACTGAGTTGCTAACTCTAAGCGGTAAATCTGTGCGCTCTGACTGAGGCAGGGCTGCATTTGATCGTGAGAACTCGAGAGCTTCTTGTATAAACCAGACATGGAGGACAGGGAGGACGCCGAACTGCCTGAGCTCGATACGCTGGACTTCTTGCTACCTCAGATACCTGATGATAGTACGCACCCCTTTTCTGCTACCACCACGAATCTGGTGGGTGTCTTGGCTTTGTGTCAGGTTGTTTACTGGTTTGTAAGTGGCTTTGAAACAGTAAACAACCCGACACAAAGCCAGGATACCCCTCGGTCCGGCTGTCCTGCTCCATACAAGAATAAAATTCAGCAGGTGGTCCTAATCTACTGCGCATTCACTCAAATCTTGCATCTGTGTTCAGTCGCGGTGGACTCCTTCCTCATGGATTGGTTGGCCAGTGACGGGCTGCATCATACCACAAACCCGGAGCTGGGCCAGCCCCTTCCTGATCAGATGCCAATACCCCTGCCTGGCCTGGGGGAGCCATCCCATACCCCATTCGTCAGCAACCCCCTCCAACAGGATGTCAGCGACCACCGCCAGGCAATGCCGCAGGTCAGATCCTGGAGAATTCTTCGCCTCCCTGACGGAGGTGCCCCTGTATGATCTTGGGCGCAACGTGGAAAGTGTGCTGAAGAAGGGATTGGCCTGCTTCAAATTCTCACTATGGTATGTTTTGAGTCGGATTGGGGCGAACTGGATCATGTTGCTTATTTACAGGCAAGGATGATTGGAAAGTACGCCTATGCAGCAATGGCGATGGTACATTTGGTGCCTTACACTCACCTACATCTCCCCAACAGGTGCCAACACCAACCTCCCGGACGGGTGATGCTGCCTCGACCGCTGCCCCTGGCCAGTGGATGGGCAGCAGCAGTTTCCTGATGCCCAGTCCCTCGGCTTTCGGCGACCTCTCAATTCAGCAAGGGACGGCTCTGGGTGCAGCCCCCCAGCCCAGTGTGCTGCCTCTGGTGCCCGTGACGGAACAGGCTGCCTCTGGACGCTATAGTTTGAGGCCTCGCTCGGTGAGTGTCTCCCATCTTTTGACCGATTTTCGTTCCGTGCAATCCAGGGATTGATTGTGCTGCAGAGAGTTGTGTTTTGTTCCCGTCCCACAGACCCAGAGGCCATGGTGAATCTCTTTTGATTCAAGGGTCAATGTACGCTTGTGGTCAGCCAATGAAATTCATCTCCCATACATGTCTCACTGTTCTCCCCGGGCACAATGAGGATTGTGCTGTCTGCCTCCTATTTGAGCCACCCCTGTTTGCCAATCCAGCTTCCTTGTTCTGTCCATGCCTTTCCCTTCGATAAGCAAACAATCCCTCCTCGAGGTTCCATTGGCCTTCACTGTCTGTTTCCAAATCCGGGATTGCCCCCCCTCCTCTCCCCCACCTTTTCCCTCGGGTCAATCCTGCATCATAGCTTCTGAGGAAAGGCTCTGCAGGCTCAGCAGAAGGAGAGGATGGTGGAAGAGCAGAGCGAAGGGGAGGGGATGGCAGGGGGGTCAGAGGAGGGGTCGGAAGGGGCCACGCGCAGACACAGCGGCAAGCGAATAGCCAAGGTGCTGAGCATGGCCAACACCGGCCTCACTGCGGTCACCAAGGGCCTGTCCGACACAGTTTCCAGTGTGGCGGTGGGTCCGACCTCCTTCCGTCTCACAGGAAGGTGGCAAACATGCATTTCACGAAGGAGCAGACGTCCTCGATGTGGCCTTGTTGACCCCAAGTCAAATTTCTTCCCATGTGTTATTGCATGCCTAACGTAACATCTCTTCCTGACAGCTCCGCGGAGATTGTGCTGGCCTGAAAATTTTGCAGGATTGGATAGACAGACTCCATCATCTGAATGCCCCTCTCTTCTTCCTCTCTCCAAAATGTCACAAGCGTGGATTCAATGTCAATCCTTCCGAGTCTTGCACTTGTAAGATAGGAGTCGCACCAGGGTTCTCTTGGAATGGATGACTGGTTGAAACATGTGTGATATTGCTTGCATTTCAAACAGCTCTCTGAGGACCTAGGGGGAGATGACAATTGGCAAGGCATGATCGGGGATCCATCATATCTCCCCGGTGCAGCAGCCTTGATGCTGTCCTCATGGCTGCTCTGGAATGTCAGATTGTATTGTTTGGGCTTGCTGCAGGGTGCGGCAATGGGTGGTGCATCTGGCTTGGCCAACAGCATGCCCAAGAAGCGCAGCAAGGACCCCGAAGTCATCAAGCAGAAGGAGCTGGCCAGAAACAGGTGCTCTACCAGCTGACATGATGCGCTCCCTCATTTGCCACCAAGCTGCGGGATTTTCTGGCTGTTCACCTGCCATAACTACCAGCCCAATCCATCTCTTCTATTCCAGAACTCCCGCGAGAACCGAGTTATCCATGCTTTTCTTCACCCGTTTTTCAAGAGTTGCACTTTTCCCTGTTTGCTAATCTCACGTATTGGTGGGAACGATGCATGGGTTTACTCAGCTTGTACTGTGCTGTGCTGTGTTGTGCCGCTCTCAAGTTATCAATGGAGCTCGTTTGCAGGAGAGCCCAGAAAGCCTTTCGTGACAGACAGAAGGTATGCTTCGCTGCTTCCAAGCTGTCGACACAGAGCTTACCCTTCTCCTACCCCCTTCCTGCTACTGTCCTCTGCCCTCCACAGTGCTGCAAGAGTTCTCATCATTCTGTCCTGAGAGCGACTGTTGAAATGAGGCAGGCTCATCGCCCCTCTCATCTATCCAGAGAGTGAATCTGATATCATCATACATAGGACCATGTACAATCTTCTGATACCCATGGTCTTGCTCGTTTCTGCAGATGCTGCAGTCAGAGAGGACTCAAAGCATGAAGTCCCTCCAGGAGAGCATGGGGCAGCTCATGCAGGAGAATTCGGTGCTCAAGCGCAAGCTTTCCAGGCTGGTGAAGCTGGTCAAAATCCCTGCAAAGCCTCAGGTGCACAGCCCTCCCCTCCCCTCCTCCTCTGGCCAGCAAGTGCATATCTGGCTCACCTTATCCTTCTTTCCTCCTCTGACCATAAACTCCATGTCTAATTTGCAAGAATGACAAATGGAGCACAAGGCTCCACACCAGGCCTTGGAACCTAATCGATCCTATAGAGGATGTGGGGGAGATTCCTAAGACAGCACCAACAATGCAGACTGCATCAATATTTCGCAGCACACGTGTAATGAGATAACCTCGCTGAGAGGATACTTCTGAGACCCATGTCAATTGTCTGGTGCTGCAATTGGATAATGAATTTACAACTCTCAAAAACCCATTTCCGGCATTGTCGCATGGCAAGCATGAAGTCTTGAACTCTTACTTCACCAAGCGAGGAGGTTAGCATCTATGGCATGTGATCATGAAAGAATATAGTACATTTCCCATGTACATAAACAGTGCATCTACATAAACAGTGCATCAGAATTTCAACCATGAGAAAGGCTGTGTTCTGCTACTTTGGATGTCGTAATTCTGAACTAACTTTACCCACTTTACAGGCTGAGGTGGACTTGAGCTTCGGGCTGCCCCAGGACCTGAGCCAGGAGGAGCCCCTCAGCTTGACGTTCGATCCCGCCAACCCCCTGGAAATCTCTGTGGAGGCGGTAGCCCACCTGACATACACCGAGCTTGTGGACATCTGGAAGGTAAATTTCTACCCCTTGAACCCCCCCATGCTGCACCTGCATTTCACCTGGCCATGAATAGGGGGTCAGGAATTATCCATGCTGCGGATCGTCAATAATAGTTGGCAACCTCCTGCGTTCTTGGTGACCCAAAATACATGTAAATCAGAGAGAAGAAGGCAAAGAGGCTGCTCCGCTTGCTGGGTCTAATTTGAATCCCTTATGAGGGATTGCCTTTGAACCTCGAAGCAATCCTCCAGGAAGTTTTACTCAAAATCAATGCTGGGAAATGGGTCGAGGGATTTGCATGGGTACTGAACGGCAAATTTTGCCTCGATATATGTTTTGTGAAGGATATGAAGCACAGCTAACATTTCCAAAAACCAGCAGCCCAAAAAAGAGATGCAGTGGAGTGGTTTCTAAGAAAATTATTGGAAGCATGGCTCCAATCCTATGTGGGCTTTGCACATGTTCAGAGCACGAGTGCAGATCGGCTTGCGGGGTAATAGAGCAGCTCAATGCCATGCAGAGGTATGCGGAGTGCATTTCGGTGTTGCTGCCGCTTGCCAGACAGGATATGCGGGGGGAAGCGTACTTGCGGCTCGAGACATTGGCGAAAGAGATCGCCAGATTGTGCCAGGCAAGACTTTCTCCTGTATTTAAATCTTATTCATTGCCCTGCATGTCATTCGTGATGCCCTGCATGTCATTCGTGATGCCGCAGAAGTAAAAATTGCAGGAGATACCAGACTTCACAACGAGGACTGCCCTTTTACTTGCAATCCCAATTTTTAAATTTAGTTGTATGATCTGACATGGGCCACTGCTACAGCAACAACACCCTCTACTTGTGAGGACAGAAGGAGGAGTCTGATCAGATGGGGAAAGGGGGGGAGTGGGGGAGTTTTGCCATCAGAGAGAGCAGAGCCTTGTGCATTGCAGGTCAGCAAAACCGTGAACAGCAAGGTGTGGCTGGCGTTTCAGCACACTTGCCTGCTGAACACCGAGCCCACCCCAACCATGGCTCCGCGACTTCACTGGAACAATGTTGTGGTATGCCCTTCCTTGAATTTGGCCTGTCCAGGACTGCAGCATTCTGGGAGCGTGCATCTGCACTCCACACCAGCCAGTCCTGTTTCGTCCTAGAGCCTGTATCCATGAGCAACTTATTGAATCCTATAGAGCCAATATAAGGTGGGGGAGAGGGGAGGGCT
>QAXI01000443.1:1020165-1041579 GCA_004335615.1 Chloroidium sp. JM | reverse complement strand
TTTGGGAGGGAGAAGTCAGTAACAAGTAAGACTCCCAAACCTGGAAAGGGTTGCACTTGCATTAAAATCGATTGCCTTGTCCAACAACGTGTGCACTCCACTAAAATGGTCCGTGTTGCCCAGAGAAGCTTTGCAGGAAGGAAACAATGCTGATCAGTCCGGGTATGTGGGATCCAACGGAGGTTCCAGAGAAGGCAAGCAATCCCGCACCTTGCCTAGAATCTCGGTCGAGGTGGAGGGCCCTGCGTCCAGCTGTGCTATGGCCATCTGGACCTCCTCACTGACCACTGCAGCGGCCATTGACCCGTCCAACAATCCTTCCTCCCCAGGACGTACCCCTGCACGATCACACATGGTGAGATCTCTTAGGTCGGGCTCCATTCACAGACACTCTCTTTCCCTGGAGGTATCGCTTGTTATCATTGTCGTGCCTGACCTGCTGAGGCAATTCCTAGGACGGGCTGTGTAAGATCAAGTCCACTGTGCCCTGAGCCATGAATGTGCTAGGGTGACGGGAGAGAAATGCACGATCTCCTGTATGAGGCGTGCATTCATACCCGACATGACAGCCTGGCTGGGGGAAAAGCGATCCTCCGAAGGATTGCGCATGGGAGGGCCAGGGCTGGAAGCATGCTTTGTGGCGGCCGGTTTGGGGGATGGTGGGGGTCCAGTCGCCGTGTATGACCTCCCCTGAAAGGCTGCACCCTGCTGTGGGGCACTGGCTGCTGGATGTTGCGAGCCATTCTGGGAGGCTTTGCTGGTTGTCTGTAGAGCGTTATCGGGAATTGACAGACTATATTTGTTGTTGAAGATAGACTGACATAGGCGAGTCTGTGCCTTGCAGCAAATGTGATGGAGGCAGAAGATAAGACTGCGATAGTGGTATTGAGATGAGCTTCCGCTGAATGCAGTTTACGAGTTTTCACTACACAATACAGCAGTGTCCTGTGCAGTGGGTGCTAGTGGAAAATCAACAATTGGAAAATGCAATGTATCAGGGGGAAAAGGCTACCTCTGGAGGTGCATCAGCAGAGCCGAGTCGGTGGCCCATTCCCTTGAATTTCTTCTTGCCGAAGATTGAGCTGAGCTTCCCCATCAGCCCGTCAACCTTGCTCTAGGGCACTGATAACGCTTGCCAATCAGCACACAGCAATGAGACAAGAATGTGAGATAGGCTCATCAAGAAATGGCGATCTCCAGACGAGCCTTCAGTTCCATTTATTGACCTGAAGAGGCGTTGGTTACACTCGCAGAAACCCCTCCCCCTTCAGCTGTATTGGTCAACCTCGCCATCTCAACCTACACTGATCCGTCGCACGTACTACATTACAACCTGATATTAGCAAAGATCGCCATGCATTTCGGCATTTGCGTAGACGTTTCGCTGTGGTGTGTGCCCGATGCGGCACATACGAATTAGTATCGTACCTAATACCTGCCCAAATCGAAGGACGGGGAAGGACAAGACGAGAATTGCCTCTGAATGTTCCATGGCAAGGCTTGAACGGTGGCTGCCATTGATAGCATGCTTTGCCCTCTTTCCCAGCGGCATTTTCTGCAATGTAGGCGAGGTAACGATCATGACCATCATCATCATCACGGCTTGGCTCCAATGTACATTGGATTTGCTTGAGAAGTACACATGTGAAGAGATATGGACACCATAGCGAGCAAATTTAGCCAGGGATCCGAGGTCCCAGATGCTCCTTCTGAACTCACACCATTGCTCCCTACAATGACACAGTCATGCGTACATTTGCAGGAGGAGCGCTGGGACACGCCACTTCCCCAGGCCTCCCGACTTGCAGATTTCGACGAGGCCCTCAACTACAAGGAATGGGGCGACCAATGGGACTATTATGACCTTTCCAACATCATGTATCATGTAGACACCCTGCACTCCTTTGGCCTGCCGCTGACAGCCCTTAGTGCAATTGTTGGCTGCCCTTACTGGTTCAAAGCTCTAATACTGCCATTCCCCCTATCAATTTAAACTGTATCCCTTAATAATCTCTGCTCGTGCCAGTTCTGCCAGCATGAGCCTTTCCATTGCGCTAAAAACTCCACAGAGTCCACCGCTTTGCCTGATTACATGACGACACATTTTTGGCTTGTGCAGAAAGGAGAATTCCTTTTCTTTCAAGAGAAAGACCTGGAAGTGGCAAGCCTGCCAGCACAGCTCAAGCTTAATCGCTATGAGATGCAGATGGATTACAACCTCACGCGTGTGCACAAAGGCAACAGGTGAGGTGCAATATTGGAAGGGAATAAGGAGAGTGGGTGGAAGGGGGGGGGGGGGGGGGGGGGGGGGGGGGGGCATACGAGACAGCAAATTTGCCTCTGGATGTGTGGTTGCATTCTCATTGATGCTTTCAAAATAAGATTCCAGCCCATCGGCATGAAACAGTGAAAATAAATCGTTTCAACAAAGCACGAGTCCTCTCTTAATGCAGCAAGCCATAAGTTGTCCCATAGAGCTTCAGAACCAGTGTGCCATTTTGTGCAGGAATAAATACCCCCAGCACTGCAAGGTTTGGGTTGAGAAACCAGCGCTGCTGTTTGCATCCACCGGATGGGATGTCAATTTCTACGAGCATATTTCCAATGGCCTCATGCCCGTCTTCCAGGCCACTGTAGCAACCGGCCTGTTTCAGCTGTGTAAGTCATCTTTCACCTGCTTGCTTATCCACTGCAGCATTGACATGGCATTTCTTCTTTTGTACCCTCTTTTGATCAAGACAACTGTGCCTACTTCCATCTGAGATGTTCACTTTTTAGACATCAAAATGCAGATTGGTTCTTTTGAAGTCCATGTAGGGAATCTGTGCGCATGCAAACCTTATATTATCTCCTGCAGATGATCGATTTCCAGAAGGCGATGTGCCGGAGCTTGACTTTGAGCAGAAGTTCCTGCCAGGAAAGTCTGCTCCGTTTGTGTTGTTGGGTGCGCGACCCCAGCCCTATGAGTGCGCCTGGAGACACCTGTGGGACTACCTGACCACCGAAAAGTGGCTGCTGCGGCCAGAACTATCGGGGTGATGACCCCTTACCCCTCGGCTTGGTGCTTTCTTTCCAGAGCAGTGATCCATAACAGCCTGTCAGATAGGGCTGGCGTGAAGCATCAAAGGACTGCTTGTTATCCTCATGGGTCGCAGTGCAACCGGCTAATCTTGCACCTGGGAATACTTGCTTGGGATTAGTGATCTCCTACCCTCACCGGAGCTCGAAATTCCCCCTGCTCAAATGAGGCATTTAAATGAGGGATCTGACTGCATATTGTGGACAAGGGTACTTGTTGGAACTAATCCCTCAGACGTTGGGACGCGCCCACTACTTCCAACATTACACCTGTCATTGTTTTTATTGCTCTGTTCAGCTTGACATAGCAAAAGATAAAGCTGGATGAGCAGCGGGGCCAGATGCAAAATCAAGGTGGAACTGCAATGATCAGAATTGCCGCCTTACAGGTCTGGTGTTTCCTTCAGGTATTGCTTCAAGCGGCTGGTGGTGAGCGAACATGGCACCCTCCGCTTTCTGTATGAGCACAAAGTACAGCAAGCTGACCTCGAGTGGCAGAAGAAGCTGCGCAATTGGATGCGCCACTTCCAGCACTTTGTGGCTCACGCTGAAGAGAGCCACAGGAAGGTGAGGACGTCTGTTCAGGGCAGAGGCATACTCCTGGAATGGGGCAACAGTGTGATGTGGCTGAAGTATCGGATATTTATGAAGGGAAAAATGCGATCAGGTGGGGTGGGATGTTATTCATTTGATAACACATCGGATAGAATACTATACAGCTCAGTCCAACCTAGTACAACAACGGCACTGCCAGCAAACATGCGCCCCTCTCTGCAGGGGCTGGGCCATTGGCCACCCCAGGCGGTGACGAAGGACTGGGACGCTTGGCGAGTCGTCCTCATCTCCCGAAAGCCTCAGAGGGCCAAGGCCAGGAGTATCCTCAACGAGCAGGAGATTGTTGATTTCATTAGCAGCAGGTAATGCCTCATCAAAGACTGCTTTGTTTTTGATTGCTTCCCCCGCTCGTGAGGCGGGTTACCTTTTGTTGCGGGCAAGCAATGCAGTGTTTGATTCCTGGTTCAACAGCAGTGCAGGTCAATAGCAAACATTTTGTTTCTGTGACAATTGCCCTCACACATTATTCAAAAGGGAAAAATCGGGCTCTGTGAAAGAAATTGGGGTGGCGGGGGGGGGGGGATTTAGTGTCCATACATCAATGGCTCTGTTATGTCTTTTGCTGCTTTCCGAGTTCAATACGCCCATGGTCTTTGATTGAGTGATTGCTCATGTTTGTGCAGGTATGATTGCAACGTGACAGTGACTGACTTTCGCATGCCGCTTTCGGGGGCTATGCAACTGATGAAGCACACCAACCTACTCATTGGCATACATGGCGCAGGTAATGCCGGCTGCTTTTGCCTGTGATAGTTACAGCATCTTTAGGGGGGGTTATATTGTGAGACCATCTTTTTGCAAAGGGGACAAGGCCAGGAAATGCATCACAATTGTAGCTTGCACAGTCTGAAGCAAATAAGTGGAAGGTCTTTCACGTATCCATAGAATTTGGGAACACGATGGAAAATTTTGCCCTGTAACAAAAGGGCAAAATTACCAGATACAAACCAGCTTGCATCACAACGGGCTGAACATTGTCAATAATTGCTACCGGAGGACCCTGCAGCAAGACTGGAAGCTTGATCGTGCACCGTTTCTGATTTGAACATTCAAGAGGGATCATGACACCAAGTTCCCCCTGTGGTGCAGGCCTGACCAACTCATTTTGGCTGGGAGAGGGATCGGTGGTCCTACAGCTGATACCCTACGGCTGGGTGCTGAAGAATGGGGAGCTCATCCGTTCTGTGTTCTCTGCTGATCTTGCGCCTGCAATTGGCGGACACTATCGCCAGGTGGGCAAACTGATCGTTAAAAGATGACACTACCCAGCAGAATCATATCAAATGCAAAATAGTTGATGGAGATGCACGTTTTTGATCTTCTAGCTGCAACAAGCAGCTTGTAGTAGAAAGCAGTAGCTACATCGAAAGTACAAATTGATGATTGACTGGCAGCAAGTACACCATCACAATCTGGCCCTGTAGCAAAGTCGGAGATTGCAGAGGTGTTTAAGCATCTCGTGAAATGACATGGTGGGAGAATACAAGATGTTCATTATGCAGAAGGGGTGAAATAGAGCTGTGTGCTGACGTAATGCCGCTGTTTGCTTGCAGTGGATCAACCCGTATGCGCACAATGCCCACTTTTCAGAGGGCGATTTTGAGGGGGTGTGGAAGAAGAATTGGGGGGAGAGACCTCCCTTCCAGGTATTTACAAAGCTCCTGTGGATCACTTGATGCTAGAAAACTTGGCAACCTGCGATCATCTTGTGCATACGTCAATAAATCTTTCAGCAATACATGACAGATTGCCAGTGGGGGGCATCTGGTAATGTGGCAATCCTTATCCTTACTTCTGTAAGCACGAGAGCCTAGGCATCCCCACCTGCATTTCCTTGCTTTCTGAGGCAGTCTAATTCTTTCTTGTTTACACAGGCGCAACCAACGGATGATCTGCCAAGACCGCATGACCCTGACCCTCCACCCTTCTGGGCATTCCAAAACACCTGGGTGGACATGGAGAGCTTCACGCCTGTGCTGGAGGAGTCACTGCAGCTGGCAAAGATCCCACGCAAGCAGGGAAATGGGGGTAAGTGATAGTGTGGTCGTTTGACGTCTGGCAATCTTGATAGGGATGTCATAATAATGATGATTCGACTTCATCGTTTTGGCATGTATTCTTTGTCTGATGCATTGGTCGATTGTCTTGATTAGCAATGTAGGCAAACGTAGGCAATTGGTTGGTTCTGCTAGAGTGTTGGCAAAAGGCTCTCTGGGTCCATATGCATGCAATTACCAGCATGCATGAGGAATGCCAAGACCATGCCCAGTAATGTTGAATATTGTCCAAAGGATGAAGTTGGTATGCACAGAGGGGTGTCTATGGAATGTCCTTTCCAATAAGCAACCTTATGCAAGGCTGCTTGAATCATTGCCAAGGAACAATGACGAATTGTTGGCCATGTCGATGCTCAGGAAATAGCAAAAGCTCTTTGAGCTTGTCTGTAACGTTCAGAGCTGAATGCATTCAGCACACTATTTATCATGTTGGGATAGTGCTCCGTTCATCTTGCAGATCTTAATCCGTGGCCAAGAAAGCAAAGATAATGTGCTGTGCTTGATGTTCAGGAACCCTTTCAGTATGCTTGCTTCTGTTAGTCACGAGAACCGGGTAAGGGGGGTTGAACCCTGTTCCGCCTGCCGTTCATAAAAACTGCTTCGCCAACATATGAATCGCCGATTGGTTCTTCAAGACACAGATATTCTCACTCCTGCAGTGAACAAAGGGTTTGCACATGTCAATTATGGCGATGACGAACGAGCACTTGTCCAGTTGGTCGTGCAAAAATCCATTTAGAAACAGGTCCGGGCGTGACTCGCCTCTGAATGCTCAATGAAGGCAAGGCTTGAAAGTTGGCTGCCGTTGATAGCATGCTGTGCGCTCCTTCCCAGGAGCACTTTCTGCAAAACGAACGAGGTAAACCAACCTGATGACTCAAAACACCTCACGGAATGCGCAACTCTTGACCTCGCCGGATCTACAGCAAAAACTAAGACACTGCAGTGTCGATTTATACGGAATGTATCAGGAATTAGAGAGTGTAAACCCTTCTCCTCCCCGCAGCAGAGCACTGCAGGTCCAATCAGCCACACTGTATGCCCTTCACTGCAGGAGGAGCGCTGGGACAAGCCCATACCCCAGGATTCCCAGCTGGCAGCTGTCAATGAGACCCTCAACTACATGGAGCGTGACCAGCGCTGGGACTACTATGACCTCTCCAACATCATGTACCATGTAGACACCCTGCACTCTCTTGGCCTGCCGCTGATGGATCAATGTTAATATCGGCTACCCTTGTTTGATGCCCAGTGGACCAAAATCTGACCGTGCTTTCTTTTCTTGGCTTTGATCATTTTTCTCCTTTGCCGTCTCTGTACCCGCGCACTCTGCTAGCAAACCTTGCATGAGGCCCAAGCATCACATTTATGGCTCCAGGACTTTCTTCAGTACAGTACCTCGTCCAAACCTGTGCAGAATGGAGAGTTCCTATTTTTCCAAGAGAAGGACGTGGAAGCAGGGCTGCCAGCACAGCTCAAGCTCAACCGTTACGAGGTGCAGATGGACTACAACTACACGCGCGTACATGCAGGCAACAGGTGAGATACAGTATTGGTCAGAGGGGGGATTGGTGTGGTGTGCAGCTTGACAAGTGCATCTCTCGATGAGTGTGTCCTCACTGGTGCTGCCAAAAATTGATGCAGCACATCCACCAAAACAATGGCATGATTAGGATTTTTGTGCTAGCACTGCAGAGGTCATCTCTGAATGCTGGAAGCCATACAACAAGAGCTTTAAGATTGTCGTGCAATTTTGTGTAGGCACAAATATCCCCAGCATTGCAAAGTTTGGGTTGAGAAACCAGCGCTGCTGTTTGCGTCCTCGGGATGGGACGAGAACATATACGAGCATATATCCAACGGCCTCATGCCTGTCTTTCAAGCTGCAGTTGCAACCGGTCTCTATCAGCTGGGTGAGCCTCCTAGTATCTCCTATCAGAAGTCTGCCGCATTGTTGGCTTGTCTTGGCTTCATTCTCTTGCATTGCTCATTCTCATGCATTGCTCATTCTCATTCAAGAATCGGTGCCCAATCTTCAAATGTCCATACAGTATAGAATAAAGAGGCCGTGTGTCCAGTCTCCTATGGTGCACATGCAGCATTTTCCTGCAGATGAACGCTTTCCGGAAGGTGATGTGCCGGAGCACGACTTTGAGCAGAAGTTCCTGCCAGAAAAGGCAGCTCCCTTTGTGCTGTTGGGTGGGCGAGCTCAGCCTTACAACTGCCCCTGGGCTCACCTGTGGGATTACTTGACCACTGAAAAGTGGCTGCTGCGGCCGGAACTGTCGGGGTAAGAGGCTCCAGGCCATGCAGTTCTCCTCTCTTGTTTCCTCCTCCATTGATGTGCAGTGCATCTGAATGATCTCTGATCCTGGCTTCACACTCTCATGGGTAAAACTACCTCAGTGCCAAGGCAGGATCTTTCCATGTTATCCAAATCACAACCATTTCCATCCCCCAGTTCCTATTATCTATGAAATTGCATACAGCAGGATTTCAGAATTAAAGCTGACAAAACTTACTGAGAAGTTGAGCTCTCATGAAACGCGCCCCGCCCAACACTTCCATGAAAAGCTGTCCTATAATCTTCTGGTATGCTTGTTCTCATTGTACTCAGTTTGAAGGGGTGATAATTGCAGTGAACAAACAATCAATGAAGTTGCATTCAATCACCGCGTTTTTCTGCAGGTATTGCTTCAAACGGATGGTGGTAAGCGAACATGGGACCCTCCGCTTCTTGTATGAGCACAAAGAGCAGCAGCCTGATCCAGCCTGGCAGGCAAGGCTGCGCGGTTGGATGCGCCAGTTCCAGCACTTTGTGGCTCATGCTGAAGAGAGCTATAGGAAAGTGAGGGCCTTGCTTCAGCACACACGCATACTCCCTGAACGAAAAAGCTCAGGCAGTGATTTGGGGCATGGCACTGGCTCCTTTCTGTTTTTTATTATCCAAAAAGCCTCACAATTAATGCAGCCATGTCTTTACTCTGCAGGGGCTGGGTCAATGGCCACCCCAAGCAGTGACAAAGGACTGGGGCATAAAGCGAGTGGTCCTCATCTCGCGCCAACCCAAAAGGGCTAAGGCCAGGAGTATCCTCAACGAGCAGGAGATTGTTGACTTTATCAGCAGCAGGTGAAGCTTCATCTATGAGTGACATGAAGGGGGAGTGTTGCTGCTGTGTGCAATGCCTTGTGCATCCTTTGCAAGGAGCACATTGAGTGTTCAGAACCTTGGCCCGATAGCAGTGAAGGAAGTGGACAGCAAAGTATCGCCCTTTGGTGAAAGCGCTGGCACAATCTTTCATGTATCCACAGGAAAGCTTATTGTCTGATGAAAAGGTGCCTAGGGTCAGAGAGCTGATGTCCATGTGTCAAAGGCTCTGTCATGCATGCTCGCTGCTGGCTGAGCTCAAAGAAACTTATACTGAACTTACAGGAATCCCCCAACACTGATTGTGCTTGCAGGTATAATTGCAATGTAACCATTACTGATTTCCGCATGCCGCTTTCTGAAGCTATTCAGCTGATGAAGCACACCAACCTACTCATCGGTATGCATGGCGCAGGTATTGACCTCAGTCACACTTTGTTTGTGCTGACTTTAGCAATCACATCAGGGACGCAACATAAATGTAAAATGGCTGAATGCGGATGAAGGTCTGCAATTTGCATCATCTGCAGCTTGAAAGAGGAACACATCTCTGTCACTCAGGACATCTGTGAGCATACAAGCCTCTTCTAAGCTGAATGGGGCAAATGAACAGAGCATACAAAAATGAAGGATCCCATCAGATCATTCACTCCTGGTAGAGGCTTGCCCGGCAAGGCTGTGAGTCCAGTGGTGTTTGCCTTTTAAATCCAAGGAAGATCTGACACCCCTTGTTGCGCAGGCATGACCAATTCGTTCTGGCTCAGAGAGGGAACAGTGGTTTTGCAGCTGGTACCCTACGGCTGGGAGCTGAATCCTGGGCAGCTCATGCGGTCGGTGTTTTCCGCCGATCTTGCGCCTGCCATTGGCGGCTATTATCGCGAGGTGTGCAGAAGCTCAGTCAGGAAATGATTGCTCCGTATTTTTCAAGATCAGGGAGTTCACTGCACCAACTATCCGATGGGAGTGGATAGGTGGTGCTGTAATAATGAGGCTGCTGCCGCAGTCAGGTTGTTCTTGCAGTGTGAAAAGTTTGTGCTGACACAATGCCGCTGTCTGCTTACAGTGGATCAATCCGCATGCGCACCATGCCCACTTTGCAGAAGGCGATTTTGAGGGGGAGTGGAAGGAGAGCTGGGGACCAAAACCAGACTTTCAGGTACACAGGCAGCCCTGTGCAGTACTGCATGGATGAAATCATGGGTCTGAATGAGCAGCCTAAATGTTGCTATTTTGCCACTGTATGGCTAAAGGATCTTTCTGCAGTGAGCTGGCCCCAATGCGACCATTATAACCTTGATCTTCAACCATACCTCTTCCTGCTTTACAGGGCACAATTAGCCCATTCTTCTGTGTAGGAGCACCCAACAGAGGACATGCCACTACCGCATGATCCTGACCCTCCGCCCTTCTGGGCTTTCCAGAACACCTGGGTGGACATGCAGAGCTTCACGCCTGTTCTGGAGGAGTCTTTGAAGCTGGCAGACGTTCCACGCCGGCAGGGGGGCAGGGGGGAGTGATGGTGGGATTAGTTAACTTTGCCAATTGTGGTCGGAAGATTCAGCTTGCATCATACATCTATAGAGGAGTGTTCACAGATTTGCATGTCAGGAGAAATTGCAAGTTGTTTCCAAATGAGAATGATGGCCAGCTATTCCTTTGAAAAGCTTGGCAAGTGAATTTTGAGTAAAGCATTTAAACGATTGAGCACCTTGCGGTACTGTATGCTCTGATAGAGCTGAGACCTGGTTGATGAGTGAATTATCAACATTATATTGCTGAGGAATGAATGATGCTTGTGGCGGCAAAGATCAATACCAATTGCAAACAATCTGCAGGACAATCCTTTCCAATACTGCAAGGAGAGGTATCATTGCAGGGATGTGTGGGAAAGAGATGAAGACCTTGAACGGTGTGAATTGCTGCATGCAGTGCTAGCATTGTGCTTTAAATCTCATTGGTATGTCAGAAATCCATCCTTCATCACCGCAAAGTCCTCATTGGTGGATGTTGGCATGCTATAGGCATTTTCAGAGAGACAAAAATTGCATGGTTCTGGTATGTCATGAGCATAGCTCCAGCAAGGCCACCTCCAAAGCCCCTTCCTGCAAGCCTTGGGCATTCCTGTCCCCGTCCCCTATCACCTGTCCGCTGCCAAGCCCGTTGCTCGGCAAGATTGGCAATTCACTCGATCCACAGGATTGGAACAAGTACCTGCTCAGCAGTGAGCTCCGCAGCAGACAGGTGGTAGAGATTGGGGACTGGAATGCCCAAGGCACGCCCAAGGTTGGTAGTAAGGGGCCTCAGAGGTGGCTACGCTGGAGGCTCTGTCAGACAGCTTCTGATCTGGTTGCAGAGCAGCCTCGAAGAAAGATGCCTCAGACCAGTTATTGCCTGTGGCATCCTCCTCGGTTGACAGGCTCCAGCGTTTTTCGAGCTTCCGTTAGTCACAGCCTTCCAAGGGGTTGAGACTTGCGGACATACCGTCCTGAGATGTAGTAGCTCTGCTCCTTGCAGGGCGAGGCACTTAATTCACTTGGTACCTGAGGCAATTACGCAGCGCAAATCAGCCCTGACAATGCGCGCTCTGACATGTACCATCTTCCCGCGACAAGGGGGTTAATCTGCCAACGATGAGAAACACTCCACGCACCGTATCAAATCAGCTGTCATGAGGAGGAAAGGGCGCGGACACTTCTCAGCAAGCTTGACGGGCATCCTCAACGCCATCGTCAGTGAGTTGGGTGAAGATGGCTTTCAGTGGTGAGAGCTGTTTTTCCCATACAAACGCTTCAATCTGTCTCAATCTTTGTAATAAGATGAAGATAAATCAAGCTCTCCCGAAATATGCCCAAAGTAGAGGTGATTACACTACCCGCACTAGAGGAGACAGGGCTGCAACACTGGTGGCACCTGCAGGCTGTCCAGCTATACAAAGCCAAGGCCGTCTAGAGGTGCAACAACAGTGCAGACGGGCTTCTTTGGAATTGCAATGTTGGCTGGTCTGTGGGTCCTGTACTCACAATTGCAGGTGAGGGTCTTGAGGGGATCAGCTACAAATGCTTGCTTGTGCCTTTCTCACATCTAGTTGAGCTATTAATATTCCCAGGTAGTACCATCACCGCATGAAATTGCATGCCTTGCCTATCATTCCTGGCATGGGCGTGAGTTCACCAAATTTTGGCAATGCAGGTTGGACGTAGGCAGCAAACGCAGAGGAGAGTGATAACAGCGCTGTTTCTCTTTGCAGCTTATATGATGACAGTGTTCACCATTCTTGGCACAATGCGGAGCAGAAGCAACGCTCGCCAGCCAATGATATTTGTGATCCTTAGGTGCAGCTGACCATCTCTGCCCCTGCAAACTCGCTGACCTGCTTCCTGATCACATTCGATCAATGCATGTTCTTTCAAGATACACTGCCGTGCTACTCCCCATACCACCAGATCAGAATCAAAAACACCAATTCCAGTATGACAGATACTTCATGACGACAGTGATGCAATCATTGTCCACCCAGGTTGGTGTCTTGCAGGGAGATCATTGAGGCATTGTATCCCCCAGCTCAATCTGCTAGGGCTTCACAACCCTCAAGGCCGTCTCTGATAGACCTGGGACCTGCCAGCTTGCTTCAAACGCTTGTGAGCCTGGTGGCAGCTCCCGCCCTGAACAGGGTTGCCCGCTCTCAAGTGATGAAGGCAATCATCAGCGGCAGAAGAGGTCAATGGCAGCCTTCTGCTATCCACGCACTGCATAAGTGTGTGGCCTGCGACAGGGATGGTCTCATGAGCCATCTGAGAATTTTACTGTACCAGACCTCCGCTGCTCTGGTCGGGCTCAAACAATGGAGGTGCATCTCCTCTGCGGGGCAGTGTGAGGGCAACAAGGATGGGTCATTAAAGCACAGAAGTCTTGCGCATGTTGACCCAGTGGCTGTGCCAGGCTTTGGTTCCAATTTGCTTCAAGAGCCTCAGCCGGCTGTCTGTGGTAGATTTGTCCAAAGCCAGCAGTGGTACAGCAGCGGTGGGGGGCCAATCACGGTGAACATAAATCAACCTTGTTGTTGTGGATTAAATAGGTGTGGATACGGGCTTCACCGGAACACTCGCAAGCGGACATGACTGTCATGTGAGAACTTTTCTTGTAAACGTTTAGAGCCATTTGAATTCAAACGTGGCCAGCCTACCCCTCTTGGGAAGGGAAGGTTGATCAGTCATGATAACGGGACCAACTCTCTTTCCTTGCTTTCCGTTCCATCTTCTCCTAGCAAACTCCAAGTGATCTCGGAAATCTGGTGTTTTAAAACGAGATCCTTTCGCTGCAATATCCTCCAGTACCTTTTGTGTTGCGACATGTATTGCTTCGTAGCAAGAAAGTCGCTTTGATTACCCTCTGAAGCAAGTCCACAGAAATGGCAACTAAAAAGTGGATCAGCTATCTCATGTAGTATATCACTTCAGTCTTGGCTGCTTTACTGCACCTGCAGAATAGGTTGAGTATTGAGGGAGAACGAGGTAAAAAGTGGATCAGCAATCTCATGTAGTATATCACTTCAGTCTTGGCGGCTTTACTGCACCTGCAGAAGAGGATGAGTATTGAGGGAGAACGAGGTACGATTCGTCCTCAGATCACTGAGCTCATTGGCAAGATCTTTGCAATCATTGCTTGTAAAAAGGATGTTCTCAGTTTGCTGGACTGATGTATACTTTCTTCTCTCGGCAGAGGGGAAGACGATGCCCGCAACTGGGAAGAGTACATCAAAGAACAGGATGGCCCAGCAAAGATACAGGTGCTTGTTGTGCAGCTTTGATGAGTCTTGTAGTTCTCAAAGACCTCATGCAGCCTGGATCAAAACATGCAAGATGTATGGAAGATGTATGGTCTGCATGGTCTTTGACATCGGTCCACACACTGAATCTGCTCCTATGCAGAAAATGCGCCCGGATATCTTCATGCTTCTCATGCAGCGGCTTCTAGTATTCAATTCGCCCATCCTCTCAGCCTGTTCATCTCTTGTCACAGGCAACGGCAGAAGGAGAAAAGGGATGATGTTCAACGACAACTGCAAATACTCGCCAGACGACTTGAGAACGTGGAGTTGGTGAACAAGAGCCTCAATGAGAGGAACCGCCTCTTGGAGCGCTTGGCAAGCTTGGGGGACAGCAGATTGGAGTCAAAAAGCAACGTGAGTCCATCTCTGACCTACGTGAGATACCCTTGCCAGCTTCCTGGTCTTCAATCTTAAAATTCAGCAATTAAGAGTTGATCTGTGTTTTACCGTGGAATAGCGTAAGAACATGGGGCAAGACTTACGGTAAGCTTCCTCTGCACAAAGCTTCAGCCTCCAGCTTTGCAAGCTCTCTACACAAAGTACAGACTCTTTCACGGATCTGACTTTGGTCTCTCTTCCACCCAGGTACAGAGTCTGTAATCTGTGAGAGGCCATGCAGTTACAAGCAGATTTGCAGGAGTGACACCCCTAAGTAGACAAGATCTTTGATTCTCTGCAGGCCCAGGAATCCGACAGGGCGCCTCCTTTGACGGCCAACCTCATGGAGAAGAGGGCGGCTGCGATGGCCAAGTTCATCAATACCGTCAGGCGCAACAAGCCGCCTGTGGTCACCGTGGAAGGCCTGACGCAGGCAAGCGTTGCTGATCCTTCTGATTTGGAGACAAGTCCTGGTATGGGATGCTTGGATGCTGTGCTTGGGGTATCTCTTTGTCAGAGCAGATGCCAAACCTCAGCTTTATATTCTACCATGGTAGAGTGATCCTTATTTTTGCACGATTCGTGAGTGAGAAAGAGCTTCAATGACCTGGATTCATGCGGATGGAATGTTGTTGAGGATCTGCGGCTTGCTGTACAGCTTTGTTGCAGCTCTGAAAGGATTAAATGACCTTCTGTAGGCGGTGTGTGAGGACATGGAGCCTCTGAAGTTTGAGTATGTGCACAATCTGACGAAGTTGATGGGAGAGGACCAGAGGGAGGAGCTCACGAAATACATCATGGACGGGGTAATCACATCCCCCTTTTCCCCCTTTTGTCTGAATCTTGGTCATATTATCATATGTTTCAGTGGTCAAAATTGCTGCAATCCGGAAAGGCAGTAGTAGAATGGGCCTGGAATGAGTAGTCGGTGCTGTTGGGAATGAAAATTGGCTTTAAGGGACAAGGCAAGAATCCTTCATTTGACAGAGGGGGAAAAAAGGGGGTGAAGACAGTTGAGCAAGCATTTGCAGCTCCTCTACTACAGAGAGGACTCTCGAAGACCACATTGCATTCTCAAACTGGGTCCATGCCCGCCGATGGCTTTTTCGCACTCTGCGGGTGAGAAGGGATAAATGGGGCACAGTGGGGATAAGGGATTAATGGGGCATGGTTCAAAATGGCAGGGCCTAGATTGTAGGCTCGATCTGCAGCCGGATAGAGGCGGCTATCCCTCTCACCCGCAGAGTGCGGAAAAGCCACTCCCCAGTGATTTGCTTGTGGCTGTTATAAGCTTTTGCACAAACCTGCAGCTTGATGTCAGGGATGAAATTAATCTTATGTACATGCTGGATTGGGAGCAGGGTCAGGGCCGGCGGGGGGTTGTGGGGTGGGGGGGTTTTCCAAATAAGAAGCAACTTGTTGCGCGCTCAAGCTCCCCTGCTGTGTTTCAAACAGCGTTCCCCCAAAAAACCTCAACTCTTGCCTCGGCACCTGCAGCGCAAGGCGAGGGAGGAGATGATGGAGCTGTTCGACCTGCGGGACCTGCCAACGGAGGAGGGCTTCAGGCGACACCACAAGTCGGTGCCCATCCCCTTCAAGATGAGCATGGTGCACGCCATGCAGCTCAGCGAGGCGCAGAAAGACCAACTCCTGGAGGCCAAACGCTCCATGACGCTGGAGTACGATGCTATTATCTCGGCCAGGCTGCGGTCAACCGAGGAACTGAAAAGGGTGAATGTTGGACCCTCCTTCCCCCGCTTCCTTCCACCTGCTGGCTGCCAAGCATGCAAGGAGGATGGTGTACGATACCATCATTTGCACTAGGATGCAGTCCAATGCCTTTCTTATTCAATCGTCTTTTTAAGTCATTTCAATCTGTAGGACTGGTAACAAATGATTGGAAGAGACTCAGGAGAGCTTGAAAATTGACAAATCAAAGCTGAGCTTGTCTGACATCTGTGCCCGAAGATGTGTTGTTGACAGAAGTACAAGACACTTGTAATTGATGCACTCATGCACATCTCCCGTGGTGAGAGGCAGGACTGAGTGTGGCTGTGCTGTGGCCAGAGTGGGAACAACGTTTCGATGAGCGCCAGCTGTAACGTCAGCGACAAGAACTATGTCACGGCCCTCATGGATGGGCTTGAGGCCAATGAAGCCTTCATGGAGAGCCTCAAGGCAGAGCACAAGTGCCTGCTGCGGTTCTACGCGATGTGTGCTCAGGTTGGACGTTCGTACACCCTGCTTTTTCCAGTATCACAGTTCATGTCCACTATTTTTCTCTGAGTGCAGATGAGATTGCTGAATATATCGGTGTGATAGGATAGAAGTGGGAGAAGGGGGGGGGGGGTCCCCCTGGGAGAGAGGAGATGGGTCTGTGATGTTTTGTAAACGCCTTTTACGGTCACAATTTTGATTCATTTGTGAGTTGCTTTGAGGCGGGGACAAAGGCTCGTGCACCTTCCATCCTGCTGTTGAGAGAATTTTCTCAGACTACCCCTTTTTGGGAAGAGCTTGGAAGAGATGGTCAAAGAGCGTTGAGGTTTCAGCAGCCTGCATCACGCTGTAATATTATTATCGATTGCCCCATTGTGGTGTAAGAGCACTTCTCAGACAGAGTCCATGTTGAAGTCCTGCTTGTTTCACAGCTGGTCACGCCCCTGCAAGAAGCCCGCTGCCTGGTGGAGGGCTACGCGGACGGCATGTGGATGGACTTCTGGGTGCTGCCCATGATCATTGAGGCAGAGAGGGGCAACTCCCTGCCAGCCTGGCTGAAGGAGTACAACAAAGAGGGCACCTACAACCTGCCCCTCAAGACTCTGATTGGCGCCAACCCCTTCCCCTCTGCCACAGAGTCCAGCAACGCCGGTGGGCTTTCGGGTGAGGCATGGTTCCACTAAAGCGAGGCTCTTTGCCTTACAAAGACAGAAATGAGGAATTATAGAAGGCTGGAGCTCAGGGCATGCAAGCGCCAGAAGCGGAATTTGAAGATGCAGTCTGTACTGCTGCAGAAATTTACCTCCTTTGTTCAACAAGCTGATGCTCATCTGACTGCAGGGCAAACTTATCTGTGATCTGAGACTTGCGAGGTTACAATATGACTGCTCTGGCCATTTAGAAAATGGCAGCGCTTAGAAATGGACCACACGGCTGTAAGCATGAACCGGTGTCTACGCAGCAACACCTTCAAACATTAGCATGCATGGAAAGTAAAGTGTCTTCAATGATTGCAGCAAATGCAGGGATCAGCCACAACTCGTCAGGCAGCGAAGCGTGTGCGTTGCAAGTGGACGGAGCTGTGAATGAGGCGGACGACTTCTTCTCCAGTTTACCGTTGGATTATGGAATCGGTGAGCCTCCCGTCTTGCAATGGTCAGACCATATCACTGCTAGCGGTGTATGAGCCTTTCATTATATCAGGGGAGGCGCTCCTCTGATTTGTGTGCTATACATGGTTTTCTGCTCTGTCCTGGGGCTTCCTGTTCAGTTAATGTCATTAATTAGACCATGTACAAGGCCTAACAACGATTCCCAGGGGCCAAAATGGAGTAGGGCTTGGGAACAGGCTGATGTGATGCCGGTCTTCCTTATGTTTTGAATCAATGAATGTGCATGCAGGATTCGACAGTTGCGAAACAGACATCTTAGCGCAGCTCTTCCCATCAGTTGCCACCTGATGAGCCACAGGAGAGGACTGGAACACTGTCCTAATAATGCATTTTCTTGCTTTCAGAAATTCTTTCGAGGCACGTGTACAAGCCTTGCAGCTTTTGCCTATCCTGTGCATTCCTCCAGGCTGATTGATTTGCAGTCAGAACCCCTAGTGCAGAAGATGATGTACACATCATGATCGTGCTATTAAGGACCACCTGGAGATGTTGTGTTCTTGATGCTTTCTTTCAACGACAATTGCTTCTCTTGAATGTTCTCTTTTCCCGCTTCTTCCCCCCTCGGCCCGAGGCTCACCCCCCACTCACTTCACTCAAGTAATCAACGTTACGAGCGGTCTGGCAATCGAAAAGCCGAGCTTGTCGCTCGAGATTGTTGGGAAGGATGGTGGAGGTACAGCAAGCGCCTGTCGTTGAGCTGCTAGCGCCGCAAGGCAGACGCATCGTTCTCGAGAATGCCAAGGACTTGCATCTCAGGGGCTACGATGGGAAGGTGATTGAGCAGAAGCGGACGTTAGATTGTTTCATTAGTGTCGATGCCAGCACTGTACTCCAAGTAGGCTTTAAAAGCTCGTTGTAGGGTGCGCCCTTTCCTAATTCGAGCACTTGCAACAATCGTGCACTGCTGTTAACGTTTTTTGCGGCATTATGAAGGGGAATTTGCCTCTTACAATCCGCGAGAGAGACCTACCCCTCGCGCAAAATTGCAGTGTTTTGGGGGATGTGCGTTTTCAATTGCTAGAAAATAACTCACATGGCTCACATCTGATTTGTAGACAAGAGACTGAGATTAGTTTAGAAGTGTGCTTGAATATTTTGAGCTTTGCAAGCTCGCACGTAGAGGACTGAGATCTCAGAGCTCTAATCAGCATTGATGGGTCAACATAGAAAACAAAACCTGAAATATTTATCCTCCTCTGCAGTTTGACCCTAAGCTTCACTTGGAGTATTCGCCGCCAGCAGCTGTTCATACCCTGACAGAGCTGGGCTTGGATGGCATGGCCGGAAACAACAAGAGCAATGCGGTGGCAGTCTCGGACATTGCCTACACCAATCCCTTCAAGCTGCTCTCCATGGAGGGTGTCGAGGTATTCATTGATGCATAATGGGCTGATGCATGCTCCCTCTTGGTCATGACCATTTGCTACATAAATGTGGTTTGCGTAGCCTTTGTCTGTGCCTTTGAGAGATATTTGTATGCTTATAATGTCCCAATTGCATCCCCCCACCATGAAGACATCATTTCAAGACAGAGACCCATCTCTATTCAAGAACTCCCGGAATTCCAACTTTTAAGGAGACAACAGAGGCCAATGTCGTCAGGAATTGTGACTGTAATTAATCCAGCCAAGCGCAATACTGCCTTCATTTTCTAAAGCGTGTCATTGTGTGCAGGCAGTGAGGAGGGAGATCTTCTCCAAGAAGGTCCTGGACTCGTGCACTCAGCAAGTCAGCAATCAACAAGGAGAAGCCCTTAAGTACATGTGAGCTTAACCCGCACTGCTTCACACATGAGATCCAACCAATCCTCAGCATGGAAGTACCTTGCTCAAATACATCATTTCATGCACACCAGATCTGGATTTGCATGGCTGCTTCAATACAACTTGCAGCTGAGAAATTGATATGCTAACTCTCGTGAGAAAGGGCAAATTTCTGATGCGTTGCACCAGTGCAATGCACTTCTAGCACTTCCAATGTTGAGGCTATATTAAAGCAATTACACACACCAGGTAAAACCTGCGTGTTAATGGCAGGTCAATCAGGAACCCAGGGAAGCAGAGCAGCTTTCTGCTGGATATGTGGCGATCTCCGCTGACTCAGGCATGCATCGACGACGCTGTTGGGGGCTACAAGTTGGTGCCCACTATGGACCACGAGTGCAGCCATGCAAATCTTCAGGTATCAAAAAGGCACACACACTACAGCATTGAATTGCTGGTAATTTGCGGTGACAATTGCCCGCAATTGTTACACAAAAGCTTTGTAAAGGTCAAGAGATAATAAAACTTGAGCTTCGAATTCTGCATGCACAAGGGAGCAAATATGTGCTGAACAGTTGCCAATCAAGCAGTTTCTTTTAAACTTGAGCAAGTCGGCAGCATTTCTACATGCCCGCTGCTTCTTGGCCAATTGCTGCCATCACCATCGCCTTAGGTGCCAAATCTGGACATCAGAATCTGATGCTGCAGATTCCCCAGATGCAGCTTGACGCAGAGGCTCAGGACGGGTGGCATACCGATGGCAACGCCCAGTTTGTGGTGGTGGTCATGCTGTCCGACCCCAGGAACATGCTGGGGGGAGAGACGGAGGTCCGCTGCGGCGATGGCAGCATTCGCAGGATCACCTACCCTGCCGCCGGATACGCTGTCATGCTACAGGTGCACCTGCCGCCTCACTTTGCGCATATTCACAACCCCTTTTGTGTCTTCCAAATAGTTTCAATTCCTCAATTTTTCCAAAGTGCATTCCCTGCACAATTGTGCAGGGCTGCAATGTGCGCAAGTAGTCTCTATACTCAGCATCCCTTCAACCTGCATTCCTGAGTTGAAAGCCTGGGTGGTGTGCAGGGCATGGTGGTGCATCACAACGTCAAGCCAGTGCTGTCAGCGGAGGGAGCCATGTCTGGGGAGCGTCTCACCATGGTAAACTGCTCTTTTTTGCAGTAGCCAATTGCCACTTGAGCTGTGAGGGCTATTGCTTCCAAAGTGGAAAGCTGTTTCAGACCAGACTGACTGCATTGCTGTTGAGATCTGGGGAATGCCTATCCTGAACCTCATATAAGAGTTGGAGTGTATAGAAGATGAAATGCACACTACATATTATTTTCTTGGTGCCAGATTGGAGATGTATGTGGATTACACGAGAATGAAGGATGCACTGTGTCTAAAATGTGGGATTCAGGGTCACACTGCCAGTGTTGCCTTCCAGGTCACATCCTTTCAGCCAGCTAACTACAGAGAGCCTCAGCAGAGCATCGTAGGCTACCTGCGCAACTACTCTGATGAGGAGCAGGTGAATCCCCCGGTCCTTGCTGCACGTTTCCTCACAGCAGCCGCAGTTTCTCTACAAGAAACCACATCCCTGTCCAGTGGAAAATTTCCCTGCAAATTAAACCAGGACAGCAAACTTCGCTCGTTGAATTACAGCCTGTATCATAATTCATCAGCTGCCTGTTGCAGTTGCTGGGGGAGTGGGCGGAGTGGCGATTCAAGGTCATGTCAAAGCGCCTGGCTGACGCTTCAGCTAAGGTGGGTAACATGCTACCCTCCTCTCACCCTGTTGATTTTGTCTCGTGAGAATCGGCATTCTGCCCCCACTCCCCGGGCGTACCAATCCCCCTTTGCGCAGCAATCCCCTTTTGCAGCCGCCTCCATGCAGCCACACAAGTAAGCCCTTGTCTTTGGAAAGAGTGCATCGTTACCATGTCTTCACAGGAATAGAGTGCGCCCCACAACCAATTTGTTTCACCCATCTGACCATGATTGTTATCTTGCTGTGCAGGTCCTCAAGCAATCTGCAGCGCAACTCATCCAACCTGAGCTCCAATGCCTCGCGGGGTTCCGGAAACAAGGCCATCAAAGCCAATGGCAAAGGCCCACCCTCCAGGGAATCCGCCACAGCAGACGCCAAGCTGAGAGA
>QAXI01000443.1:989398-1003127 GCA_004335615.1 Chloroidium sp. JM | reverse complement strand
GGGCGTTCACCACTGACGAAATTCGTTTTGCCCAGCACAGGCGTACGACGTGAGAGGAGACAGGCAGGTTTCTGCAATTCGTCAAGCAGAGTGTAGTGAGGCGGCTGTACATACAGCTGTAATGCTGTAGTGCCTGGCGCAAATTATTTCGAGGGCATTTGGAAGAGGGAAGGAGCTTTGTTTCTTGCCAGGAGCATGGGGAAAAAGCAAAACCCAGAGTAATGCGGCAGAATCATATTAAGAAGTATGATCGCACAATCCAGGCACGAGGAAGGGAGAAGGAAGAGCTTGGGGGGATGGGGGGAATATCAGTCCTACCTCGCCAGGTCCAAGGCAAAGGTGTCATCATCCTCCCCCGCGATGACATCATCCAGGCTGGCGATCCAACGCAACCTCTCACCATCCACATCCTCCTCCCTGCCAGGCTGTGCCCGTCCTGCAGTGTTCCTTCGTTCGAATAAATGAAACCAAAAAGGAACAGGGGTGACTCATGGTTCACCGCGGCATGTTCTTGGATGGATATGCTTTGCATGTTTGGTCCCAGTAAAGACACCATGACAATCCTGTGTATGTTCAAAAAAGTACAAGCCTCCATTGCCGTGTAGCTTTTTGCCAGGAGGCTTCTACTCTGTTCTCATTGCTTGTGCATTCACCCCCTGACAATCAAGATTGTTTTTGCAAGAAAAATGATGCCTGCCAACTGATTGGATTTGGTCAGGCTACAAAAACCTTAGTGAGGGGGAAAGGAGGTGCGACCTTCGGTAGGTACCGCTGGCGATTCAATGTGGGACCGCTTGCGGTGGTGATGACGGTGGTGGTGGTGGCGTGTCTGGGGCGCAGCATCCACGCTGGAGGTTACAGCTTGGTCCGCACTGCAAAATACCAAGTTGCCATTCACTGAAGGCACACACGTTGTGGGGCCGACCATTTCCTACGCCCGCCTCCTTGCAAAAGTGATTCTGTACCTGTAAGCCAGACGGCAGCAGGGATACTGATGAGTCAGGCTTGCAAGCCTGGCAGGGGAAAAGCAGTAGGCAAGCAAGACATCAGCAACTCGAATTACAGTCCTTTCCCAAGATTTTCCACATCCCCAGCTGATCATGTTAGCTTCCTTTGGGTGGTCTCGGCGTTCATGACAGCTGCAGCAATTGAATGCTCTGTAAGCGGAAGGGGATATGGCGATTCAATGGCCATATATATCCTCAGGCATTATGATAACACCCCCCCTCTCTTCCCCAACCCTTTTCCTGGCAGGGGACTGCTACCTGAGCCTCTGGCTGATGTCCGCCTCCAGGCTGTCTTCCCCTGCTTTCCCCTTGTGAGCCCCAGCAGGAGGCTTGATGAAAGCCTCTTCATTGATGTCCAGCACCTGGACTGACGTCTCCAGATCCTGTGCATCACAATTCCACAAAATCAATCACCATTCTGTGATTTGCGGCCATTGGCAGCTTGACTGATGAAATTCTTCACCCAAGATGAGAATTATGAACCCGCTTGACCTTTCTGCGCGGCAGGTGCGCTGTTGATAGTAGTTTGGCTTACTATTAGCTTACTTCAGTGTGCATGCTAGTCTTATCAATGTAATGTAGTTCGCAATATGCGGCTGGTTGATTCCCTTTCTGCTGGCCAAAGGTAGAGCGTACCTTGAAGAGGCACGGCCCCCCTTTCTGACGATCATGCTTACTCAAAGTCCTCCTTGGACCCTGCCTCTACAAACAAAGAAACGGCTTCAGCTTCTAATGATCACCTGCTTGTCCATCAAACGTGCGCTAGGGGTCTCATACTCTCTCATGCTTTTGCTTTCAATTTCTTGTTGTGCCTACCTGCTTCTCCTTCCTTGTGAGCTTCTGATCTGCAAATTTCACAGACTTGTTCCGTTTCTCCTTGAAAGAGGCGTTTGCTTCGAATCTCTCCTGTCTGCTAGAAGGCCGTGAGAGGCCCTCAGCCTCCTCCTGATCAGTGGCCACCATCCCCGCCTGCAGATATGCCCGAGCAGGTCATGAGTGCGAGCACCACATCATCCCAACTTGGCAAAGTCAGTCCATTTCTTAGGAATGAATTCTGATTTGAGTGATCTTCCAAATGATGCAATCGGGGGGGGTGTCGAAGTGACCTATTCTCTACTTGGAAGCGTCCAGAGATATATTCTATGCGCGCCTTGCGGTTCCTAAAGCTAGGTCAAGGGGCCTCACCAGAACGGTCTTAAAAAGATTTACATTACAAACAAAACTTGCGTCCCAAGCGCATCGGTTTCGGCAAATTAGTTAGGCAAATTAGTGCCTCAAGAGGCTCTCCCCCGAAAATTACCTGACTGTGGGGTGGGGTGAGGTGTGGGGTTTCACAATTTCGAAAGCTATTCACAGTGCTTCATCGCTTGGACGGTGAAGAGCACTTGCTATGGTGACTGTTGGATGCCTGAGAGAAAGATGATTGTGGATACAACAACATCTTCCATGGACTGCAACATTTCAGGAACCGTTCTCGCGTGCCTCCAAGCGCCAGCCTGATCTGAGTGCTGATGGGTCATGAAGGATCAGACATCTAGACACCTGACAGGGGAGCGTGAAACTTACTTGTAGGTCAAGAGCTGTGTATTTGCTCATTTTGCAGCTCTATGAGGGCTACATCACATGCTCCGAGCTGTACATCTGTACCATCACATGTGATGGACCGCCCCCAGCCTCATGATCTGATCAGCCTCCCCCTGATCATGACCTTCCCCCTTTTCCTCTTCGCCCCATCTTGCGGCACGATGCCCCCTCCAGCCCATTTGATCAGATAATGCACGAAGCTATTACCCACTGTGAATGACAAAAGGGCCATCCCACAAGGCCCCTTTCTAAGATTCCCGGCTGTGCATCCGCAGCTTCCCTGGCGCTCTGCTGACCACTCTGTTCTCAGCTATAGACTATGTCCTGCCATCTAAGCTTAAGTGAGCTCAGCTTCAGAGAGCTGTGTAGTGTGTGCTATGCAATTTTGATTTCAAAGAGAGGAGGCAAAGCTGCCACCCTGGCTGTGGAGGTTCTGCCCGCTTGGCAATTGGCAGTTGCGCCAACCTCAACACCTTGGAGTGCATCCATACCTCGCCCAACAACACGGCATTGATCAGCGAATGCGTGCACTACTTTGTAGATCTATCGACTTCCATCAGAGATCGAGGTTTCTACGAGGCACTGAGATCGTTGGCCGACCAAATACCGTCGAAGAGTAGATATATTTAGTGTCAGACAGATTTAGAACACATTTCTTCCAGGAAAAAACCGATCAATGATGCGAAGATTCCATCTCAGCCAGTAAAAAATAGCCAGTGAAAGCAGTCGATCTGCCTTTCCTGCTTGGCCCAGATAAAAGGAGAGGCCTGCGATGTCAGGCGGAGGCACGGCTGGAGGGCGCATAGCTCCTGGCGTGGGCTCCAATCTCATTGGGCAGCACGCCCAGGATCGAAACCAAGATGCCACAGTGTATGTGGGAAACTTGGACGTCCAGGTACGTACAGTCTGCTTCATTCAAATGGTCAGACTATCAAGAGATGCTCTAAGAGCAAATTTCACACAAGGGGTTCCATGCAAGGCACACCCTGACACCAGAGAGTAAATCCTGCAGATGACTGAGGAGCTTGTGTGGGAGCTGTGCACACAGGCTGGGCCCATAGGTGGGTGTCTTCCTTTCACCATCTTTGGGGAGCACCTGTGTATGTTTCCGCTGGGGAATGCTCCTGGGGCTGCCGGTAATTGCAATGCACACATAATGCATCATTGGCCAAATTTGCTGAATTTGGAAGACAAGAGGGAACAAGGATAAGGCAGCTTGGCGCAAAGATTGGAAGGAGGAACGACGCACTGATCAGCAAAGCCTGGTGGTGCAGCCAACGTCTACTTGCCGAAGGACAGGGTGACCAATCAGCACATGGGGTACGGCTTTGTGGAGTTCAGGAGCGAGGAAGATGCCGACTATGTAAGCCACCCCTTCACCTGCAGTGCATTCTTCGAGCAATCATTCTGCATGCTGAGATGACGAGCATGGCCAAGAAGCTCTCAAATGTGGATGTATGGGGTCTAAAAATAAATCCCAGGGGGCTGCTGTTCTGTAATGGTGCCAGAGAGAAGACGGGTCAAGCCTTGTAAAGGGGATGCGTGTTGCTGCAGAGCATCAAGATTCTCAATATGATCAAGCTGCATGGCAAGCCCATCAGGGTGAACAAGAGCAGCCAGGACAAGCGCTCCCAGGAGGTGGGAGCCAACCTATTTATTGGGAACCTGGACCCTGATGTTGATGAAAAGGTACAATACCCCTTCTTTCCCCTCCCAGGGGCAATTCCAGTGTACTCAATTCCTGAATTCTATATTTTATAGTGATCAGCTTTGCAGTGTCTGACAAAAGGAATCGCTTTGCAGTTCTTCTTGTTCCATCGTCAGCACTCCTCTAATTACCAATGCAGATCAACCCCACTCACTACCAATTCAACAAAGGAGCTGACAGTGATGAAATTGCAGTGCTCCAAGCAATCCCTCAAATGCAGACATTCAGACCATTTCAAGTCTATTTTCTTGCATTCTGTCCCATCTCCACCAACAATATTACAAGCAATGGGCATGCTGTGACGCTATTCTTAAATCTGCCCCATTATCCCCTCTGGTTCAACAGCAAACCTGCTCTGCCCTCTTGTCCCTTGCCACACCCCACAGAGGCCGAACATGGTGCTGTGCAGCTCCTGTACGACACCTTCAGCGCGTTCGGCATGATTGTGGCTACCCCCAAGATCATGAGGGACCCTGACACCGGCCTGTCCAAGGGGTTCGGCTTTGTCAGCTATGAAACGTTCGAGGCCTCCGACGCAGCCATAGAGGCCATGAACAATCAATACCTCATGAACAGGTGAAATCCCCCCTCCCCCAAAATTTTATTCGTAAGACAATGGTGCACTTCTGTACACGTGTCAATCATCATGGAGGAAAATCTACACAGCAAGCGACTCTGGTACTGGAACATATCTCCAGACCATACTGTCCTCTTGGCTTGCCTCCCAATGCCTCGGAGTAGGACCAGCCAGCTGACCCCACCCACCCTGCCCCAGCGGTTGTTGAACCATGAATGTAAGGCGCGAACCATCGCCCAGTCTCACTGTGTCAGAAGATGCAATGACCGCGTGAAATGGGAAGGCAAAAGGGTTCTGTTTACATCACTGGCTCTGTGTTGCAATGATGTAATGTGATTGCGATTGCCTCTAAAAGCAAGGTGTGAACGATGCAGGGCCATCACGGTGGGCTACGCTTACAAGAAAGACACAAAGGGGGAGCGGCACGGCACCCCTGCCGAGCGTTTGCTGGCGGAGCAGATGCGGAAAAATCTGGCCGCCCAGAGCAGACCAAACACCCTCTTTGCCACAGGTAAGCCCCAACCCTCTTTCCTCGTGAAATGCGTGTTGGAAATCGCAGGCCAAGAATACCTCACGAATGGTCATTAATAGAGAAGTTGCATTCATTACAGGGGTTGTTCATCACAAGCTTTCTTCTGCTGTGTTTGTCTCCGATCATGGAGTATGATTGTACAAATGGGGCGAGCGACGCTCTCTCTAACCTCATGTGATGGCAAGATTCCTCATGTCTTTTCGGTCCTGATGCAGGTGACAGAGAATCAGAAGGGACATGTGAATGTGGCTAAAAGAGCGTTATACTGTTGTTATCAAGGCAATCGCTGAAGGACCTTGTGCCACTCATAATGCATCCTCCACACTCTCCAAAATCCAGTCTGCAACTCCACCATTCAAGCCACCATGGACCTGACCCTCTCGGCTTTTGCAGGTCCGAAGCAGGAGGGGGACATGGGCGAAGTGCCGGCACCCCCACCCCCTGCCCCCACAGCCAACGGGGCTCCTGCCCCCCCTCCCCTTCCCATGGCCCCTGGGGCTCCCCCTCCACCCGCTCCCTGGGCGCAGGGCCCCCCTCCCATGTACCAGCAACAGCCACCCCCAGGCCTCCCCCAAATGCAGAACTTCCGGCCGCCACCCCCCATGGTAGGACACCTGAATCACTCACCGTAATTTTCCTAGTAAAAGATCCATGTGAAATTACAAGCGCGGGAAACTCAGTATCAAGACTTACAAATGGCAATAAGAGTGTGACAAGTGGACGCCCTGCCAGGAAGGAGAAAGCAAAAAAGCCCCCCCCCCCCCCGCCCCTCCTTTCTTCCCCCCAGGATATGTTGGCCCGTCCAGGAGATGTTCAGACTTTCTCAGCGTTCAGAGTCTGTTGCCTTTTGCAATCTGATGGTTTGCATTAACTGCCGATAGCGACCTTCCCATCCCCATTTCTCATGTACAAGCCACCCACGTGCTGCAGAGACTGGATCATGTCTGCTCATCAAGCTGTCACATCAAAACGAATGATATCTACCTGTGTCTGCAGGGACCCGGCCAAGCAGCACCCCCACCCTGGGCACAGGGGCCTCCCCCTCCCATGGGGTCTCGCCCCATGGGTTCGGCACCCATGAGACCCCCCGGGCAGCCCGGCCCTCCCCCCATGGGGATGCCGATGCCCGGCCAGCCTGGCGCCCCCCCTCCGTGGGCACAAGGACCCCCCAGGTGCGCCTCACTGAAGGGAGCATTGGCTGTTTTCAAGCTGCGGTTGTGCATCTCTATGTCTTGTGTGCAATAATAAAAGGCATACCAGGCATTGTGGGTGAGCAATGGATGGGGTAGAGCTCATTGCTCAAGTCCATTAAGCCACCTCTTTTGGGATATCTGAGTTGAATCACGAGTTGTCTTGCCCCTTTACACACCCATATATTGATGATGCTGCTCAATTTGAACTGTGAAGGTCTCCAGGGAATGAATGCACCGGGGGAATGTGCCCTCCAATAGGATGTGCAAAAATTGGCAACAGGAGGTATGTAGGGAACGTCTTGTCGCTGACTCAGGCCTTTGTCGAGACACAGACATATTTTAACGCCCGCACTCATTGCTTGATGTGGGATCGTTCATGATACTTCGCTCAAGCAGAACACCTGTCCGTCCTCGCAGGGGTCCGCCAGGGCAGCGCCCGCCCCCTCCTCCGTGGATGCTGCAGGGGGGGAGACCCCCACAAGGGATGCCGCCCGGAGGCGCCCCTCCGCCGGGCATGCCCCCTCCCCCCTTCCCCTACCAGCCAAACGGTATGCGGCCACAGGGCATGCCGCCCCCGCCGTTTGGGCAGAGGCCGCCCCCCATGCAGCGCTAGCCCACCCCTCCAGGCATTCTCCTCGGTGTCATGCATGTGGTCGAGGCTGCTTCCTCCGGATGAAGCGTTTTTTTTTTCGTTGTTCGGTGTTGCTTGCCGTGAGTCAGGAACAGTGCCACCTGCTTGTGCCGGATTGCTGCCGCGGCTTGGTGCTTTGTCATTCAGAGGCGTGTCCGTTGTCAGAACGTCTCAAGTTCTGCTTTACGAGAGCTTGTGAGATCAGTGCAAGCTCTGTGGCCAGCATCTACCCAACAAGAGTGGGGGCCATGAGGAGATCGCTCTTCTCCTCAGCTCCTTCCATTTGAGAATCGAGTAAGAGAATAAAGAGAGGGGTAAGGGGGGTATTGACTCCTCTCACTTTAGCCGAACATTAGGATGGATTACTCGCTTCAGCTGACGTGAAATATCCTTCGAGCAGGCCATCTTTGTGCCCCCGCAAAGTTTAGAAGGATCTGGCACTGGCTGTTGAGCTCATACATGCTGGTGAAGGATTCGGAGGATGCCGTGCAGCCATAGCGATGCAAAGGTAGGGAAGCAGTATGCCTCATATTGCAATGCTGGTGACGAAAGAAGAGATCAAATGTCCACGGGAAGACACATGCAGCAACGAAACACTTCAGACGGGAATTATATCTGCTGGCCGTGCACGTTCAACTGCTGTGGTCGACGCTGCTTGCCTTGGTCGCAGGGGAGAGAGGAGGGCTAAGCTAGAAGCCAAAAAGAGGCTAGCCAACGGAGGCCACAGTCCAACGCTTGGGATCACTGAAGATTCTCCTCAAGAACCCAGACCTAGAGGTCGAGCGACCCCCAAACGGGGCAAAAAGAAGGAGGGAGGAACTCCAAGACGGGCGATCAAGAAGGAGGAGCCTGAGTCAGGTAAATTTTTTGAACATCACGTTGACTGCAGTGTGCCCAATACCTCTGATCAATTTCGGACTCCTGCCCCGGACTGATGGCCGGATCTACCCTTATTGAGCGAAGCGAGATGCGCCTGCCGAGTTTCAGGTTCCTTCCAGTAACCAATGTGCCATGGTCGCCAGCATCCCACTCGCCAACAACTACAACCCACAATGTCACCCACAGATGAATGCACATTCCTTCGCGTTGAGCAAACGCCATTGGAGGATGATTTCGGCCTGCAAGGCCTTGGCAGCCCTGAAGTGTACTCACGGCACCCACGTGTGCAGACCAACTCTTCACGGACCCTGAGCTCAAGGTCCTTGAGGCCGAAGGCTGCGGCAGCTCCTCGGATGAGGAGGCAGATGTGGCGGTGAAGCAAACCCCTGCAAAGTGAGCAGATACCCTTCCTCCAAGGCTTACTTATCTGCACGGACTACTGGGCTTTTCCCGGTCACCCATCTGTTGAACGAAGAAGAGTGGGAAAACTTTCATCGAAGATGACAAACAC
This sequence comes from Chloroidium sp. JM, assembly GCA_004335615.1. NCBI lineage: Eukaryota > Viridiplantae > Chlorophyta > Trebouxiophyceae > Watanabeales > Watanabeaceae > Chloroidium > Chloroidium sp. JM. The sequence goes on along the minus strand of QAXI01000443.1, from coordinate 994,505 downwards.
TCAATCACTTGGCGCAGAGGCATCCTAAATTCTGCGACGTCTCACAACGTCCCTCTTGGTCTGTTGTGCTGTCTGCTCCAACAAAATGAGCTGGGTGGTGGAAATGCACATCCCAAGGACCTACAAAGAGATTGTGGGATCAGCTTGCATCCAAGGCAACTCAGGATTGTGCCGCTGACAGGGATCTATTTTTCTCCGCAGGGCGAAGAAAGTGGGGACTCCCAAAAAGATGAAGCCGGCGCCCAAGGCGCAAAAGGATGCCGCGGGCGGCGGAGGTGAGGAGGAGGAAGATCACTTGCTGCCGGTACCCCCCAAGGTGCAGGTGGGGGGCTCCCCCCTGTTCCATGTGGAGAACCGGCTGGGCAAGGGAGGCTTCGGTCAGGTGTTCAAGGGGAGGCGCGCCCGACGCCCCGCAAAGGACTCCAAACCTGCAGAGGTGGGCCTAAACCCCCTTTTCCCCCTCCCAATCCCCCATGGGCTTGGCAATTCTCTAGTGGCATTGTATACGTCTAAAGCAGGACAAGTTTCTCTTGGAAGTCCTTGCCCTTACACAATCATTGATTATGCACTTCTAGTCATCGCTAGAGACGAGAAGCCACCACCCCCCTCTCCCACCCCGGGGTGGGATGGAAGATTATTATCTAGGAAGAGGGGGGATTGACCAATCCTCAATGGAATGCCCTTCCTGCTGGGGTGTCATCATACCCTTCGCACACAAACACCTGTGCTTCATTTCCAAATCTTGTTGCTCTGCAGGTGGCTCTGAAATTTGAGCACAAGACGAGTAAGGGGTGCGTGTCAAAAGGCCCGCCTTATGAGTGGACAGTGTACCAGAATCTGGGGGAGACGTATGGTGTGCCCAAGCTGCACTACAAGGGCCTCCACAGCGACTTCTATGTCATGGTCAGCTCCACCATGCCTTACCACCCGTTCTGGCCCACATTGCTGAGTGCCCTTCTTGTTTCACTGGTCCATGATAGGCTGGAGGTGTTCAGCATCGAGTTGGCGTGTTGTAGCGCAGCGGGGAATGCAAATCACAGGCTGCTGTGCCAAGCTCAAATTTGAGGAGTGCATTTGGGAAGCTTGGTGCTTGTATTGATGGTTATTGCATCCTTTCATGCTTCAATTGTGCATGTCAGGGGAAAACCACCAAGGAAGGCTACAAATTTTTGGGCAGAACAATGATCATGGAGACAGGGCAGCTTTATGCTGGTTTTGCTTGCCAATTCTCAGCGCGTGGAAATAGCTTCAACAAAAAATGAAACATGCCGAGGGCCATCTCCCTCTCTCCGGCATGCAAGGGATGGAAGGGCAGTGAAGGCTTAGCCGCAGGGCGGGGGTGGGGGGGGGGGACCGCAAATGATGGCTGCGCTGACGCAACATCTGCTACCTCCAAGGACGCTGCAGAAAATGTGTGAGGCCATTCCACGGGACTCAGCATGGGTATCTGTGGCAGGTGATGGACATGCTGGGCCCCAGCCTGTGGGACGTGTGGAACGAGCCGGAGCAGCTGATGTCGGACCAGTACGTGGCCTGCATCGCCGTGGAGGCCCTCACCATCCTGGAGCACCTGCACCGCAAAGGGTGACCGCCCGTCTTCTCGCACAGGGCGAATAACCCATCCCCATCCCAAGAAACCATAACACCGAAGAAGCTCCAGAAATTTTGACCAACCTTATATGTCCTCTGACTAGCTTGTTTACCATTGACCCGGTGTGGACTTGGGGTAGTTGGTGCAGCCTCTGTGAGCTCCATTCGGGAGAAAAAGGCTGGGTGGAAAGGGAGAAGCGTGGTTTGCTTCGATAGGGCAGGTCGTTGCTGATGAGGATCTGCAGCATCATGACCCAATTCCCTTGCTCGTAGATTTTACATGACAGACCTCCGTTGTCACTTGGCATGTCTCCCTGATTAGGCAGAGTAGAGAACAATGTTGTGTTGTGTGCACCTGGTGGAGGGTCAGAAGCAAATCTTGAGACATGCCTCAGGGATCAGCCCTTGGCTTTTGACATGTTGAATATGGCCCTGATTTTTTTTAGGCTTGCTCAAGAAGCAAGGCAGTGGGCAATGTCAGCTTTGGTGTTTCAAGAAAAAGACAGGCATCCATCATTCCAAGTCTTACCATTTGACAAAAGGGACGTTCCAGCATACCGACTGGCTCCTAACGCCCCTGATTGACCTACCCCGTAGGGCAGGCAGATATGGAGTGATTGGGGATTATCTGCCCAGCAATAACACCTTTCTGAAGGGAAGGGTGCATGCAGGTATGTGCACGGGGACGTGAAGCCGGAGAATTTCCTGCTGGGCCCCCCGGGTACCCCCAAGGCCAACAGGCTGTTCCTGGTGGACCTGGGGCTGGCCACCAAGTGGCTGGACAACGACGGCCAGCACGTCAAGTACGACCAGAGGCCAGACGACTTCAGGTGCGGCACACCCTTGCGGGAGCCCCCCCTCCCACTCTCCTCCCTACCCCGCTCCCCTCATTTCTTGCATTGCAATGTATGACAGATTCTGTCCTGGCAGAGAGGGAGGGCCACACTGAATTTCAAAATGGCATCCTTCTCTTCAATCTGGTCTCCACACTATTTGACAGCCTTTTCGACACCTGCGGGAAAAAGTCCTGCAAGGAACCTACGGTGCGCAATGGCATAGGGTTTGCCAGAAGATTTCCAAAAAACACCAGCACCAATCCTGAATCTTCGTGATGGAGAATTGATCTTGTCTCTCAGCATGACAGGATTCCCACCCCAGGAGGACCAGAATCTTCTTAGAGATGAGATATGTAATCCCACTTTCTGCTGAGGTGCAACTGCATCAGACACCCCGTGGAGTCAGACACCCAGTGTGCGAAAAAGGTCAACACAGAGACCGACAGGATGCAAGGGTTGTTCTTTGCACAGGGGATTTCGCAGGTGCGGGCCTAACATTAGTTTCATTTGTGCAGAGGGACGATCAGGTACGCCAGTGTGCACGCCCATCTGGGCAGGACGGCCAGCAGGAGGGACGACCTGGAGTCGCTGGCCTACACATTGCTATTTCTCCTCAACGGCCGCCTGCCCTGGCAGGGCTTCCAGGTGCCCTTCTATTTCCTTACCTTGTTTGCGTCTGTCCTCTCTGACCCGTCACCTGTTCCATTATGATGTGTGTGTATGTGCCCTGAAGGTTTTAATTAGAGGCTGATGCAGGCGGGCTTTACACCTTTCTCCTCATCCTATTGTGTTGTTGTTCCTCAGGAAAAAAATGCTCGAGAACCCTCCATCCTCCGCTGAAGGCTACAAAAAACATGTTGTTGCCTAAGTAGGATAGTAAGGACTGCTAGAAGAAATCCTATTAGCTTGGCCCAGGCTTGCCAATATTTGGTAGAGAAACAGTAAGGAAACCTCAAAGCCTTGCGGATTTGGTGCAGGGGGACAACAAGGGCTTCCAGGTCTGCAAGCGCAAGATGATCTCGTCGGCCGAGCAGCTCTGCGCCCACCACCCCCCGGCGTTCCGCAAGTTCACCGAGTTCGTGCTCAACATGAAGTTCGACGAGGCACCCAAGTACTCCGCCTGCGTCGCGCTGTTCCAGCCGCTCATCGACGGCCCATGCGAGCGCCCCATCCACATCGACCCGGCAGCCCTCAAGGTCTGCAACTCAAAAAACCAATCTTGATTGCAAGCCTTGAATCTCAGTAGTTAGCCTTTTCCTCCCCCACCCCCTGTTTATCATCAAGGTCTGCAGCCCATCCTCTGGATGGGCATTTCACATCAACACAAGCCCTGAAGCTCCAGGGGTTATCCGCAGGCAGTCACATTTCAAACCCCCCTCCCCCTGTTCCCCTCCCTCTCCATGCCCACCCAGCAGATCTTTGTATACTGGTCCTCTGTACAAGGCGAGTGAGGTCTCTCTATAATGCTGCATGTGAATGCGTTCGGCATGCAGATAGTGCCACCTCCTGTGAGCAATACTGAACGGCTCACTCATAGTGGGTGTTGCTATGAATGCATTTGCTTTTGGAAAAGCTCCAAAAAACCTGGTCTCATCAGATGAAGCCAGCCCCCTGTGTCAAATCTAGGGCAAGGCGATTAGCGGTGCAGGCCTCATACCATGGCATAGTCCTTCTATCGCTTTTCTGACATTCCGTAGCAATGTATGAGATGGTGGATTTGTCGGGCTGAGGTGGGCATGGCAATTGCAACAGGTAGCCAAGGTTGGACAGAAGCGGGGCCGGGACTCGGAGATGGACGAGTTGGACTACTACGAGGATGGGCAGGCCCGGAAGAAGTGCCGCGGGGGCTGGCCTGCACAGCAGTGGATCACCATCTACAACAAACACGTCCCCATGAAGCAGAGGTAGCTCTTCCATGCTTTCCCGCCTTCCCTTAGCAAAGGACATATCATCTTCTCTGTCTCTCCCAGTGCTTGAGGCTGAGAGCTCCTTTATGTTGATTGCAATTCATGAGTCTCATGCTGCGTACTGGTGGAAGATTGCTTGTGCCTTGTTCAAGCGAAGCATCAAGTCAGACACCCATGTTCCCCAAATTTGATGCTGGCAAGCACTGTGCCTGCAACATTGTTCTCAGGAATGGAGAAGAAGGGTGCCGCAAATTCTTCTGCTGTCACCCATGTTCTCTGTATGGATGACAGCAGGAGAAACTGTTCTCAATTCCTCGCCCATTGGACATCATGACCATCAGCCCTTCGGCGCCCTTTTGGAGAATATGCAATAGCCTTGGCCCTTCAAATTTCTTCGCCACCAGCACCTTCCCAGCAAGCCGCATGGCATAGCTTGACCTTAAGTCCTTGCCCCCCTCCCCCCCCACCTACCCCTAAAAAAACAGAGCATCCATCCCAAACCCCCCCGATCAGGAACCCCTCCGCGCAGGTACCACTACAACGTGAGCGGGCACCGCCTGGACGTGCACGTGGCCAAGGGCGTGACGGACGGCCTCTTCATCTCCAGCGTGGGCTGCGCGGGCGAGCTTTGGGCCGTCATCATGGACGCCGGCACGGGGTTTACCAGCCAGGTGTACAGCGTGACGCCCAACGCCTTCCTGCCCAAGGAGTGGATCATGGACAAGTGGGACCAGGGCTTCTACATCACCGCAGTCGCAGGCACCCCCCCCCCCC